>JACYXH010000053.1:660459-680459 GCA_026745465.1 Lota lota
AGCTCGATGCTAACCCAACCACCTGCACCACCTCCAACACCATCACCACCACCTCCAATAACACCACCACCACCACCAGCACCACCTCCACCACCACCACCACCACCTCCAAAACCACCACCACCAGCACCACCACCTGCACCACCTCCAACACCACCACCACCACCTCCAATAACACCACCACCACCACCAGCACCACCTCCAACACCACCACCACCACCTCCAATAACACCACCACCAGCACCACCACCAGCACCACCTCCAACACCACCAGCACCACCACCACCACCTCCAAAACCACCAGCAACACCACCAGCACCACCACCACCACCTGCACCACCACCAGCACCACCTCCAACACCACCACCACCAGCACCACCACCACCACCTCCAAAACCACCACCACCAGCACCACCACCTGCACCACCTCCAATAACACCACCACCACCACCAGCACCACCTCCAACACCACCACCACCACCTCCAATAACACCACCACCAGCACCACCTCCAACACCACCACCACCACCACCTCCAAAACCACCAGCAACACCACCAGCACCACCAGCACCACCACCAGCACCACCTCCAACACCACCACCACCACCACCTCCAATACCACCACCACCAGCACCACCTCCAACACCACCACCACCACCACCAGCACCACCTCCAACACCACCACCACCACCTCCAATAACACCACCACCAGCACCACCAGCACCACCACCAACACCACCACCACCACCTCCAATAACACCACCACCAGCACCACCACCAGCACCACCACCACCACCACCTCCAAAACCACCAGCAACACCACCAGCACCACCACCACCAGCACCACCACCAGCACCACCACCACCACCACCAGCACCACCACCACCAGCACCACCACTAGCATCACCAGCCCCACCATCATTATCAGCAGCACCACCTCCAACACCACCTCCAATACCACCAGCAGCACCACCAGCACCACCACCATTACCAGCAGCACCACCTCCAACACCACCACCACCACCACACAATAATGTCACAATGGAAACCGAGGCGGGGAAAACAAGCACTGGGTTCATCATGAAAAATATTAAAAAGTAATGTTCAAATAAGTTGGTTGGCTGGTGCACTGATGGGAAGGAAGTATACAATGTGGCTGACATTTACAAACTCCCCAGTGTGTGTGTGTGTGTTTTATCCTCTCTCTTATTCTTGACTTTATAGCAATTCAAGTTTCAGCCTTCGCACATCAAGTTTTTCGCCTGGGTTGTTTATTTGTTTAGTTGTTGTTGTTTAGCTTTCTTTTTTTTTGTAGAACACAATTCAGCTCCAATGTCATTCATACACCACCAGGGCGTTTTGTGGTTTGGAAGTATTAAAAACACGGTCTTAATGTATTTATATATTAATATGTAAAATATATTGTCTTAAGTCCATTATTATGTCCTAGTGGAACCACAGCATCTGCTGTGTAGAAGAGAAATTCTGTCCTTTTCACACCTCGATCTGTATGTTATAAGGAAGAAGAAAAACAAAGACAAGTTTAACATAAAATTAAATAAAATAAAGATAATAATTCAGACTAAAAACAATCTTGAACGTAATGAAAGTACATATTTATGCACCAGAAAATAACAAAAACAGAACGCCAGACCATGCTGCCAAACTGAGAGGAATCTTTTTAATGAAATAGCTTTGAAAGAGAAAAGAATGAGGAGGAAAAGGCGAAGGGAAGAAGGAGGTTGATCTCGATGGAGATCCATCTGTCTCCTTTTACTCCAGTTACCTGCTGGATTTGGCATTTGAGGGGTGAGCAAGACTCAGCCTGTTCCAGGATGAGACAGCAAGACACCTACAGTGCTCTCTCTCTCTCTCTCTCTCTCTCTCTCTCTCTCTCTCTCTCTCTCTCTCTCTCTCTCTCTCTCTCTCTCTCTCTCTCTCTCTCTCTCTCTCTCTCTCTCACACACATATACGCATACACATACACAAACACACATGCTCACTTACACACATGTGCATGCACACACACACACACACACACGCACAAGCACACGAACGCAGCTTCTGGTAAGTCAGGGACTCCGTTTAATCTCACTTGAATGTGTATAGAGGTATAGGTACCTGGGCACACACACATGCATGCACTCAGAACATGCATATTTGATGCATGCATTATCCCACCTAATTTACCTATATTACCATCATCACAGCATAACGAGAGATTTGTGACCCAGGCAAAGTCAAAAAGCACAAGCGATGTGATGTCCAGCATTATAATAGTGTTCCATCATATTCTAGGCTATTATGATGCCGCCATGACCCATCATATCAGACATCCAGGACAGGGTGTTCTCATGGAATATATCTGCATTCAGAGGTGCCGAGCCTTGCATACATATTTGCATTTTGCAGTGAATATGGAATATCTAACCATCCCTATGAGCTGGCAGCATAATGAGATCTCACGTCAAGAATAAAACATCTGGAATTCGCAAAGCATTGATAACGCTGTTTGTGTTATTAATGGATATCAGAAATGTATTGTCAGCATAGAGAATCTGTATAAACAAGACCTTTAGTATTTTCCCAGGCCACACTATCTTTTCAATTTCCCACATTGATGAAACTTCATAATCCACATCTTTCTCCTGGCGTTCACTCCAACCCTCTTTCATGGGCCCCAATACCCCATGCAGGACTCCTCTGTACAACATACTCCTATTCTGCCTGAACCTTGCCTTTGTAAGGAGTATTTGGTTCATTTTAATGTTGCTTTGGTAGATTAACTTGTTTTCTATTGTTGTGTTTCTATCAACATAATGTCATAGTTTAACGCCATGTGCATCACATGAACAATTCTAGATTAATTTAAACAACTTCATTGACTAATACAAATATTTGTTCAGTTATACTTTAGCCATAACCCTATCCCTAACCCTAAATGTAGAGGATAACTTTTAACTCCTCATCTGAAGAGTTAATTATAGTTATAGTGTAACCGCGACACTTTAAAACAATGCAAAAACACAGCCTTGATGCAAACAATACAAGATATAAGTGTGACAAGACTATCTTGGCAACCGTTAGAAAAAGCAAAACTCTAAAATAGTCTGTTTTCATTCCTCTGCAGATGTTCTGGTGTTTGAACGGTACAATTATAGCAGATATAAAACACAATAAATGTAGTAACATCATGACATTATTATTCTAACAGCTGGGATTTAAAATGTGGCATGTGCTGTCTGACTACTGTTGTTTATTTGTAACTAAAAATATATATTTTTTATTAGAGAATATCATTAAATAATAGAAGCACATTTAAATAGTTAGACATTGAATCACTTGTCAAACAAATGGCTTTTGATGTAAATCACACTCACACAAACACACACACAAACGCGCACAATGTTTAACTCAACATTATAATGGTTTATCATTCCTTACTAGAGTTCAAAAGCAGAAACACAAGTTTTAGCTAGCTTGGAGAATTTCAACAAAAACAGTGTTTTCTAATTAAGTACACATTTGTACACATAATCACTAGGTCATGTGATAAAATAATAACAATGGCACAAAGACAAATACACTTTCATCCAAAGCAAAAGAGTTTGGATACCTGTTATTAATGAGCAGGTAGTTAGTCTTCTTGCTCAGGGATGCCAACAAGCAGACTGCAGACATTGGGGTTCAATCCCAGAACCTTTCTGCTGCGAGTCGAACGCCCTATTTATAAGACTACAGTGCCTGCATTTTTCCCAGTCCATGTATCCTTTATTTCATCCATTGTCACAAGGAATGGTGCACTCTGTGACTGTACACTACCAAACTAGTTAGTCCCTCGTCGTTTAGCACCAGCACCGAGGAGGGGGGTCATACGGGGACAAATATAATTACATGTCTGTTAAAGGAGATGCCATCTGAGGGGTCCTCTCTGGTACTCGGGCTGGGAGCAGGTCCTGGAGATGGATGGGGGGGAGCGGAGGCAGTTGGCAGTCCCAGCAGCGAGGGGTCGTGAACCTCTTAGGTGGGAAGAGGAACCCGTCCGCCTCATGCCAAGCAGCTTCTCACCATATTCTGGGGATGAGCTTCAAATCCATGGCTCCTCCTTCTCAAGCTCCAGAACGCTGTGTTGTTGTTGCCGCTGAGTCATTTAAGTAAATCTTTTCATGGTGCGTTGTTTGATTCACTAGAGATCGATAAATAGGCCCCATCAACTGATTAAGCAACTTACTATTAAGAGGTGCAAAGGGAAAGATATAATAAAATTCGAGGCACGTAGCATACATTTTGAATGACGTTCAGTTAAGTCCAGTATTTACAATTGAGGACGCTTAAAGAAGCACATGTAATTGAATCTCAATCACAGCTAACTAAATGCAGAAAATTGCATCATTGCCATATCAAGATGTTTTTCTTTGGCACCAAGCTGGGATCTCGTCAGTGGGCCAGCTATGTAAGAATAATGTTCCATCCGGGCGTCGTTAGTAAATGGTCGGGCCTTCACATGTGTAAATGATTTTGACTGCGATTTAATCATGAATATGCACACAACTGGGAACATATTAATAAGTGAATATTTACATTCTCTTCTCATCTCATGTTTCTAGCATCAGTGTGTTTATTATTTTCCCCATGCTCAAACACATAGATATGTCAGAGACGTATGCCTATTATTTATAGAAGATAAAAGTGTCTGCATATTGGCAAGGATTCCACAAAGTGTCACACAAATCCTGTCTGGAGTACCTAGAGAGTTTAGCAAAAGGTTATGAAGCAATCATTATTGCATATAATTGGACCATACAATCGCTTAAAAGAGAAGAGTTCAGGAAAAAAGAAGATTCATCACTTGAAAAATATATGTGTAATGTGTGAAAAAGGTAATATAATGAAATGTTGTTATTAAATCTCCGCTTAAGTAGTCTACTGTGCTGACCTTCTAGCCTGGTGTTACTAGCCATATAAGCCTTATTATCGGGTGCAGACTAGCAAAACAATGACAACAAACAGAATCACTCTGCTAGTTAAAAATGTAATACATACAAAATCAACGGCCTTTCAAAGGACATGAGTTGTTTTCATTAGTACCTATGTTGCTAATGATAATGCAAGTTCCACAATGAGATTACACAAGGTATTTTGTTGCAATACAGAATACCTTGCATTATTAGGCGCTAACACTTCCAAAGGCTGGGTGCGGATAATGAGGGTGGATTCGTCTCCATGGGTTAGCACGTGACTGACTGCAACCTGCACTGACCTATTGACCTCGTCAGGAGCTTCAAAGCCTTTCACTCGTCTCTCAGAGTCTGTGACAATCGTACTTTTTTACACAGTTGGACTGCTAATGACAAAAAAAGAACATGGAGTTCATCAGATTGAAGAACTGTGAGTTCAGCTTGAAACAGTCTATATAAAGGACGACTTAAATGTATGGATTTAGAAAAATGTGTTTCGACACATTTATTATTATTTCTCCCTTACACAGCATAACAACAATATTGACGTATATCCAGCTATAGTTTCGTGAACATTAGTCACTTATACATAATGTGATGTCGTGCGATGTAATGTCTGCATTTCCTTGTTTTGCTGACAAACAACAAGGTGAACCCAGCCCCATGCTACCGGTACACCTCGCCACCTGTGTTGTGTTTAACTGTCTGCATGAGTGATCCACAAGCAGGCCCCCATCTCCTGATGGGGGCGGAGCACACCCCCATCAGGAGAAAGCTCTCCTGATGGGGGTGTGCTCCGCGTCCCGCCATCCCGTCTGCCCCCCCCCCGACCAACAAGGACCCTTCCCCTCTTCCCCCTCCTGTACACCCACACACCGATGTGTAGGGTGAAGGCAGCGTGACACCCAACTACCCATAATGCAACTCCACAATCATTTGTTCACCCCGTTTTTGGGTTCTGAACTTCTGTTATTCTCAAACATCACCTACATGTTCTGAACATGTCCTTTTTTTTGGACAGTGAACGCGTAAAACGTATCATCTATATATCTTCCAAAAAAAAGGATGAAAAGAAAACTGCCCCAGTCACATGGCTAGAGGCAATGCAACCTGCCTTCCTTACACCGTCGTCTTCTCAATACTTTGGGGGAAATAGCACTATTTCGGTAACCAAATAACTAAAATGAGCATCCAAGTGTTCGGGCATATTGAACTCAGAGCTGCGAAGCCCCCGCTGAGAGAGAGAGAAAACCTTCGATCTCAGCTCTCGCACCGGTCTCGGAGATTCATTCTGCTTCACACACTTCCCTTCTGTAACACGGCGTTCACCAAGCAAAATCTCAATCTGCAGCTTGGCCATTAGACAGAGTCATTCAAAAGCCAACACCGATATCTGCTGCACGATGGGAGAATCTGCTGTAACTATGTGGAGCTAGAATCCTGCACAATATTATTATTATCGGTACGAATTACTGTATACTATTTAATGATTTAACAGACACCAAAGCCAGATTCAGTGAATTGATTAGCATTCATGGGATTTAGGAGCAGGTAGGGGCTAGGGGGCATCTTGCTCAAGACTGGCTACACCAGGTGGACTGCTGACATTGGGCTTCAAACCCAGAACCTTTTAGCTGGGAATCAGATGTCAAGTTGTAGATGTTGTAGTAGTACATTATCAGTACATGATCATGAAAAACATGATTTATATTTAATAATAAATTTGACGCCCAATGAAATCATGCACATGAAAAATGTGCATGTGGGCCTGTGTGTGTGTGTGTGTGTGTGTGTGTGTGTGTGTGTGTGTGTGTGTGTGTGTGTGTGTGTGTGTGTGTGTGTGTGTGTGTGTGTGTGTGTGTGTGTGCGTGCGTGCGTGCGTGTGTGTGTGTGTTTGTGTGTGCTGCCTTGGGAAGGAGTAAATCAATTAAGTGGGTTAGTCCAGTGGGTGTGTGTCTGCTGTTTCCGCCAGATAAGAACATTTCTGTTCTTGATTTGGTTATGCCAAGAAGAGATTATCGCTTGGCAAGAGCCGTGGTTGGTCTCACTCATTACGTGGGTTATTTCCAGTGTTTCGTACTGGCGCCAACGCTTTATTTATTATTTATTTAGTTGTTGTTGTTGTTGCGGGTAATATGAGTAATCATTCAAACACTGGCTTGAGTCTCCAAGTTTCCTCCAGGTTTTGGCATCCAACTTTCTCATCATTCTCTGACAGATAACATGTTAAGGACCTAATGCATCATTAAAAAAGCTAATTATTATGAAGGAGTATCTATTTTCATTTGTGTTAATACCGAGACCTGGGTCATTTCATTTGTTTAACTGCTGGATTTTGCCGTTGTGTCCCTTGTACGTGGTTTGAGGTACTTCAACAAAAGGAAGCAAGGTTTTGTCTGAGTCAACAGGGAGTCTGTGGATTTGTCTGCTGCCAAACAGCAGCTTATTCACCTAGCGGCCATCTTGGCTCTAATGCTAAACTGAATGCGGAATCTGCATTCAGTTTCCCCACCAAGATGTAGGGTGGTAGATGGAACAAAGGTGGCTAATCTAGGGGAATAAGACGCGTTGGTGCTTCAACATAATTGGTCTCATGTGAGATAACAGTGGCTTATCAACCCTTTGCTTTTCTGTCAAATACATTGTTAGATGTTACAGACAATTGGGCCTGAGATAACCATAAAATGGGTTCCATGAAAGCTGTGGATGGAGGAGTACTTCGGTCCCCGAGAGCTAAAGCTAACGTTTGTGTTTATGTTTCTTTTATTTGCTAAGAATACTGGGATTTAAAGCCCATATTTCTATTAAACTACATTTCCAGTGTACATCAAAAAATCCCACACATTCTAATAGGAGACATTCATTTATCTTTATTTTGTCATCTTTAATCCAACGGGGAACGTTCCACAGTTTACCCTGAATGCAGTCGGTTCAAAGGGTTCACCCATCACACGCAGGTCCCGGACCTCTATGCAGTCCCGGGTCAGAAGTGTAAAAGCCTGTCTGTGTGTGTAATTGTTGTGCGTGACAAAGTGCAGAGGCTCTGTGCTGCAGGAGTAAATACAACCTGACCTTGTGGAGAGAGAAGGAGAGAACTGGGGGTTCTCCTTTGATGCCTTACTCGCTCTCAGTTTTAATGCTGATAATCTCGGACCCAGCAGTACTATTATGTTTAGCAGAACTTCTGCTAAACATGGAGAAGTTTAGCAGATGGCACCCCCCCCCCCCCCCCACCCCCCCCCCCCACAGACGGGGGACGGGGGACGGCACAGAGCCTGCGCTGGAAACCAGAAAGTGAAAGGTTGCGAAGTTACGCCTTGTTTCCTGATTCATTACTGAATATTCTACCGAAAAAAAGTGGAGGAAGCTTCAGAAGGTATTTCTAAAGCGGCAACCATATAGTGTTGATTTGAAACCTTTACAAACACTTTACTGTACAACACTATACAGTTTACTACTGCTGGCCGAGTTTTTGTTCACCAATTACGTGCTTAGCAACATGATCGGTAAGCGAAAGAATGCGAAATGGCCCGTACACCCAGATCTGAGCTAGTCTGCCTTCAGACTTTAGATATTAATCTGAAGTCTATAATGCTTCTAATGATTATTGAAACAAAGCAATAGAACACCCCGGCGCCTGGTCTAGAAGAGGGGGGCGTGAGGATGGATGTGCAGAACCTGATTTGAATGGACGAGCATGACAAGGAAAGAAAGGATTGTACATTCTGTGTCCCCGGAGGGGGGCAATACAGAAAGACCTTGCTGATACATTATACTGTGTGATTGGATTTGGATGCTGGTTGCATGACGACGTTGGAGAAAATATCCTCATTCCCATTGAGTCAGCTGAGGACTTTAACAAAGTGGTAATGGATGATAATGCCGGAGAGCATTTGGGCTTTTTACTAAGTGGCATTCTCTGGCATTTTGGGCTTTTCTAACAGAACCCCGTTTCTGGGCAACACCGCGCTGGGCTTGTAGGGGGGTAGTTAAGTTAGGATCTGTGGTGCTTTGCATGGTTTGTGTGTGTGTGTGTGTGTGTGTGTGTGTGTGTGTGTGTGTGTGTGTGTGTGTGTGTGTGTGTGTGTGTGTGTGTGTGTGTGTGTGAGTGTGAGTGTGTGTGTGCGCGCAGGGCACTCATAGGAGTATGGGAGAGAACTAAGGGCAGAGTTGGGGAGACAGTCAAATGGAGAGAGGGACGGCTGCTCATCGAAGCATCATTTCCATTACTGCTGGTGGCTGGTAGACAGCCATTAGGCGGATAATAGGGATGAATGGACGAGGAAGATGAAGAGGAGGGGGGGGGGGGATATAGCGGGGGCCGCAGCGCCGCTCACAGACACACGTTCTGATTGTATGTGATGAGACGTGACCTCTGACCCCAGAGTCCATCAGCACCGGGTGAGGCACTGCACTTATAGGAGAGCAATGAAAACATTTGGGATCCCAAAAAACAACCCAGTGATGATACAAGGGCCTGGCACCACATCGCTTTCCTTCCGTTCCGCTCTCCCTCTTCTCTCTCACTCACCCTTCCTCTCACCCCCTCTCCCTCGCGCTCAACCTCGTTCTCTCTGTCTCTCACACGCTTGTATTACACACTTCAATGGAAGCACGGCTAATGTAATTGCGTGAGGCCATTTTGACGGATGCTGCGGTATAACTGACGAGCTGCCTGTGAAGTGTTCAGGGGTTTGAGTCTCAGTGTCAGGAATTTCCATCCACGGATTTCAACCGAGATTCTAACAAGCGTTAAAAACAGTGCATGGACTCTGCGTGGCGAGCCAATGAAGTCGCTAAATATAAATATTAAACCACCAACTCGCTTTTCCGCCGATTTGAGCCCACAAAGGGCTAATGCGTAGCATCTTGAGGAGGTATTACAGCTCGGAAAAAAAAGAAAGAAAAAAACCCCCCGCTAAAAATATAGCCAGAGAAATATATAGGGCCACTAGAGATATTTGCTCGGCACAACATTATGCGGGTCAAACATGGGAATCACACCGCCTGCCATGTCCTAAAAAACGCATCGATGATTCCCTGGGATACAGCCTTAATCCTTCTGCCAGCGTGCACACACACACACACACACACACACACACACACACACACACGCACAGACACACACATGCATGGACACACAAACATCAAGTTGCTGTTCCACATTGCACAGAAGAGATAGATGAAGAAAAAATATGAGAAAAAGAGAGGGAGAGACAGAAAGAGAATGAGAGAGAAAGAGGGTGAGAGAGAAAGTGTGAGAGAGGAAACAGAGAGAAAGAGAGATGAAGAGAAAGAGAAAGAGTGAGTGAAAGAGAGTTTGTGTGTGTTTGTGGGTGTGTGTGTGTAGCGACAGAGAGACATGTTTAAGGTATTCCATCCACATTATAGATCCCTCTTGGCCTATGTTACACTCGCTCTACCCAGACATGGTCTGGAATACAAACTGGTGACATCAAGCGCTTGTTTGTGCTGTTCTTCCCATGATTTGCGTGGGACCTGCCCGCCCCCCCACCCCCCACCACCACCACCACAGCGCTTCCTTCATGGAACACACGTCGTGGCTTTCATAGGCCCTACAGTCAGGGTACAGCCCTCATCCCATGCCTCATCAAACCCATTCAGTGGCTGAACAGAACACAAGCGCTGCTCAAGGGCCGATAAGCGGTCCTCTGTGGCGGAGACATGGGACCCGCGGACGCCACGGGGATTCTCTGTGGCGTGGTGGTCCGCTTACCGGTGCCGGGGGAGAGTTCGTTTGTGCAATCACCACAGATCTCCGTCCTGTTTGAGATGAAGCCCTGTATTCAGATGTGAGGGGATCAGAGGATGTGAAGAACTGTGTCTTTGAACAGAGGAAAGGCAAGGATTCCGAAACTCTCTCCGTTACGTCGGGGATGGTTGTTGATTATTGGTACGTTGGGAGGGTTTTGAGTGTTTTGGCTGGGTGTTTTAATTAACTCACATGAGGGATACGCACATTATAAACTGTAATTACACAAGCATCACTGCAGCACAAATGGTTTGGTGGTCATTTGGAAATATAGATACAATAAAGTAATGTAATGTGATGTGATGTATAAAAATAAGTGTTCCGGATAAAGAGTGTGATTCAATTTGATCAAACATCAACTGAGTGGAGGTTTGTAAATAAACCAATGTTAATGCCAAATATATATTATATGCACACACGCACACACACAAACCCGCACACACACACACACACACATGGACAAGCACCCACACTCACATGCACACACACTCACATTAACCACTATGATTTGATATTCTTGGCGAGGTACTGCTGACTATTGGCAACCCACTGACATTTCAGAAATATCATCATAGCACTCCATTCACAAATGTGCATGAGTGGCCTGTTGAAAATGTGCAGCTATTTAAGTGATGGAGGGCTGTCTAGCATCTATCAACAGTGCATTCAAATCCCCTTTGAAGCATAAATTAACCCAACACCTGGCTTGGTAATTATCACATCCATGTGAGTAAGCCTCAAGTTCTTGTTTATTTCATGATTTGGACAGTGTAGCAACGACCATGCTACACGCCACCTAGGTGGCTTTTCCCACTCCACCTAGGTGACATTCCTCGGGCTCCTCCAAACAAATAGACACAGGGTGGTGATGTTGAAAGACCGGTTTATTATAAAGGTTGCATACAATGGTACATACAGCTAGTGCTCCATGCAGGAGAGCTCTCCCTGAGTGTGTGCGGTGATGGCTGGTTTAACCTGTGCACACTGATTGCTTAATGTGCAACAGGTGTGCAGCCTCACCCAGCTCCAGACTCCAATCAGTCTGACTCGGGCCAGGTGAGGCTGCTTACACCAGCCATCATCCACACACACTCCCACAGACAGCGAATGAAATTACATCTGAATCTGTTACTTTAGGAAGTGCACCCTAGATTTGAATTCATTTGTTATTTTTAAGTCTAGATTTAGTGAACTGTAGATCTATGTATATCTACCATAAAACAGAAAACCAGAGGGTCCCACACAGACAACATTATAAATATGTATCTATGTATTTCACATTTTATAGATTTAGATTGGCAACACCAAAGTGATTGTTGATATTGATCATAGGGCTTGTACATTGTAACGTCACATCGCAATGATTTTGAAAGTAAAGGGACCAAAGAGATTTTTGGTAGAATTGTGTTTTTTGTCGTTGTTTAGTAATTAATCGTGAAACTATTTCTCATTACGGGGTGACATTGTTGTATTTGAAATTGCCACAGTGTTTCTCATGCAATACGTGGCAAAAAAAGTTATGATGAGCCTAGGTATATTTAGGTTTATTTAGGATTTTAGGAACAACAAATCCCATGATACATTTTAATGTACAAGCCCTATTGACCCCACAGGTATTAGACTTATCAAATGAAGATAATTCCATAAACCGTACCCTGGTACATCAAAGGAGTAGACCCATAATTAGTATTATTTTATAATTTTTTTAATTTTATAATACTAATTATTAAATATTATTGACCAAACTAAAGATGATAGTGAAATAAAGTGTATATATGATTTTACTATAATCTATGGTGTGAATTAAATTGTGTTCTAAATACATTGTTTTGGTGATTAGTTCACACGAGTAGAAACCAGATCTTTTTTTTTATGAAACAGCCATCTTTCCTATTTAATGTTGGACAGAGATGAGATGCTTAGGTTCAGATACTGTATATGTTGGGGAACATCGGCGTGCATAACTCTGTTATGACATCCCTTTGTGACGACTGAACATAAAGTGACACTGGAAAATAAAAACAGCAAGCCTGATTATTATGGAGCAATGCTCGTTGCTTCAAGGTTCAATAAGCCACTATTTAACAAAATAATCAGTAAGACCAAGTAATCCTGCTGTGCTGTAGCTATATATTGGAGTCAAATGATGAACAAAATTACAATACTACTATATATTTCAATAAAGTAGCTTTTAAGCAAATTTCTAAACGGTCAAATAGATCATTACTACAAAATGTACTTCTGGAAACTCATAGTGTCACAAATCACTATCTGAACCCAAAGATACACAGGACACAAGCAGGTAGGTGAATAATAATGTTTCTATTCTCCAATAGGGAGAGGGACCAGAGATCACGGCGCACTGTACAGAGGGGTTACCAGGAGGAAGCCATGGTAGGCGTGTTGGCTGCTCGATCCCTTAAGCCAAGACTGCCATTCCTCTAGAGCCAGCTTCACCGCCAGAAGCTCCCAATTCCCCACATCATAGTTCCTCTCTGCTGGGGAGAGATGTCGAGACAGGAAGGCATAGGGATGCATCTTCCCATCCTCTGGGGAACGCTGGGACAGAACCGCTCCTACGCCAATGTCCGAGGCGTCCACCTCCACCACGAACTGCAGAGACGCGTCAGGCTGGATGAGGGTGGGAGCAGAGGTGAAGCGACCCTTCAGAACCAGGAAGGCGGCTTCCCTCTCAGGAGGCCACCGGGACTGGCGAGAGGTGGAGGTAAGAGCCGTTAGAAGAGCCGCTATGCGGCTACAGTTACGAATGAACCGCAGATAGAAGCTGGCGAAGCCCAGGAACCTCTGAGGTTGCTTACGGCAGTCACGGCGGGGCCACTCTAGAAGCGCCTTTACCTTCCATCTTCACCTGACGGCTGGCCACAATGTACCCGAGGAAGGAGACGGAGGGGTCATGAAACTCACACTTCTCCATCTTGACAAGAAGACGGTTCTCCAGGAGTCGTTGGAGGACCAGGCGGACATGCTGAACGTGATCAGAGAAGTTAGTCAAAAAAAATCGAAATGTCATCAACGGGAGCATGTCCCGTCGTTTACCAGGTTCTGGAAAACAGCTGGGGCGTTGGTGTGGCCAAACGGCATGACCAAGTATTCAAAATGGCCCAAAGGAGCTTTGAAACCCGCCTTCCATTCATCCCCCTTGCGGATCCGAACCAGGTGGTAAGGTCAAGGTACGCTTGACCATTGCGGAGGTCAAGCGTAGAAAAAAATCATGGCTTCCTGGAGTGAATCAAAGGCTGAGTTCATAAGAGGTAGAGGATATGCATTCCTTACCGTGATGTTATTGAGACCTCTGTAATCAATGCACGGGCGGATGGTCTTGTCCTCCTTAGCAAAAAAATAAAATAAAAAAACAACGGCTGAAGAGGAGGGGCGGACTATCCCTGCAGCCAAGGAGTCATTGATGTAGCTCTCCATAGCATGCCGCTCAAGCTGGAGAGGCTGTAGAGATGGCTGCTGGGGAGTTTCGCTCCAGGCCACAGTTCAATGGCGCAGACATAAGGCCGGTGAGGTGGCAGCGAGAGGGCTTGCTGCTTACTGCATACCGCCTGGAGGTCATGGTAATCTAGGGGAACCAGGGATAGGTCAGGGATCTCTGGGCTGGAGATCTGACTGGGAACAGACTGAGGCAGAGCAGACAGCAGACAAGAGGCATGACATGCGGAGCTACAACTGGTAATCTTGGCTGAGTACCAGTCAATCAGAGGGTTGTGTCTCATGAGCCAGGGACGTCCAAGAACAACTGGCACTTAGGTGGGGGGAGGGGAACTGATAAAAAAAAAAAACTCACATCCTCCTGATGGTTACAGGATGACAGGAGTCGTACGGGAGCTGTTCTAGCGGTAATCCTAGCCCTTGCTAGGATCTAGACGTCCATCCAGGGCGTAGGCTTATAACGGCTGAGCCAGCTTCTCTATGGGAAGACTTAGCAGCTCCACCACCAACGTCTACAAAAATGTTATCAGCACCGGAGTCAATTAATGCTCCCCTCGACTGGCGAGCCCTCTCGTTTTAACGGCCGGATGGGGCAGGAAGAGAGACAGTGGCCGGATTGACCACAGTACAGGCAGCTGTTCCTGGTGCCTCGTCGAAGGCGTTCCTCCTGGTCGAGGCGGCAGCGACCCAGTTGCAAAGGCTCGGGCCCGGGTGAAGACTCGCGCCTCGGAAAAGGCTGACGGGGCGGAACCCGCCGGGACGGGACGCTGGTGGGGAATCGGCGCCGACTGTCCTTCCGCCGCTCGCCGATCCGATTGTCAATGTCTGTAGACATCAGAGGGTTCAGGACGAGAAACAAGTTCGTCCTTTATCGACTCCCTAAGGCCACTGGAAAACACGGCATGAAGCGCCTCCTTGTCCCAACAGGCCTCAGCCGCCAGCGGGCGAAATTCAACGGCGTGCTGTGCCACACACCGGCAGCCTTGGTGAATGGAGAGGAGCCTCTTGGAGGCGTCTGTACCCCCGACAGGATGGCAGAAGACCTTACGCATCTGGGCAGAGAAAGCGGGGTATGAAGTGGTGATTGGCAGCTGTTTCTCCCATACCGACGTCGCCCAGTTCAAAGCATCTCCCTGGAATAGACTGATGATCTTCACCTGGTCCAATCCGTAGCGTTGTTGTTCGACCGACAGGAATTGATCCCGTCGTAACGTTCCGGAGCGGGGACCCGCGGCTCTCTGACAGGGAGTGAGCACTGGAGCTGCTGAGGCCGGAGGAACGGGAGCAGGGGGGACCCACCAGGCTAAACCGGCCCAGGACGCTGTTCGTGGCGGCAGACAGGTCGTGGATCCTGCTCCACCGTCTCCCGCAGCAGCGTGCTGCGCTGACCGAGGACGACCTGGTCAGAAATAGCCTTGCAAACAGAGCTCAAATCTGCTGGGTTCCTTTTACTGGCAGGATCGTGGTGTCACGAATCACTAGCTGAACCCTAATGCAGACACAGGACAACAAGCAGGTAGGTGAATAATGACGTTTTTATTCTCCAATAGGGAGAGGCGTAGGGACACAGAGATCCAGGCGAGCTGTACAGAGGGGGTTACCGGGAGGAAGCACCGGTTGGCGGGTTGGTGATCAGGCGGGGCTGGAAACGTGTAGAACTCCATGTAGGACAACGATCCTGCGAAGACTTAAAGTAGTCGATGGGTTCTTGTAGGCAGAGGGTGCAGGGAGGGTTGATTAGGGGATTACATGCAGGTGTGTAGGATGGTGCAGGCATAGTCATGGAGGCGTAGTTGTGACATGTAGACTGGTCGTTAGGCATGCTTATTCCTCCTAGTGACATGCACGCACACGCAAACACACACACACACACACACACACACACACGCAACACACACACACACACACAGTTATTCTGTTGAATCTACAGCTGGTTTGAATCAAATTTGATACAAAAGGTTAGCTCAACTCGTACTGTAATTACAATTCTTTCACAGTTTTACCCTGTCCTTTCACAGTTTTACCCTGTTCTTTTACAGGTTTAGAGAGTAGGCAAACAGCATTCCATATTTCATAGACTTAATTTCATGGGATCAATATGAAGCCTCGTCGACCGTGGAACCCGTTGAATTAGTAAAAAGGGTTGTCTACTAAAACAATAAATGAAGCCCTATTCGAAAAAATGGAATGCAGACTGAAAGGAGAAAAGGAGATGGCGGAAAATTCGAGAATCATAACCACACCATTTTTTCTGTCTTTCTTGAATCACATACATGTATTATCTGTGAATGTGTGTGCGTTTGCGTGTATGTCAGTCATGCTTTTGTTATTTTCCCCTGACACTGTGCCCTTGCGAGGTGTAAAAGGGACATGTGCACTGATGGACCCAGGGCATTAATGGGTCTCCTAGCTCACGTAATTTAAGAAAACTCATTCGAATTTAACACGAGCGTAAGGGCCCTTGGCACAACTGTAGGGGGAAAGAGTTACCCACACATGCGCGTACACACACACACACACACACACACACACACACACACACACACACACACAGTCACTGTTGGTTTTACCCCTGGTTCCCCCCTGCGACCTTTGACCTCTCATCCCAGCGGTAGATTATGATCAATATCTTTAAGACCAATGTGCATGACCTCAACTTGAACTCTTGAGTAGTGAGCTGTCAGGGCACTGCTAATTGTATGCCTAGATTCAGACTTTATGGTGTGTGCTGCATTATTTATGTTTGTTTTTATTTGTATTATTTATTATATTAGAATTGTATTGTATGTATTATTACAATATTTTTATTATGAGATAGTATTTTCCAAGTTTGACCAGCTAACTTATTATCACTAATAAATACTTGATTTGAAAAAAGTATGTTATAAGTTATAGTATTCATACGTCTACAAATGATTTCGAGACTGGTGCTACTATGATAAAGCACCACAAAGTAAACAGAAAGAGCCCACACGCCTTCCACAATAGAAACGTCCTCCCTACAATGTTAAATATAAAGAGGCTTATAAAAGGCCTACATCCTTATAGCGACACAAACACAATAGTGGCTAAAATGACATGCTGTGACCCAAACACCAAGGACTTCACCTTGAAAAGCACAGAGCTACAGAAGCTAGCTTGTTTTTCCGAATCCTAGTAGATTTATACTTTTTCTTTGTAAGAGGGCTCTTTACTTCATGTCATCTTAAGAGCGATGGTAACGTGTCTTCAGGGGAAAAGTATGAGTCAATGTGAGTATGATTTAGCAATAACCGCTGTACTGTTGAGCATTTTACTGGTGATGCAGGCCAAATGGAGGGGAATATTTCTCCACTCTAATAAGGCATATTGTTCAAACAAGGGAAAGGTCATGCCCTTATCAGGAAGGGTGCATCTCATTTAGCATAGATGACAGAGGTGATGGCTATGTCCCAATTGCTGGGAGGCTCTTTTATGACCTTAATACCTACCTCACAGCGTTCCTTGTTAGGTGGCTATTTGTGAAAAGGTTGCATGAATCCGGACAGCTTTTAAGAGCGGTGGCATGTGACTTGACAAGATACAGCTGCGGTCTGGTAACCATGGTGATTATGAACAAGAACGTCAACAATAACTAACAAAAACAATTATAGCCTTTTGTTTATCTAATAATGAGCACCATATTTAAATAATTGTAAACTATGAAACAGAATGCTAAAATTCTAAACAGGAGAAAAACAGAAATAATGCCACTGAATCCTTTGCCATCCCTGAAGTTTCACAGCCTAATGGGACAGACTATGCTGACTAAGGAACCAGCCAATGTTTCCGTAAACTTAAACAAATTAAAAGTCCCAATTAGGACGTTTCTTATACTCCTTACTGAAACGGTCCTGTGGCAACGTGTTATCTAGAATTGCCGCCTATTGACAATTCAATTGGGACCCATCCGATCGTTATCACTCTAACGTTAGTGCAGAGCACCTGTGCTCCAGCTTCCTACCACCCCTTTAGTGGAAGCCCTCCACTAGAGAAACCAAGGGGAGACTTCTTTGACTTCTTCAGCAGTTCTATGAGGACTTTGGAAACTATATTAACATGATTATAGAATATGATATTCTGTATGAGATATTGACTGGGCCTACTATATCAGATACAAGGGAATTACAAGTGAGTTGCAGCTCTAGGCAGTTACGAAAGAGGGAAAAATGACAAGATTAAACGTAAGGAAAGAGACGTAGGCCGAACGTCAGAAATGTGACACACAGCATGAGGTTCTGACCTCCTGCTGGTTGAACTGTGGCCAAATGGGCAATGTGATCATTTAGTGACCTTTTCCCTTAAGCACTTCTGCCTTACGTGTTCTAAAAGCATCTCTTCTAATGGGGATGGAGATTGAAGTGAACGGCATTTTACTCAAATTGATTGATAAAACGTTAAAGGTCAAATTTGAAGTAAGGGTTCGGTCGGAAACATATACAACACTACTCCATACTGCCTGCGACATGTGGCAATGTTCACTTGCCTGATGTCATATCTCACAATCAAATGTCATTTTAATATGTACTCACTGGTCTTCTTACACACACACACACACACACACACACACACACACACACACACACACACACACACACACACACACACACACACACATATATATATATATATATATATATATATATAGGCCCAAGAATGTACATGATTGTAAATGTATTTTCCCATCCTATCCTAAGCTTTAAGAATATGCATGTCTCTGTAAGGTTGCAGAATAGAAGCTGCACACTATTCATCTGTTTGAAGGAACAGCAACACTTTATAGCTCGCCATCCTCATGCATAATAGCATCCTCAGCTAGAATACAGCGACAGATGTAAATGACCCATCTATTTAGTCTGTATTATCAATGATCCATCTGTTGACTCCTTTTACATTGGATTCCCCATGAGGAGCTAACGAGCAAAAATGACTTTTTCCACACACACTCACAAAAAACAACAATCGGACCGCGTATCTAGCACACAGCTGGCAGAAGACATATAAGGACTAGACATATAAATGCAACACTGCACATCCCAGCTCTGCCACAATGCCGAGCTGGTAAGTCTGGGGAAAGACCACTGCAGAAGGAGACGAGACAGCTTGTGAGCATGGCAGTTCACTGGGATTGCTATTTGTCCGTCGTGCTCCTGTTCGCTAGCACTTCTGCGACACACTCGAGTGGGCGTCGAGGAAGGCATGTACAGTTGAGCTACAAAGTGGAGCTACTACTCAGAGCTAGCTATCACCACTTATTAGGGCAAAGGCTTATGCTAGCTATGTCACTCTTAATGGTGTTAATGCGAACACGCAGTGGATGTACCTGGTCAAATGTGGGGGCGTTTAGCCTACAGTGAATCACCACGAAATGGATTTGTGGACATCAGCGCTGTATTCAACGTCACACGTTTATTCACACGCCAAATAGAAACACTTAAGCTGAACGAGGGAAGAGACGAGGCGAGAGACGAAATACGGCTAATCTGGAGAGACACTTGAGAACATTAAATATAAGCACAATACATATATGTAGATGTATCAAAAGTGAATGTAAGCGTTATGTAATAACTGGATAGGATAGATAAGGTAGGAAAAGGGAACAAATCGTCCAAGGTGAGTCATACATAGTCAGTCACAGGGCTGTTACTTACGACAGCAGGTTAAAGTACAAAAAATAACTACGGTCCAAATCGAATGATTCTGGTGTGTGTGTGTGTGTGTGTGTGTGTGTGTGTGTGTGTGTGTGTGTGTGTGTGTGTGTGTGTGTGTGTGTGTGTGTGTGTGTGTGTGTGTGT
>JACYXH010000053.1:685459-825459 GCA_026745465.1 Lota lota
AGCCAGTGTGGGCCGGAGTGGTATCACACTTTTTATTCAGTACAGTGGTACAACAGAATCACATTGAATAGGACAAAGTGAAAGTGAGACTGTCGAGATATACACCTGACACCTGACAAATTGACATTTGAAATTGACATTTTTAGGTACAGTGTGATAGAAAACCAGTGGGGAACATTTGATTGGTTGTGTAAGCATAGATATTATTGAAATGAAACAAGCACGTTTTGCACCTCACTCTTCTCATATTCATCCCATTGCATGACACATTGAAGCCAACGTCAACAGCCACCAATATAGATTTGGCTTGCAGTGTTTGAGTATTCCCACCTCCATCTAAAATGAAGGATACAAGGTAGAAAACAACTGGACTAGTCTGTGCAGTCTTTTAGCAAAATAATGGTGATTCCGTCAAGCTACCATTGATCACAAAAACCAATCGGCAACAGAACGATCGCAGGACAAACAGCATGAAGCCGATGGAGCTCAGGTTGCTGGTTAAATCCATGGTTCCTCCTAGCTAAATGTCAAGGTGCACCTGAGCGAGACATTGTTCCATAGCATGGTTTACGATGCCGCTGGGTGTATGAATGTGTGTATGAATAGCTCTATGAATGGGTGATTGTGAGGGGCTATGTGAAGTGATTTGAGTGGCCACAGGTCGGAATAGCACAATATAAATGCTCATGAAGCAGACAGAGTTCAACCTAAAAGGCAAGCAGAGAAGTGTTGCCGAGTGCCTGATTGCTCATTAGTAACTTAGTATTGAAAATATTGGTATAATTTTAAACTAAACAATTAGAATAAATGTGTTTTGGAACAACTATCGAAAGAAAAGGATGGGTAAACATTCTCTAATTTGAGCAATTGGATGTCTAATGATGTCTAATGGATGTCTAGCAGCCAAGCAGCTTTGCCAAACTACTTGATAGAAACATACATACAAACTCTGAAATCTCTGAAAATCGGCTTACTTACAAGTGGATTTGTATTTACAATGGGGCGGAGCCCTGGACCCTCTACCTTGCCCCCCACCATTAAAAAATGCCTTCTGGGCCTTAATGTGATCAAATCAACCCGTGCAGACTGTAATAAGATGTGAATCCGGATGTTCATCTCTCCCCTCCAAGCCTAATGGTTCGGTCAAGAAGCGGACAGGAGCCAACACACAGAAATGCAAGATTGCGTGACACAATTTTATAGACCCCCAGAGAAAAACTTAATAGAACACACTAAATAGGCATACTTCATAGACACACTTAATTGAACTTACTTAATACACACACTTAAAGGAACATACCGTGATCAAACCACCATAACTGTCTCTCCTCGCTACACTAAAACATCCGTTACCTTGTGTCCAAATCATTTTGTTTTGCTGATTCGGCCGAAGGGCATTTCGCTCCTGCAACGAAGGGTAACCATAGCAATATAGCAGTTTTGTCTTTGGACATACTTGCATGGCAATTTACTTTTGTGCCGTTTGTCCACAAACTCCGTACTGACTGATGCACATTGATTCCAAAAGACCAAAGTGCTTTATTTAGTGCTTTGCTCCCATTCATGGCAGTCACACTCATGCTCCATGCTCTTCGGCAGAAGGAAGTAATTTGGACAATGACATTGGTAACCGATGTTTTATAGACCCCAGGGCAGACAGCTACCATAGTTTGATCACCCAGGAAGGTATTGTCCTTTATTAGAACACACTAAATAGAACACACTTAATTAGGTATATTTAATAGACACTGAAAAAAAGTCGTGTCACTTTGCAAAAAAGTAACTGCAGGATTTTAAAGATGTATTGCTCTCTGATATAACCTTCATGAGTTTCTAGTCTATTTATCTATTTTGTATCCTATTATTAAATATTGGCAGTACTGCGAAATACATTTCTGGCCCTAAAACATAAAAAGATCCCTGCATAATTAGCTACTGTTCCTCAAAAGGCAGTGAGGCATCTCCTACAGAAAACATTTGACATCCATCAGAGGATTTAAGTCCCCTCAAAAAAATGAAATGTGTGCTTTGTGAACACCATTTGTACTGCCAGAAATTTCAAACGCTCACAAATTTGACCCATATCAGGCATGCCATTCTGTCATGATCTGCTTGTCTTCCCTTTGTCTCGTTAGTCAAATGCGTGCCTCCTGCATTGATTACTTATTCTGTTCACCTGTGCTCCTTATTCCCTAGTCCTGCTGTTGTTTGTTTCTCTATTCTGTTGTACCCCAATTCAAGTTGTGCTTATGTTACTTTCTTTAGTTTTTTCTGCAATTGGTTTCACCACATGCTCCTTGCCTGACATGTAATCTTTGGATATACCGTATACACATCATATTCCATGCAAATACAGCTTTGGATTTAGCCATGTATAAGTTTTTTGTACATGAAGACAATCTATGATGGACACACTCCTCATAACTAATCATGATTGACTTACTGGCTTAGTTTGTCATCATGCTTTTAATATTTACCGTATAGTTAAAGACTAAACCATCTCCCTTGGATTTCATTTAGTTATAAAATAAAGACATGCGTTGATGGATGTGTACATTTGATAAATATCCATCTAAAATCTAAGTACCGTAAATACTTTGGGGTCTGCAAATGAGCAGCACAAAGACATGTTTATATGGGGAAAGTTTGGGGAAAACCATTTGGTTTAATTACACGTCTTTTGCAAAGTACAGATTGAACGTGACCATTAAAATCCAAATGTGTGCCACTTAAAACACGTAGTCAAACATGGGGTATGCATACCAGTTGAGAGGACCAAATCATTCCAAAATGCAGATAATACTGAACAGAGGTGGGCTTGACACCTTAATAGATTAAGCATTTTACACACTCTGGACCAACAAATATATTACAACAACTTCTTGTAGAGAAAAAGGAAGTTGAGGTATTTTTTTCTGATTTATTTTGTTTAAAGTTGGCCCTGTAAACTAATGTTCTCGGGATTAATGAATGATAAGCTCAGCCAATCAGAATGTAACACATCGGACCAGTCTAGAAGGGAAGGTTTCAAGGGAAGTAGAATTATTAGTGGCAAATAATGTAATTTTGTTTAGACAGATACATTTAAAATCATTTTACTTTGTGGAATCACTTTCATTCTCGACTGGGAGCAGAACTTACACTTAAACCCACCACTGGGTCTGAACTGTACGGTCCTTTAGTTTGCACATAAAAAGTGAAATAAAATGGTGTCAAACAATATTCCCCCCGTTAAATCACAGACTTCCCACTAAAACAATATCATGTGGTTTCAAATAAAATGTCAAATGAAGTAAACTCAACATGCAGCTATCAAGTCCGCTTAGTTGAATGATGAAAAGGAAACCATTTATATAACGCAGTACCAATTCTTCTCACTTTGTTTTTACAATGCAGCTCTGTGGATATTTCAAACTTGGAACGTGTTAAACGTGATAGAGCCACGTGTCTTGCTGGTTTTATTCGGAGTGCTTGTGTTGTTGAGACACATTGTAGAGGTTACATTTAAAGGGTCACCATGGCAGACATGTTCAATTAAACGCTGTATGGGAAGACTCTACAATGGAGCCAAACTCTAGTGCGATGTCCACATGTGTAGTTCAAATAACTGACAGCGCGTAGCATTTTATTTATATCTCTTTTGTTCTCCTTTCTTTTACTTTGCTTCTATCTTTTCGTTTCTCAATTTGTGTTGGCGTCACCTATGGCCCCGCTCCCCCCCCCCCTCCCCCCCCCCCCCCCCCTTCGCCAGAAGGCCCTTATTTACGGGGCTGAGGCCGGATAAAGACCTCAGATAAATTGTTCACCATGTTTACTGCTGTGGTATGGCAGATATAAACATTTTGTATTTTCTTTAACTGCGACTCATGGATCGACGATACAGAGTGTCTGTGAGCGATGAAATGTATCTCTCTATAACATTTTAGCGGATGTACTATCACGGCATTTACATAACGGGGGCCCTTCACTGCGGTATTGTTTTGTTGGGTTTTCCCGACATTGACGTCATAACACAGCGAACGTTCACGTTTTTTGGGGTGTTTAAAATCCCCTTTTGGTATATACAGAATATACAGACTGTGTCTGCTAACTATGTACTGTATAGTCTTCTTTTAATCTGTGGTTTTTACTCGAAATGCCCTCAGTGAGATAGGAGCCCAATCCAAAATGAAATGCCGGAGAACAGTAAGCAGATGCCAAAGTAAATGATGACGGATGGAGTTCATTTACAAACACACAGGGCTTCGTAATGAGTGCGCGTGCACGAGGACTTCGGCAAACACAGAGACCAACAGTGACACCCGAGGAATTAACTGCCATGTTCACCCCCCCCACCCCCCCCCCCCCCCCCCCCCCCCCCCCCCCCCACCCAACCACCCACCCACCCCATCCCACACCCCACTGCACCGCACACTCCCGCTGCCTCTTCCTCATCTCAGCCTCAATCTTCCAGTTTAATCAGGGAACAGAGGGGATAAATGGAGTCCCACTCCTCTTGATCTATGTAGAGTCTAGTGATTGTGATGGGGCTGTCTGTGTCCTGGTTTCTCATGTGCTAGGGTAGCAAGAAAAGCGACTACTCCACTTCTATTGACCGGCGTGAAGCCGGCCGTTTCAAATGGAGGACCGTAGGGTGCCTGTGGGTGCTCATAAACGGCGGCAACGTGCAAATTCACATTTAGCTCTTCATCAGGATCCAATTGTGGACAACTGGTTGAAACCATTTGAGTCTAAACACCACATTAAAGTAGAAACGGCCACAAACAACGACACATGCTCAGGAGACAACCGAATGCTTCCTAAACATTAACGCAAAATACGGAATAACTGAAAAACATTTGTCTCTGACAGCGGTACATTAACCAGCATCCAAAGCTGCTGGGCTGTGCCTCGGAGCATTCTGGACAATATAATGGTTGATGTAAAGGACCTATACCACTGATCACGTTTGAGCAAATGTGTGTATTGTTTGAATGGGCATTTTATAGTGTTAATGGCATTGATATGGAGATTTATATAGGTTTGTTTCAACACATTTTTATGTTATCAACTTTTACCTGACTGGTAGAAATAATAAGGATCATTTAACATAAAGTACAAAAAATAACAATACGATTAAACACTTTAATTAATTTTGTTTGTTTTATTCAAGCCAAATATGGCTTTCTTTTACCAGATTGTAGTGACTACGATGTCCATTGTCCTTCGTGTCACTACACAGATATTGTTAGACGTATTGATTTCTTGTGTCATTTAAATTGCTCAGTCATGTCTAGAGCTCTATTCTGGATGGGGACTGTTTAAAAAAAAAAGTTTCTATTGGTTAATATAAAAGGCCCTTGGTGCCCAAGTTAATTACATTCTGTCAAAAACATTTATCCAAAAATAACTCAACCACAAAAGAAAATGTCACTATAGACCAGAATCAGATGGAAACTCTAATGGACGATTAGACTGTGTCTGCGAGTCAAAATATTCGCCTTTGACTCCCTAATTGTCAGGTTGCTAGCCGGTCAGACACAGCCAGAGATTAGCCGTCTAATCCTTCAGAGGCATAACATATCATTTACTCATCGACTTCATCGATAGCACAGACGTATCGCCGGGGCAGCTGTCCTGGGGGGGCTGAGCAGAGGCCATTAGCCAATCACTTGATCTGCTGCAGATGGTAATCACTCCATTTCTCATACAAAGGCGGTGTGGCGAGGGGGCCGAGGTGTCTTACACACACATGCACACACACAAACACAATAATACATTTTGCCTTTTCCAAATGATGACGCACATAGTTTGGACTGCAAGACCCAACTGCAAATGTGATGAAGTCAAATTGAAGAGTTACTTGCAGAATGTTTTTCTTCTAATGTGTATGTCTAATATGTGGAAATAGGTGTCTGCTGTATGTTGTATGATATGTAAAACCTGTATTGTACAATACAGATGATGGAATGCTTCAAGATCATCCCCCAAAAATATGATACAAATTACTATAAATAATTGTACACTATATACAAACTTGTGTTGCCAAGCATGGATATAAATAGACGTGCCTACTGTGAATGAGGGGAAGACTACTACAAACTGATTTACTAGGTCTGTCATGTCCATGATAGATAGCACAGTTTCTGCCTAAAACATCAATTTTAGGTGCATGTTGGAATTGCTATCAAATTTATGACAAAATAACAAGGATACATTTTTGCTTGCAGGTGATTGGTTCTGATTCAATGCAAACGCACACAAAATCATAATACTGATCATATCTTTTCTCTAACAGGTTTCATGGCAACGTTGTTTGGTTGCAGATTAATCAAATAAAATGATAGTGATCATTATTTATACTTATTCAACCACTGAAGACAACATGGTGGCTCAGAAGGCAAACACTCTAACCGTATCTTCCACATACAACTGGTAATGAACGTTAGACATAACATATAAGAGATGTGATTTGACACTCAATGATTTAAATGGTTCACACAAATGTGTTAAAAAAAGACTTGGTTGCCAGCAGTGTGACTTTATTCTGTGGCATTGTTGACTGAGGATAAAAGCACTGTGGGATTGAACTGGCTTGGTGAGTCATTCTCCTTTATTCTCCAGTCTTTAACAAAAACGTTTTTGTATTTAAAAGAATCAGTGAGACGTAGTAAACACTTGGGTAAAGTTGAATCTGAAACAAAATCCACTTTGTTAATAATAAGCACAAAATGAATAAAGTAAAAATGTTGGGATGCCAAGAAAGCTAAAGGATTCAATGAGGAATTCGGAGGCCCACATAAACGCGTAGAGAAGAACACCCCAGCAAAAACTGCAAGTCAGACTGTGATGAGGAGCCCACCAGTTCTACCCTACTTCTCTCTGTATGTTGAGGAAGATAAATAGGAGGAGGTGGATTGTGAATAGCCAAGGGAGGTGTAACACCCAAATACTTCCCCAGCCCCGTATTCATTATGCAAACTGCACTTTCACAGTCATTGGAAAACAACACAAGCAAGACTTTCACGTTTTGTTTGAAAATGACTGGACCAAGTATCATAACATAGTGGGAGAAAACGAACAAACTAAATAATAATTAGTAGGATGCAGAAGGGGGGGGGGGGGGGGTGTGGGCTGTCTTGAATATATCTGTGAGAATGAGATCGCTGTGAGAAGGCATTGGGTTGAAGAACAACGTGTGTTTTTCTCTTTTCAATGTATATATACTACTTTAAAGGGAATTGCTCGGCCATTTTGTAACATGAGACGTTCTGCTTCATACGTGTGTTGTGAACATTCGCAGTCTGCAACATAAACTCATTTTCCACAAAGAAATTATGGAAACGTTGGCCCATTCACACCACCTTCCCGAATTCGACCGATGGACTCAAATCCCGGACGGATGACGTAAATGCCCAGACTTCTTATTTTTTAGTCTTAAGCAGTACTCTCTAATACTTTGTACTTACCCAACACAGAACACGCGCAAAGGGATATGCCGAGATATCTGTAAATAAGCGTTGGCCTGTCTTTCCTAGAGTTTCATTAGCGGTTTCCATTGACTTGCAGAGTTACAGTAGCAGGTTGGTAAGGGTGTTTGTGTGCGGATCAAGACAGAAAGGGAAAGCAGGTGTGAACGATGGCGAACAGGGACTGAGATGGACATTTTTTGTTGTCCAAGAGTAATGTTTTAGTTAAAGCATAATTATATCAATGTATCCAATTTTTATTTGGCAAGTTCTTATAAGTTGCAAGTTACTTTACACATTATAACAGTCTTATTTTGAGGAGGATGAAAACTTGCTATATTTTGAATAGATTGTCAATGTGTTTTATTTCCCAGTACCTGAATCCTTGTGTTGCCTAATGTAAGCAACCAAGCTTTGTGAAGAAGAAGCAGGTGTGACATCATTGGTGGGACCCCATGTTCCTCACCTAATATCCTGCTGAGCTCTTTTTATGCCAGGTACCATCGTAACCATGGGAACCGTGGTTGCTATGGTAGTATTATTTGTCTTCAAATGGATTAAGATCCCCGAATTTCTAGAACACCTTTCTAACAGCCAAGCATATAGGTACACCTGGATTAGCCAAACATAGCCTTTCTTGGGGCAAGAAAATACTATCAGTGTGTAATTAATTAATATTGTGGACAGTGACAAAAGATATGTTGGAGCCGATTTCTATTAATTAATTACACACCGATATGTGACTCTTGACAGCCCTTTAATGCCTTCTGTCCATCTAATGGAGCTCTCCAAAGCTTTCTTTCAAGGGGCTGTTCGCTGATTGAACACATCGGGGGGGCAGTGGTGCAATGTTGTGCAACATTCCAATATAATCGGTGTAATAAGATGTAATTTACATTAAGTGGTCGGCGGAAGGAATATGGCCCTTATTGAGTATTTTAACTACACACAGTCTTTGCAATAAAATAAAAACACACAAACGGCAGTTTGCCGTGACCTCGCCCCAGAGCATTTTACAGCTGAGGCGCTGCCTGCGAACCACGTGAAAGCATGGCCAAAGTAATGCTGCATGTTTCATTGTGTGTTGTAAACAAAATCTAATTACACCAATTTATATTAGAAAGTTGGACAAATTGTTCTTATTTCCCACTGCCCCAACAGCGCCTCAATGTGTTAATCAGCAAACCCCTTGTTTTTATTAATGGGGTCGATTGTAGGTTAAGACCACGTCTCTTTGGTTTTGCTGCTAACTAACTTTAGAAATATGAACCATACTAACTCTGAATATGACACCTTGTATGTATTTACACTTAGGAACAGTGTCTTGTATTTAAGCTGGGACAAATCAATAGCCAAGTGTATTCACACTGCACAGATCTTGTAAGTAAATACTGGGCCTGGTTTGAGGGCCATGTTGAGGACGTTCACATGCTCGTATGCGAACAAAACCAAAAACAAAGAGAAACGACTAAGATTGCATCCAATCACAACTCAAGACTTTCAAAAGAAGACTTTGAGGACACGGATAGGATGTAGCCTGAGGAGTGTATTAGTTTGCGGATCAAAAAATAGAAATCTTGGTGGCGACGGTGTGAGGAGTACAGTATTGATTCCTCTCCATTTCTCTCTGGTGACAAACAGTTGCTGATGCTTGTCTACTGAGTGTCTGTGAATAATAGACGTGACCTTTTTTATGAAGGCCTCCCCGTCTTCCTAAACAACAAAAAGTTTGTTTCTTAATCTACGACAATGCAGTAAAGAATGGACTAGAGAAAGAAGGAAAGGCAAATAAAATAAACTACGGAAAGAATGAAGGTAAAAAAGAAAAGAAGCAAACAGAAAGATTGAACGACAGAACAAAATAAAGACAGAAAGAAGTTAGGAAAGAATGAAGGTAATGAAGAAAAGGAGCAAAAATAGAATGAAAGAAAGAAGGACAACTAAATAAATAAATAAAGAATACACAATGCATTTTCTGACTGTACTTCCTGGAAAGGAGTAACATAACATCACGTACAGCCAGAGCAGCAGAGAAGCCATATTGGTTTGTTTTCGCTTGTTATGACCTTCTATGTTTCCTTAAGGATTGTGTAATGCTAACAGATGGATATGCGTTCAGAAATTGGCCTTGGGTGTTTCTAAAAACGTATTATGTCTGCGTTATGGACTCATCATCCAAACCAAAACGGGTTTCATGTCACTCAAATCAAAGACTTTGAAAACTCCTTCCAGGGTGGAGCTTTACGAAACAAACTTTTCTGTGTGTTCGAATGGACCGGTGAAATGGAAATTACACAAAACGGTGACATCTTGACCTCCGTTTACACATGGCAATTGTTGTTTCACACGTTGTGCATGCGCCAGAAACGTACAAATAATGGCGGACTCCCGTTTTGTTAACGTTTGGCTAGTACTGTTAGGTTTACTGACATATTTATAAGTCAACCTAGTGTTTCTTCGTCCTCACACCACCGTGCTGTGTTGTAGTATTCGCCGCCCAAAAGGATGCCGACCGTTGAGCCTGCTCCTAATGTTCTTCTGTGGTGTTTGACATAAAGTTGTATCGCCACCTACTGGCATGTTTTAAATCGCTTGTCTGTACTTTTGTGGACTGAGATATTTTCCACAACACGTATGGTGTGGACTGACATCTTTCTTTGAAAACTGAGGGGGAAAGAATCGTTTTTATATACACGTGTTGACGTGGTCTTACATAACCCTTGGCTGCCGCTGTCCATCCGAGCAGCGTTGTATGGTATACTGCAGACACAAGTCTCTCTGGTGGCTCCTAATGCAGTCGTCCTTATGGGGGGGGGAACAACACTGGCTTCAAATCCCACTTTAATGCCCACCTTATATAACACTGTCCAGCTTTGAAGGCAAGACACCCAGAGACACCACAAGGATACAAAAGATGATAAACAGCGCGTTGTAAAATAGGAAAGAAGTTTGGCAGGAGTGCCGCTTTCTCGCTGACACGGAGGACTTCAAGTTAATGGAATAAAGGACGTCTGAGAGGCAAAATGTGACAAAGTCAAAGTCTAACAGTTTTAAACAGCTCCTTTTCACAGTGATAATGCATAAATTGGTATGAGTGATTATTATTTGTTTTGTAGTTATTTGGAGACAAAACTTGGTTTCCATTATGCCAGAAAACACAAGTTCAAGACTTCTGGATGAATCATACAAACAAACAGCTTGTGATAACAGGGATTATGTCCATGGCTCACCCCAACTCTGCCTCTATTATTATTTCTTCTTCAACCATCTCAGAAACAAGTGGCGCTGTATGATAGTTGACTGTCTGAGTGGATAAGACAAGGGTAAGGCAGAGGTGTTGTTCAGGGTCATGGTCATTTAATTTGCAGCTAAGCAGCACGGAAGATCTAACTCATCAATGTCTTCTATCCCAGGTTATACCTTTTTCTTTGTATCCCCAATTACTCCAACCACGAGCAATTTTCAGGTGGCCAATTATGACTTGGCAGAAATAGTAAAACCGCTTCATAAATGACTCCATTTTACTGCAGTGACCTCAGGTGTTCTCAGAGGTCACAGTAGTCGTAAACACTTAAAAACGTAAAAACCTTTTGTACGGACAATAAATGGGGCTTCTTCTGGTGTTAAGTATAGAGATGAAGAGTGTAAGTCAAACAGACATCCCATGGAAATTGTGGTGTTCGCGGGCGCGTGTGAGAGAGGGTGAGAGATTATGTGTGTTTGTGTGTGTGTGTGTGTGTGTGTGTGTGTGTGTGTGTGTGTGTGTGTGTGTGTGTGTGTGTGTGTGTGTATGTGTGTGTGTGTGTGTGTGTGCGCGCAACATGCATCTTGCTGCCTCTTTTACTATATCAATAACCACATTAAAGTTTAAGCAAGCATATGCAGATTGGTCTGGACATTATTAGCTTGGAGGTATAGCGTTTATGCTAAATCATAGTTCAAATAAATGGCATCGTTGTGTTTAAAACACGCACCGATCATGAATAAATAATACGTATTTTTTGCAGTCGAAAAGAACATTTACATTCCTTCGACTAAAGACAACAAACATATTTATCAAATGTATTTATTTAATCAGTACAAATGATACAGTAGTACTTCCACTTCCTACTAAGCAGCTATACTTAACGTGTTTTATCAACAGACACAACACTTTGTCAGGCAGTCTCTCTAAAAATGAGTTACCCCATTTTCATCTGCAGTGTTTTGCTGTTTTAATCAAGTGGGATTTGTTTCTAATCACAACCCAAGAGAGGTCTCTTTAAACCTCATCTCATAATAAGGACAGTACCTTTGTTAGTCAACACCCAGTGAGACTCATCTTCAACACCATTAATCACTCCTCATTTTATTTTCTACTTTTTTTATTTGTTCAAACTATTAACACAAAGACTGTAAAAGCGTAATCTGTTAAAGCTGACAGCTCTGAGGGTGTATTAGGTTATCCACTGAGATGTGATTAAGAAGCCCCCTAGTTTGCATTGAGTTCTGGAATGCAAACGTCTCAAAATCATTGTCCATTATATTTACTCAAAATACTAAATGACCTCTTCGATGGCCAAATTGAATCCCACTGAAAAGAGCGGGAAAACGAAAACCTTTTGTTTCAGTTTTTATTATGTTTTTCGAGCATGTGGGCGCACTATATTTAACACTCTGGTGATCACTAGGCAAGCATACACAGGCACAAAGTATAGTTTTGATCTTGCAGCAACAGCAACAGTATTGGCCAAAAGGCCACAATGTAAAGCTAGGTTGTGACCAGAGGAATTTCTTGCCGTTATTGCTCGTATAGCAGTGCAATAACAAAACCTATTGAAGTGTGATATAAGTAACCACAGGAGAGAGTGGATTGGTTTAGGGTTAAGGTTAGGGTTCGGAAAAAAGTACACGATATCTTGGGTATATATTGCGTCTTTATCCCCCAGATCCTCAACAGATGATCTGGTCTATTTCTGTGCTGTTGTGCTCTAACTGTATTGTAACAGCACATTGTTTGCCACTGATTTTTGTGCATTTCTCATAATGCTGAATTATTATTATTACTAATATATTATTTCAATCTTTAATATTATGAACATAACATGGTTAATTATAATGTAATCCTAATATGACACTAAATACTCTATCGGATATTATTAGTACACTTTCATCCAAAGCGCCTTTCAGTGAATACTTATCAAGGTTAGTAAGCAGCAGGTAGGGATAGGGAAATGGTCGTCATACATCATTGATTGTGACGGTACATATATGTACCGTCAGTACATATATGTACCGACGGTACGTGTATGTACCGACGGTACATGTATATGTACGTATATGTACAAATATGCACGACTCCGCACCTTGTCGATTTCTCTGTACAACCACGGAAGTACATGTCATGTTATATATGATATATTAAGACATAGATTCATCTGCGCCTGAAATCACGTCTACGTGTTCGTTTGATTGAACAATATATCATTGTATTTGTACACATTGCTGCCGCTAAACGTGTGCCAACTGTTGCCAAGGACCTATTTTATGGTCTTATGTGTCTTATGTGTCTCATGTGTACCACATTCAGCACTGGCCTGTACTGAATTATTGTGAAGAGGAGAGCATGGACTGTTGGGGAGTGTTCCTAAACAATAGTGCAGAGTTTGGCTTTTACTGCAAAGCCAAACATTTACTGTTTTTCATTTAGCAGACGCCTAAATGAAAAACGCCCTTTTCAACGCGAGCAAAGAGCAGGGCATTTTTACTCTGCAAACATGTGGGTTCAAACCCAGATCATTTCTACTGGGAGTCAAACACAATAGACTAGGCCAGTGTTAGAAATGACCTCTATTGAACATATGATCAGCATGTGAACATCCAAACATTTTACTTCCTAACCCTCAAAAAAAGATGAAAAATAATTCAGGTTCTATGAATAACATCCAGACAATGGTGATTGATATGGCACATCGCAAACCATAGTGAGGAGGAAAAAGCAATTTTGATTGGACCCCTGTCTCAAACATAATACATTCATTCAGGCTATTTTGAGCTATGCTGATTCACAGATGAGTGGATGAGTAGGAGTTACACTCAAAAGGACCACACAGCTATTTCTTCTCTCTCTCTCTCTCTCTCTCTCTCTCTCTCTCTCTCTCTCTCTCTCTCTCTCTCTCTCTCTCTCTCATGTGGTAAGAGGCTAGAAGAGGTTTGAATGCGGGAGTTGTTAAAGAATGGAGACGGGGGGAAATTGAGAAGCTGTGGGGAGACGGCTTGGGACTGCAGCATGGCATGGCTGTTCCCGGGTAATGCAGACACGCCGTGCTCCAGAGAGGTTCCAGTTACCATGGCAACTTTGTTAGGCCATAACAAACGTATCGAGTCACAATTCCAATTGATTACAGAAGTGGTGGGGGGATTTTAATCTTAACCCAAATCAAGAATCTCAACCAAAGGCCTTGGCTCTGCAAATCTATCTCTATTTGTATTTTGTTGTTGTTGTTGTTGTTGTTGCACATTTTATTTTGCCACAAGACAATGGATGGCAACGAAGACTCAGCGACCACGTAATTAGCGACAAATGTACACATGCTCTTTGATGTGTTCATATCTAATCAGCCAATCATGTGGCTTGCAAGTCAACGCTTCAAGCATGGAGACACAGCAAAGACATTTCAGTTATTGTTCAGACCAAATATCAGAACGGGGATGAAATGTGATCCAAGTGACTTTGAGCGGGGAATGATTGCTGGTGCCAGACGGGTTGTGGGCTGAGTTTCTCAGAGACTGCTGATCTCCAGGGATGTCCACATGGTGAGTGTTGTGGTCGAAAATACTTTGTTTCATGACAGAGGTCAGAGGAGAATGACCTGACTGGTTCAACGTGACAGTAGTCATACCAATCAGACGTCAGATTAATAATCTTAAATCTGATAGGATACATTAACAAATGGTCTAGTAATTATTTAATAACCCACTAACCCTAACCTCTAGTTAATGCTATATAATAATGCTTGTTCCTGCATCAACTAATGTTAAATAATGGTGATTTATTCGACCCTTTTTGTAAAGCATTACCAAATACATTTATTAATATCCTCTTCTGAAAGCATCATCCCCTTTGCGAATGAGCTGTCTTTGGTAGAATATCTCAGAATATCTCTTCAAATCGTGAATTGAAAACAGTGCTGAGATTGTGATGCAAAAAGAGATGTATTCTCCATCTAAACATACAGGAACGGTTTTACAAGAAATGCAGACAACTCTGGAGTTATAGTGTACGCCACAATCTATCTAAATCAACTCCCGATACGTAATGGTCCAGACAGAATCTTTTGCGGAACCGTGGTCAAGTCAGGGGCTTAGCTAACGCTCGCCAATTACTCTGAAACAGTGTGCTTGATCTAGATACGATCTAGATTCCTCTGAAACAGTGTGCTTGATCTAGATACGATCTAGATTCCTCTGAAACAGTGTGCTTGATCTAGATACGATCTAGATTCCTCTGAAACAGTGTGCTTGATCTAGATACGATCTAGATTCGAAAAGGAATGTTTAATCTAGACATTTCTCTCGCGATAACAGGGCCATAGAGTTCAGTTTGGTCTGATGGCCTTGGCAGTCACCGGATCATAATCTAATATAGAGAACCTTTGGGGATGTGGTGGAACGGGAGACTTGCAGCACGGCAAATCTGCAGCGGCTGCGCGATGCTATCATGTCGACATAGAGCCGAATCTCTAAGGATTGTTTCCAGCACCTTGTTGAATCCATGCCACAAAGAACCGGGGGGAAGGTCCTGGGGGTGGTGAAAAGAGCCACTGAGACATACATACAGACATACATACAGACATACATACAGACAGACAGACAGACAGACAGACAGACAGACAGACAGACAGACAGACAGACAGACAGACAGACAGACATTTAATTTAAACTGTATGAACTACAATATTAATTATTGTATATGAAATAATGACAATGAAAATACATTGCGAAATTGTATTGCTAGGATCCACAAGCATCACAGAATGGAGTGTTTGAAGTTGTCATGCATATTTATATTTGCTTGATGCTATGTATTATGGACATGCGTGTCCATAATACCCTGAAATGGACTGGATGCTGTACTGTGAACCACTGTTAAACCACAAACAAGTACCCCAGAAATGTGTACTTCTCTCTCTCTCTCTCTCTCTCTCTCTCTCTCTCTCTCTCTCTCTCTCTCTCTCTCTCTCTCTCTCTCTCTCTCTCTCTCTCTCTCTCTCTCTCTCTCTCTCTCTCTCTCTCTCTCGCTCTGTCAGTCACTCTCCTACCATCTCTCTCTCTCTCTGCCCCCCTCTGTGTTTGTGAAGTTTGAGCGCTAGGACGGATCCGTCCTCCATTTCCTAGAAGGTGTGCTAAGGCAGGGATAAGACGACATTGGATGTCTGGCCAGAACTCTTCTTCTTTTTTTATTTTTCAGTTTTCATTTTCTGCCTACGTCTCTCGTGTCAAGTTTGTCTCGCCCAGGCTGCGGTGCTTCAGGTGACGGGCGGAGGGGTCTGTAGACGAGCGAGCAGCGCCTCCCTTGAAGTTAAGTGGCTTTATCGCCACGGTGACACTGAGCGGCGGCTTACGGGCTTTAAATCTGATGGGCCCTTCTTGATCTTTCAAACCATCTGATCAAACTAAGAGCTTCTCCCACGCCGCTGACCTACGCAGTGCCCTCCGTGATGTGCGGAAATAAAGAACCAGCCGTCGCGTGTGCGCCGTTCCTCTGAGCGCGTCACGGATTTTCACAGAACCCTGAACTCACCGAATCAGATATGAACGTTTAAAAACAACCCAACATGCATTCAAATCCTCCTCTTGGTAACCGTAGAGTGCAGAAGGCCCTCAGAAACATTCATCGCTGATCTGCAGACAATTGAGTACACCCGGCCCCCACTTCATCTCCATGACCAGTGACGTCTACTAACGATTTAAAATGAAAAAAAAGATCAGAGCTTAATGAGGCGGGAGTAAATCATCTAGCGAGAGACGTATAGATGGGTGTTGGACAGTGGCGATGTGGTATGGCGCTGGCGTCGTACCGTATGCTAATATATTCTGGGTGATGACTCTTTCTCATTAGCAGCCTTCCAGCCAGTCAGAGGTGTCGGGGGGGGGGGTTGCCATAGAGGTAGTGTTGAAAATGATAACCTCATAATAACCTAAGTGTTAATGTAACTTCCTTTGACCTTCACTCATTATTTATTTTTAAATTAATGCAATATTCTAACACGCTAACACGGTAGCGTTGGCTTGTGTCAGACAAGGTGTGTTATGCTCATTAGAGGTTTGGGTGGCTGCTTTTCTATTATGGTTTAGCATTTTGTTGATAAATGCATTTTGAGTTACTGCACTATCTTCGTTTTGGAGGTCTTCCCGGTGAGTGATACACAACTAGCTGTCTTTCCTATGGGATTTTATTGGGATCTTTCTTTTGTTGCAATACATAATGGAATTTACTATTTTACTCATAGATGAGGGCTATTTCCACCCCTTACCTATACTGTCTATGTACTGTTCACAGGAATATGATGATTAACACATAGTAATCGTCAGTTGTGAAATTTAGACCAGGAATGGCATTGTGGAGGATGAAATGTTTTAAATGGATTTCAGTTCTTAGGCTAGCTCACCCACTTTATTGTACTTGTATTGTACCGAGAGTGTACAATGAGCACAATGAGTTGACCCAGAGCCATGTGAAATACTACTATACGTATATCCACAAGGCCCTGTTTGAAAGAAGCCACTACATTCTATGCATAGATACACGATACATGTATATGTATATCGACAGTCAAGACGTTGGCTAAGGAGCTGAGAATACGCCCCAGTGGGATTCTGTATACACATTTCTTGCTATTGTATTGAAGATCTATACAATTATAAACAATATAAACAAATAACTATTACCAACACAAAACATGTACCTTGAATAACATGCATAAAGAAAGCTCTTCTTTATGCATGCTATTCAAGGTACATGTTATAGATGCTATACAACACAATGCAGAAGATGAATACAACCGGTTAGCTGTGCGAATTTACGCCTTTTCCTGCAATGGATTGGGCTTCGCCGCTGGCGCTAATGCTGGTGGGAAGAAATGAAGACCCAAGTTCGAGTCCTGTGGCAGCGAACATGGGAGGAAGCAACGCAAAGTACTTTGCCAGCATCAGGGCGAGCCTGCCTACTATCGGTTACACAGCAACACAAGAGTTGTGGACCACATGGGCAAGGAGTGCACTGGATCAGAAGACAAAGCCCTCAAATGACCCGTCAGTCTAAATATATCTACTGCCTTGAGTAGTGTTCAAGATCCCATGTACATGATGTCCTGCATACAAACAGTGGGGAATTACGTCATTCTCTCCATGTTAAACTGGGGACATAGATGATTCGGGTGGACATTTAGAAAAGTCTTCCTGCTCCACATTTGGGAGTTTTGCCACTTTGGCAAATATTGTCCCCTGGATGCCTTTGCAACAACCAGGCCCTTGGAAATGGTCCCCAGTCCAGTTCCACGATGCAATGGGGGAATGTGATGTCCTGACTGTCCTGCCATCCCAGAGGAGGACACAGCTAGGTAGCTAGGGAAGAGGAGACCTGGGGTGCCCTGTTTTCCCTGTTTACCACGACAACCTTTATTTCCTCCAACACTTTCCACAAATGTTTTGGATGGCTAGATTGATGGATGGATGATATATAGATGGATGCTATGTGGATGGGTGGATGATAGATGGATGGATGGGTGGATGAATGATGGATGGATGGATGATTGATTTATGGATGGATGGATGATATATGCTGGATGTATGATGGATGTATGATAGGTGGATTCCACCACTGTGGAAACTGCTGCAGAAGACACCCTGTGTGGTGTGTGTTGACCTGCATTTTGATCAATATGTATGTGTTTTATGTCATGGATGGTGACTTCCCTTCATTTGCTTGGTTTAGTTTGCTCTGGTCAAGTCATAAAGTCATCAGAACGATTGAGGGAAAATGCTACGGTATTATCACACGGTTACGCTTCATCTGAGATGGGACACTGCCTCAGCTACAAACCTGCATGGCTGAGATCCAAGGTTTTTGTACTGCAATACGACTGCAACTGCGGTTGCAATTGTATCCACTTAGTCTAAAAGACTGGTCACAATACCTTCACCATCATTGTTTTATCAGCAACAAATATGGGCTTGGAAGAGTGTGATGCCAGGAACAAACAAAATAACGAGTTTGAGCTGATATTGCTAGGCTTAGCTTTATATTGATAACAAGAGAAATCAAACCTACCATTTCTACTCTGTCTTCGTAATAACATTCATGCTTCAGAGAAAAGAATGTGCTGACCAAAGTTCACCAAACCGGAACTTTGGTGAGCAGCAAAGAGACAAAAAAGATTTCCCCTCACACGTGTCTTTGTGAATTATAGTGAATATCTCCCCAGAAAGTGTGCCCTCCTCCTTTCTCCCCCTTTAGGCCCCTTAGCAAATGAGCTAGCAAATCTGCCACCACAGCTTTTTCTTCCATATGGCCCAACATCTATCACCCTGACGTTGAGCAGAGCACCACTGCTGAAAGCACAGTGAAACAGCTTCACTTGTGGGTTAGGTGCCGGGAGATGTCCCGGAAGATGCACACGGTTGTGTTGCATGGGTTCATCCAGGCAATAGTACACGGGTAGTCCTTTAGTGAATAGGCCATTTTCTGCTAGTCCGACTGGCCCATGACATGGAAATACACACTAGGGCAATCACGGATGGCATCTGTGACGCCTTTGCGATGTGGACACCATCATTGTCTGACATGTTTGAAAATGTATGGTATTATGATATGACAAGTCACCTGCTTAAAAAATAAAGAAACAAAATATGCGTATTCGCATGATGGTACGGTTTCTGTACGGCTTCATTAGAAGCCGTCAACAAGACATGGAACAAATATGCAGAAAGACAGGGAAAAGGAAAATACCCTAAAAGAAAAAGAGGGAATGAAAGAATAGTTGACCACCAAGTATATGCTACTCCTTTTATCTATTCCTGTGCCCTAGATTCAGCGAGAAGCTTCGTTGGCAGTCATTTCGGTCGCTGATAAGGAGTTCAAGGGGATGACGAGGATGGAGTGACTCTGTGGAGGAGAGCTTGTGCAGTCACCTCAAGAGCAGCTATGATAAATGGCCGGTCTTGCTGTGTGGCACCCGGACAATCCACACAACACAGGGAGGCAGGAATGGAGGGCAGAGACAGCTGGGGTCACTACAGAGGGCAACAGAGGACCAGGGAGGGAACATGGCAAGAAGTGATATACTAAGATTAGTATTTGTATCTATTTGGAAAAGGCTTTTTTTATGGGAACTTGAACAGATTTGGCTGAACTGAACTGAAACCCAAAGTAGAAATGAAACTATTTAAATAATAGAAATATATGTGGTTGCATATGCACTCATTTATTTTAGGTTATTGTATGTCTAGAAGTAGACATACAATAGTTATCATTTATCTTCATTCATTCAAATACATAATTTCAGAAAATATCCATTCACTATTTTAATTTGACTGGCGGAATATAGTTCTACAATAAGGAAAGCATTATTTTACTTACCATTTAATAATTTAACTCCTACACTCTGCTTTGCACAGGGGAGGGGGGGGGGGGGGGTATTACAGTGGTACTGTGAAACTAGCCTAGCTGGTGCAGTACAATATTATGCTATTAAATACAATCTTGTTAAATGTGGCCAGTATGGATTTTGCTCTCGACTGCTTGTTGCCTATACTTCTATGTGGGGTTAGTCATGGGTGTTCATGAGTATTACAGCCCTTTTAAAGAAGAAGAACCAAATGGAGGTGAAATGCCATCACCAGAGGCAAGACAAAGTACACCCACAATCATAGAGACAATGGTGGATGACAATGTAATAAGCTGCATTCAGGCACAGAGACACGCGGCAGCAGCAGCAGCACTTACAGTCTTACACACAGATACTCACACACACACACACACACACACACACACACACACACACACACACACACACACACACACACACACACACACACACACACACTCAGTGGAGGCTGCTCAATTATTCCAGTGAAGGGGGGGCGGGGGGGGGGGGGGGGGGGAGCAGGTAATAAACCACCGAGTACTTTGTTGCCTTTTTTCGGTTTTATTGAAGAGGACGTGTCTGCCACCAAACACCTCTCCGGTTCCACTTTTTTTTCATCTGGATTGGAGGAAGCTGTTCCTTCAGCAGTAGTCAGGTGTGTTGGTTTACAGTGGGAGTCCACTTTCGCCGAATAACTTCCTCGTCTGCCACTTAGCATTCGCTGCCTTGAAGTTCCTCCCTGCGGGACGATCGATAGAGCACTGCCCTATCTTAGCTTAACTTAAAAAAAAACATTTGATAAGATCACATATTGAATGGCACGCGAGTGGATGCTGGTGTGTCGCTTAAAGTGTATGCTTTAACTATGGATCTTTCTGGGTCGGCCCCAAATCGAACCCCTATTTGGGGAAAGTAAGCTAGTGTGATGGGTATGGTGCAAACATCAGTGATTACTGCATTCATCACTGCTGCATTGTATAGACATATGCTGTCTGGTGGTTTGATCGTGTCTGATAAGGACGGCTCCATCAGAGGACAATCGATTGCTTGCACCCATATCAGTTTGGGGAGCTCAACTCTTTACCTCTGAGAAATGGATGGTATATTATATAGAACAATTGGATGTGAGTAGAAACATGATTATGTATGGGTGACACAATGGTTGCTCAATACTTAAAAATAGACGACCATGTAAGACGAAGCACATATGTTTGTTTTTAATGCAGTAGGCCCTTTGTGTTCTTGTGTTTCCTTTTCTTATGCAGCGTTTTCTTAAAGTGCTACCCAGTAGGAGAGCTCTCTGCGACAATGTTTTCAGCTGCTCTCCACCTACCCTCTGCTCAATGCATTTCTTTATTTTCGTTCTATTAATAGAGCCAGAGCATCAATCTACCGCTGACATTAATATCACATAAAATCTCTTAAGTGCTTTTATGAAGAACAGCGGGGCGGCAATCACTAGGACTAGAGAGATCTCTGTCGAGTGCCGTTGATTTGTATGCAGTCATTTGTTTCCCCACACAAACTACTTTGATTATGGCAGAAATGGCGCTAGGAAATGGGGATTCCAGTCATTGTTCTGCAGTTAGCTTAATTTATAGCACAGTTATCAACATTTTTATGTACACATAAACCATTTGTACCTTAAATAGAATTAAAAACAAAAATATTTATTTGTGCTTGTGTTGCAACCTTGCAAAAATATAATTGTTGTTGTATACCACCTATTTGTAAGCACTTGGAACTCAAAGAAAGTGTTTAAACTGAAGCCAAAAGCTTCAAAAATATATGCAAGTTTAAAAGTTGTGTGGCCAAAACAGACTTGAGTCCTATCAGAAGCAAGCAAAGAAATACAGCCCTGCTTCATTTGAGCTCTGTGTGTTTTGCTCTGGTAAAAACAATGATTTCATTTCTGTATAGGGTCATGCTGCAAATATGAAATGTAAATCTGAAGCTAATTGTATGCTCTGTGTGCTTAGGACTTTGAAGCTGTAAATGTATTTACATAAATGTATATTTGCAAATTATTTACTGTTACTTTATAGTAATGAGCCAGTTGGGGTTACATGCCTTGCTCGGACAGGGGGGGATCTAACCCAGAACCTTTTAGCTGAGAGACAAACACCCTAACCATGAGACTATCCTGCCCCATTCTGCAAAGCAATGTGACACACAAAAGTTAAATAAACTGGTGAGGAAAAGGAAGAAAAGTAAAACGGCATATTAGAGATTGACTGAACATGAGCGATATTGGAAAAGGAAGCGTATTGATTTTTCCACATTGATTTGCAATAGCGGGAGTACTTAAAGGAGCCAACTGTGTTGATCAATAGTATTTGTGGTTATAATCCTCTGCCAGCCCAATTAGACTGGAATCCCAAATGCAATCTAAAAGACGTGTCTTTTAGAAAGAAGAGTTAAAAAGTGGATCTGTGAGTCTGAATATTGATTTATTACCAATTTCTTAACAATTTATAAGAAACACCAAATATCACTATTAGATGTGAAGAGGAGCAGATATCATATTCATAAGTTTGATCTCAGATGGTTCTTTATTTACCAAGAAATGACATTTCACGTTTTATGATGTATCTTCAGGATTGCAACACCTCCATGTTTACGTCCAAACAAGGCTAGTGTATGAAATGATTGGAGCCTAACATGCATTGAACAGTCTTGCTGTAGCAGATGCTGGAGTAAATATTGATTTGACTATAATAAATGAGGCTGTGACTCAGCATTTACTGTATGATTTTTTTTAAACTTTGTTAATGCTTTGATTATTTGGCTATTCATTATCATTTCTAAACGTTGTATAAACATCAAGTTGTATTAAATAATATAATTAAAAAAAGGCTACTATTAGGACTTTGAACAATGCAATAAGTAAATGGGCTCACATTCCTCAGAATATTTTTATAACTTTGGCCTTTTAATTCAGCAGATGTCTTTAAACGGAGTAACATGAATATTGAGGGGGTAACACGGTGAAGATGCAGAATACACAAGAACTTTAGAATGGTTTTTGAGAATCTGGAAAATGTCACCAAACCTTTAATTAATTTTGTTCACCCACACTTTTAAAATTATTATTAAAATCGTCCATTTTCTGCTACATTACCAACCACCAGTTGGTTGTTCAATTATCTTGAAATGGACTTCTCATGCGTCTATACGAGCTCAAAGCGTTTGTCCATTGGAATTACAAACGTACGCTGTGTGCAGCCAAAGGGGTTCACAAGGAAGTGGGGAAGGAAGTTGACTTCCTGCTAGAGGATTGGATGAAGACCTCTCAGTCCCAGCCAATCCTTTCGCAAGCATCAAATGAAATCCCCTCCCCCCAATCCCCCACCCCCAATCCCCCACCCTCCCGACAGCACTTTGATCTTAGGAATTAGAATGTGATGCAACATGGAAATGTATTCATTAACACACACTCTGAAGTGTTCGCCTTGCGACTTAAAACTTGGAGGTAATGTGTCGTCGATGCTACACTTAATCAGCACTCTAGGGGCCATGTGTCAGAGGAAATGCATGATAAAAGTGTGAACCGCTATTAGGCTTCTAAGAAGTCATGTCTTTAATTGTAACAGAATAAAATGAAATTGGGTAGGTTTTTTCACTAATGGAAATAAGAGGGGTTGAAATGGGGATTGCCCAATGGCATGACTCATTTAGTGGAGTGGCACATGATGACACATGCAAATGACGCATCTGATAATCGACCCACAAGCTAGGACAATAACAATTTGTACAATGAAAAACATTGTGGAGCATTGGGTAGGTAAACCATTTTGTGATAAGTTCAAATGAACCGGCATATTTACTTGGGGCGGCCCTCAGTGACCAATCCGTTTGCTGTCCCCCAACCTGTTCACACATAGAATTGACATAGTCCTAGTAGTGAAACTCTTCAAACAATGTAGGGTTTCTCCAAAGCAGGCCCTGTACTCCAGTTCTGTTAGTGGTTTATGGGGAGTGCATGTGTTTCCTTTTCCTCCTGCCTGTATCACAACACATTCCAGTACAACAACAAAACAGTACTCTACTCTGTACTCTCCAGCAGCAGCAGAACCAAGCAAAGGAAAAAAATAATCATAAACATACATTCAGCGACAAAAATAAAAGTGTCAGTGAACATATCACTTCCCTCTTTGGCAACAAGGGGCGATGAAAGGGGACCAAAATAAAGAAAGAGCAAACACACTCTTCCAAGCTGTGACAAGCTGCAGAGATTGTGTGTGTTCAGCCAAGGGGTGTTTGGGTGTGAGGGGGGGAGGGGGGGAGGGGGGGAGGTATACTAGTACTATCTCTGTGATTCCAGCCTTCAAACATCAGTCAGATGGATAAAAAAGATCAACTATCGCAGAGTGTTGGAAGATCAAGTTGTTTAATGTGGGTCTGTTTACGTAGAACAAGGATGCCTAATACAGCCATTACAAGGAGCTGTTTTATTCAGCATGATACCTACGGCTGACATGACGTTTTTGGATCCTTTCTTCTTCCTCTGAATTTTTTTTTCAAACTAGAGATAAACCAATATTTCCATCGGCTTATTGACACTTTACGACACTTAAATAAGAATACGTTTGTGTGGGAGTGTGTGGATGATGGCTGGTTTAAGCAGCCTCACCTGGCCCGAGTCAGACTGATTGGACTCTGGGGCTGGGTGAGGCTGCACACCTGTTGTACATTAAGCAATCAGTGTGCACAGGTTAAACCAGCCATCACCGCACACACTCAGGGAGAGCTCTCCTATATGGCAGCATGTACCATCATCTGCATGTACCATCGTACTCAACCTTAGCAATAAACCGGTCTTTCAACATCACCACCCTGTGTCCATTTGTTTGGAGGAGCCCGGGGAAAGTCACCTAGGTGGAGTGGGAAAAGCCACCTAGGTGGTGTGTAGTAGTGGAGTTTGCTACAGTTTGATTCAGATATATTGTATAGACAAGAGCCGTTTTGAGTTTAGAGAATGTTGTAGACTGTTGCAGAGTTCTATAATATTTAAAATGCAAAGGACGGGGCCATGGATGTGGTTGTCTGCCATCGAGTTTCACCGTCTCTATCAGATGGCTGGCAGAGGTTCATATTGGTGACATTCTGCTTCCATCTCGCTTGTGTCCTTTCTGCTCTTTATTTCCTTCTGTAGCATTTTTTCTTCTTTTCACTGTTACAATTAAGAGGGTTGAATCCAAGGGTGTAGGCAGGATTTTTAAGGTTGGGTCCCTCTACAAAGGACACAACTGAGAAAACAAAATGACAAGTCACTTTTCTGCATTCACACAGCCTTGCCTTATTTTAGAATGCCATGTATGATTGTTTTTTAAAGCCTAACTTACTATATGTATTTGTATTTTGCTACCTATTTATAGAACCCAATATTCATTTGTGATACCACCGAGACAGTACACAAGCATTTCCATGATCATTTGGAAATTTATTTTTATTATTTGATTAGTCAGATATCGTCAAAGGCAACATTTTCACCGAAACATTTAAATGTGTAAGTGAGGTGGTACAAAAGCGGGATTTCTAATGGCTGACAAGCAAATAGCATCAAGGATAATGTTTGGTCGTTTTTTTCCTTCATGTTCAAATGTAGTTTGAGGACACGATGGTTCGGTAAACACTTTGCCGTGACACTTGCCCGTTCCCACCCAGCTGTCGGCGGTGCTCCTGAAGAAACAAACAACTTTATTACAATCAACACTTCCCGCCAATGAGTCCTCAGAGGTCACCTCCTGGCTGCACAACACTTCCGCTCAGGGGCCCTTCTTCTGTGCAGTGATGGGTTGTTCCGGCTCCGTCAGCGAGTCATTTGGTTCCGCTCATCCATAAGAGCCGGCTCTCTTGGCTCCTAAACGGCTCTTTGTTCACTGATGTTTTCCCTCTCAAAGTGTGTTAATATCAGTTGTTTAACGCTACCAATTTATTGTGATGATGAATTAATGTATAATACATTCATTATTAGTTCTCATAAAATGTGCTATTAAAGTATTTTGAGGAATGTGAGACCCTTTACTGATTGTATTATTAAAAGTCCTACTAGTAGCCTTTTTTGTATTATATATTTTGTCTATTTTTTGGGTTAGCTGGGGGGGATTCTAACCCAAAAAATATACAATTATATAATACAAAAAGCTTCAATTTGGTGTTGGGGGTATGTGGGAGTGTGTGTGGATGATGGCTGGTTTAAGCAGCCTCACCTGGCCCGAGTCAGACTGATTGGACTCTGGGGCGCGGTGAGGCTGCACACCTGTTGCACATTAAGCAATCAGTGTGCACAGGTTAAACCAGCCATCACCGCACACACTCAGGGAGAGCTCTCCTACATGGCAGCATGGAGAAACATCTGCATGTATCATTTTAGTCAACCTTTGCAATAAACCGGTCTTTCAACATCACCACCCTGTGTCCATTTGTTTGGAGGAGCCCGAGGAAAGTCACCTAGGTGGAGTGGGAAAAGCCACCTAGGTGGCGTGCAGTAGTTGTTGTTGCTACATAGTCAAATCAATATTTACTCACAGCATCTGCAGCAGCAGCACTGTTAAATACATGTTAGGCTCTTCTTCGTTCTACGATATGCTGGGTAGTTATTTATTTTGTGAAATTACAAATGTCAGTTCTGGCCATTACGCTGCAGTATTGAAAACGTGGCCTATGACACTCACTCATTGTCAACCATTTACAGGTATCAATGTGGAATCTATCCAAACTATATCTTATCAAAATGAAATGCCTTCCAAGCCACTGACTTTCCAACACTAATCTATACATAATTATATATGTATACATAATCCTTCATTTTTTAAGTCTCTTTCGGCTCTTCAGATAGGTGGGTCGGCTTCCAGAGTTCACTTGGAACGGCTCTTGGAGCTATGGGTCGTTCACCAACGACCCATAGCAGTCCTCTTGGCCCCAACTACACCATCACCTATCCTTCCCCTTCTTCTGCATAGCCACGCCATCACAGCTCTATAAGGTGAGCGTGTGTGTGATTAGATACCTAGTGTTTGTTATTTGTGCGACAGGAAGGGGTGTGGGGTGGGGGGGGGGGGGGTGTAATAGTTTGAGGCGGATGATGGAGTCAGCGTGTAATGATCCCTGATGAAACCTAATAGCGCTGGTGTTTGTACGGTGGTGAGCTGCTGAATGTTCACCGTGATGGAATGGTCTTTTTTTTTTCTTTCTTTTTTTAAGATCCATTTGTGTCTCCCCAAGGTCAGCCTGTCCCGTCTTTAATGAGAGTGGAGATCTCATGGAGATGGGGGTGTAGGCTACATGTGTTACCCGTGTACGCGCGCGCACACACACACACACACACACACACACACACACACACACACACACACACACACACACACACACACACACACACACACACACACACACACACACACACACACACACACACACACACAGTAACAGGCCCACACATAACCTGTACTTCCTTTGCTGTCTGGTGGATGCTGAACACAATCGGAAGCAAGGCATGAAATTCATTTATATTTTTCATAGTATGGACTATTATAGATCGCAAAACCAGTATTGATTGTCATACACATTTAATTTAATAGTCTATCATGTATTTGAATTGATTGTTCAAAATTCAGAATGTTTTCATGTCCTATTATTTTTGTCTCTATGTTCATATCAAGATCAAAAGTGGTGAAATGATTTTTAATTAAATTGGCTGGGATTCGGGAGCATCAGTGTCTAGACTAGTAATAATCAGCTTTGGCAAACAGTGCTGAGCTAGGCTCTAAACCTCCGAATAAAGTTTAATGATCCTTACATCTGAAAAATCACTCCGTTGTCCTTCAACGGTTGCCCAAGGTGAAGAGGCTGAGCAGACCCACTTGCTCTGGGTTTGGATTTTAGGAGGGAAATTACTAGCCTTCATTTGAATCAGAAAGCAATTTGATTTTACTAATTAGATCCTTAATTTACTTGATTCAATAAATTTGCATACAGTTAATCATTACTTCAATTGTTGGGCATCCAATTAGCAACTTGTTTTACTTTTGCCCCACTTGGACTCAACTCAAAAACCTAAATGTAAACGTCAACCTAAGAAACACATTGTTATATTTACATCTCAGATGCATGGTTTATTCTGAGTCAATCCACAAAGTTCAATGTGAAATGTAGCCACAGAACCCCCATTAATGTCCTTTTGGGATGTGGAAACATAGTCTGTTAGGGACAGTGATAGTGAAGCAATAGCTCTCCATTAAAAAAATGTGCATTGCCCCTGTGACAGAATTGTCCAGGTACAGCCATTGCTTAGTGAAAAAAGATATGCTTTGTTAGTTTCATCCAACAATTACTTTTTGGATTAATTAATTAATACTACAAAGGCTTTAAATGTACATGAACAAACTACTGATGGACCTTGACGGCAGTATTAGTCAACTACTTCATTCTCAAACAGCATCACTCAGATATTTGATCAGTCAAAAGTATGACTAGTTGATTTAAGAATGTTACATTTAAGTTGCTTTCATTGTTTGTGATATAATAACTGTGTGCAATACAAAAGTGTATTTCAATAATTTTCATGAACAGTATTAGAATACAATTGAAAAATATGCCTATCGTTAAAAATATATAGTCACATTTAAATATTGTATGAAAAGAATGTCCTTAAATTGCATTAAAAAGCTTTTCACATTCAACAAGACATCCAATAGGTAGTTTCAGGGAAACATGGCAAGTTGATAAGATAGTAATATTCTGAATCAGCGAGCAAGCGACACATTGCAAGTCTGGGATGTAACACAGGCAAAGAAACAAGGCAAAAACGTATCCACCATTTTTTGGTCGGGATATTTACAGAAAATGAGAAATTCTGAAAAGAGAAAACAAGAAAAGTGCATTTGTTGATTGTGAAGGGTGAGGTGATTGGAGGATGTCTGGGTTAGGGGCGGGATAAATATAAAAAAAATTTTTTTGGGGGGGGGGGTTGAAACTGGTTGACAGCTGGTTGATTGCTGCAGACAGATGTGAGGACACGAGTGGTTGGGGCTGTTGAGGAACAGATGCCGTCTGCTTATGAAGTTGGAGATCTGAGTAGCCTTTTATTACAGAGCCCATCCTTCTTGTTGAATGTTTCTCTTAAAAGTCTCTCTTTAGCTTTCTCTTATCTTATCCTGGGTAGTAGGTTCATCATTAGAGCTGATTCTTACAATTATTTTGCTGAACATCTTTATCTGGAAAGGCACATTTGCACGTAGTTGACTGAAAGCTTTAATTTAGTGCACATTTCTTTTCAAACAGACATAAACACTCAAAGCACAAATTACATGTTGCTCTTCTAGTCCATATTTGAGGCAGTAGCTCACATCCAATCCATTCTTTCATTCGCTAATTTGTTCTCTCAAAAAGAATCCCAAATTCACTCAACTAATAAGATTGAATCCATTTAATCAATGACCTCATCAACAGATCTCATCTTCTGTTGTGATGGTCTGCCGGACAGGAAGCCCATTCCCATCAGGAGGCACTTGAGTGGAAACCCTGGACATGTGCAGGGATTTTGGCGACCGCGCGGTGCAGCCTCTGCCAAAAACATCCAGCTCTGTCATCACAGAGATGGACCAACACTGTTAGCCCACAATGTCACAGAGAGGTTCTGCATCATCACCACCACCACCATCATCATCATCATCATCATCATCATCATCATCATCAGCATGGCTGGCCTCACCTCCACCACTGATTGCTTCCACGGCGTTGCTCTCACTGGGAAACTTTCCACCCGGTAATTTCCCCTTTCAAGCTGTCCCCGCGGTGCTGAACAGCTAAGTGACAGGCAGACAGGCCTCCGTCTGGTAACAGTGTGTCCTGAATCGGGCCGTGGTGGGCAAAGCTTTGAACACACGATGCTTTCCTCGCACCAATTACTTCCGCACTGGTTGGGTTGTAGCGTTTCCCCAGACGCTTGCTCGTCTCTAAGGAAAGGTTTTTGGGTGTTTCGCTTTACTCCTCTATAACCGGAACTACGCCGATGCTAAATTGCGCATTGAAAACCGGCACATGCACAATGTCACAGTCTTTCTTGGTGCAGCCATCACTTTTTCTTTCCTATTGCCTTTTGTTCGAAATGATTCGAAATGCCATGTGTATCTAAAGAATAATACCTATCCACCTACAACCATTTTTTTTTTCAAAAAATAGATTTGGTCAGCAGAGAAAACACAAATTGAGCAAGAGTGATGGCGACAGTTGGAAAGAGAAAGAAAACATTGAGGTAAAGTGCAGGTTTAATAATGGCTCTCGAGCAATCCCCCGACTAGACACAGTTGTCATTCCTCCCCACCAGCCTGATGCTGTGTGACAGGAGGTGGTGGTGGAGGTGGGGGTGGGGGTGGTGGGGGTGGGGGTGGTGGAGGTGGTTTGGCTGGAGCCCAGCATGACTCACAGCAGTGGGTCTCGCGGTAAGGGGGGGGGGGGGGTTGAAACACCCGCATCACAGGTTCACTAAAGCTGATGCAAGGGATTTAATCAGCATCGCGGTCTTAACAAGATAACGTGATCGCTGAGTGCTCAAGTCAAGCTGAATAGTTGAAACCCCACCGTGTGCGTGCGTGCGTGCGTGTGTGCGTGCGTGCGTGTGTGCGTGTCTCCTCTCCCTTTTAAAAAAAAGATTAGACGAGTGGGGCGGATTTCTTTGTTTTTGTTGATGGTAACGTAGACTTTAGGTCTTCTTCGAAGACGTGGTCGTGGTGGAGCCCTTTGGGAAGCCTGTTTGGTGTTCTGTTTCCCCAGGTGTTACTGCAAACCCAGTACCCATTCACAGCTAATGAATGAGGCGATATGCGTGTCCACATTCAGGATCCCGAAAATCCCACCCCTCACATCCGCTTAGGGTGAGCAACAGGCCGGGTCGTCCCCCCCCCCCTCCCCCCCTCCCCCCCTCCCCCCTCCCCCCTCCCCCCCCCTCCCCCCCCTTTGCTATCACTCTACTGTCCTGTGACATTAATCCCCGGTACCTCTGGGGCATAAAACACCACCACCTCCATCACCACACCCTCCAACATCACCACCACCACCCCCACCACCTCAACCATCCACGCCAACACCACCTCCTCAGTCACCAACACCAACACCACCAACACCCCCCCCCCCCCCCCCTTCACCACCACCTCTGTCACCACCTTCACCTCCTCCACCAACTACCACCACCTCCTCCACCACCATATCCTCCTCCATCACCACCACCAACTCTTTCACCACCACATACATTAACACCACCACCATCTCCATCACCTCGGATTCCGAATACATGGGCTGAATCATCGCCACCCCCGAAGATTGAACGATTGTCAGGTAATCGTATCGGCAGTCCAGCGGAAACACTAGGAGATGTGTTGGCGGGATAGGACAGATAGGGGTAATCTGTTTGTGCATTGGGCACCCTGTGACTCACCTTCATGGGTCAAGGTTGTCCTGGGGTTGTCAGAGGGGAAAACTGAGGGCCAGGCGTCCAACCACTGTAGTGTGTGTGTGTGTGTGTGTGTGTGTGTGTGTGTGTGTGTGTGTGTGTGTGTGTGTGTGTGTGTGTGTGTGTGTGTGTGTGTGTGTGTGTGTGTGTGTGTGTGTGTGTGTGTGTGTGTGTGTGTGTGTGTGTGTGTGCACTACCCCCTTGAGAGCACAGGGTAGTGTCACGGCTCAGGTATTTGACTCCCAGTCGAAAGGTATTGGGTTGGAACCTTGATTGCCTTCAGCCTACCTGTGGATGCGATTTTGCCTCCCCTCCTACCAGCTCCGTTATGACATTTATCTGGATTCACAGCTCCTTAAAGGCTCCTATGGACCCGATGGGTCTTTCAAGTACGTTCATGCTCAGATCGCCTTTTTTTTTTACCTCGTAAGCAGAAGTTCTCCTGCAGAAACTGGGATTTACTTACCCTCTAATGACATTTAGCGAGAGTCATTCGCTCCTAAATCAAAGTAAAAAATGGTTTATCTTTATGCATTGTACATGTCTCTTTGATCTCACTGTACCTGATAAGCGCATTCCAACTACTTGAAAGCAGACGTTAATCCCCCAGAGTCCAGAGGAAATGAGACGGCTATAAAGGTGAGCGTGAAAGGTGACGGTTATACAGCATTGATCTGGGCTATGGACCCTTTTCACACGTCGTGAACAGTAGGGTAAAGGGATTTATTCATGTCCGTCGCAGCACCCGCATGATCAATGTACATTTACTTGACTAGTTGGGTCTATACTGGTGCTCTGCCATACCTAAATCGAACGGACCCATAATGAATGTTATCAGCACACCTGTGTTTTTCCAGTTTTGAAAAGGGCCCATTGTGTTGATCTGGGCTCTGTGTTCCAATGTCATTCCCCACAATGTGGATATGAGGTTGAAACTATCTGAACGAAGCTGCAACACCAAATTTTAGGGGAACAACACAGAATGTGTCTTTGCTTTCTGCCATGAAGCCTTTAATGAACTACTGAACAGAGAAGACAGTCAAGTGCTACAGAGTTTAGGGAAATCGGAAAATCATTTAGAACAAATTTGACCACATCGGCCGGACCTAAAGAATAGTGGGAGAGGCAGCCCAGTGCTGTCAGTGTGATGAATGTGATAACAGCATTGTTAGAGGTAAATCTTAGGATTTGTTGGATCCATTGTAACGACTTTTAGTCCAGATTTAGGAAAGGAACGACTAGCGCATAGGCTATTTATCAAAAAGTTTGCTGAGGGTGCGTTTTCTAAAAAATGGTTTAGGAAGTTGTCAAAGTTAAATTGAATCCTAACTTTGGTGGAAAGTTAACTCGGCTTGACGATTGGCTTGTTGAAGTTTATTTTATTATATTGATTTTCAATAATTTTCAAATCAAGTGCTTGGTGTCCCTGCAAATTAATCCTAAAAATATCCTAAAAGTGCTGATTAGACATCACCCAGTTGCCCTCTGTATAGAATAAAGTTGGGCGAACAGAAAAGAGCTGAAGTTCTTGCTTTGCCACCACAGAGCTCCCTGCAATGCTGAACTCTGCAGCCAGACCACGGTGACCCCAGTGGGATAGGACTGGGGGGTTCCCTGCAGAAACTTGTGAACCGGTCGCCTTAAACTACAAATTAAATCCCTACCCACCTGGAGGACAGGTGTGGAAGGCTATTTTCAGCTTCGAGAGAGAGAGAGAGAGAGAGAGAGAGAGAGAGAGAGAGAGAGAGAGAGAGAGAGAGAGAGAGAGAGAGAGAGAGAGAGAGAGAGAGAGAGAGAGAGAGAGAGAGAGAGAGAGAGAGAGAGAGAGAGAGAGAGAGAGAGAGAGAGAGAGAGAGAGAGAGAGAGAGAGAGAGAGAGAGAGAGAGAGAGAGAGAGAGAGAGATTTTTTATTTTAAAAAGCTCTTTATTCGTTACAGATTTGCTTCTCTACAGTAACTTACAACACATTTCTTAATTCAAAAAAAAGAAAATCAATATACATACAAATATACAACTTAGAATAGAACACATATATATATACAAAGCAACAACAAAAAAAGACTAACAAACATATTAAATTAAGCCAAAAGATCATCAAAAATCAGCTCTCCTTCCACAACTTTTGTGTTTGAACATTGTACTGTATTTGAACCCAAAAATGAAGTTGTGTTTTGAAACAACTTCTCCATACAAAATTAAAAAAAACCTAGTCAGCATCAGGGTAAGAGGCGTTGGTCGGTTACACTCTCCACTGCAGATCTCCAGTCCTCTTCGTCGACGGTAGTTTGTAGAGCATCCTCCACTCTGGTCTGACGTCCTCCTTCAGGCCTAAGTGAGCCCTCTAGGGACAGTCCGACTGACCTTTCAGCCTACTTTTGTTTAAAAATCTTCACACACATATTGTAGGACAGTTTACCGGTAAAGTTGTGCAAATAAATCACTCTCCCAGTATTTATCAACAGCCCTGAGCAGTCTTTAAGATCAGGAAGAAGCTTCAAAGAAGGGAAAGGATCATTACAATTAGGCCAAACAGAGCCATTACAGTAGGACCTTAGAAGGATGCATTCATCACCAGTCAGCTTATGTTTCCAGTTGATAAAAAAGATTGTACAATTTCTGCACACAACCAAGCAAAAATAAAAAGTATGCTTTACAAGTCATCCTCAAGCTGAGCTTTGACCTTGAACACCAGCTTTCTCAGGCGGAACACTTCCTGCTCTGTGAACACCTCTTCCCCAAGCTCACCTGAGTTTTTCATATGATGTCGTGCAGACTCTACAAACATTTTAAGGTTTGGGAAATGTTGATCCACCTTAACTCTCAGGCCTTTTGTCTCCTGTAAAAACCTCTTCAATTTTGTCAAGGAGTAACCAATGAAACTATCCCCTTGAGTCTGTGACATAGATCCACTGTCAGATTCATCAGAGGTCTCCTCTACAGCGGGAGGGGGAGTAGTGTTTTCAGAAGACTTTTGTGACTTAGCATTATCTTTTCTGTTATTCATGATTTTTCTTTTCACAGACATTTGAGAAAAATCTTCATCCATCAGAAGATCATCTTCCCCTTCTTCCACCACACACTCAACCATTTCAATAGCAGTCTGGTCAGATTGGTTCCTGGAGCCAGGCCTTTTCTGTCCAGTCTGCCTGCTCTGCTCCTGTTTTTTACCTTTTACCATTTCCTCTATTACCTGTACCTGTTTATGTTCCCCATTCTGAGAGACGTCTTTAGCAATGGGAAATTCTCCCTGTTGCTGGGCCTGACTACTACCTATCTCAGTCTGTGGGCCTTTCTCCTCTTGATCACTTTCAATCTCAGTCAAGTTTTGTCGCTTTTTTCCTTTAACGTTTTTTTCCTTGCCTTCCACCTGCCTAATCTCCTCTGTAGGCCTAGTGATCCCATCAACGATATCAGAGGAGCCGCTAGTGGTGTGCTTGAGGGGCGGGGGCGCTGCGCCGTCTGGAACAGCGCTATTGTCGTTCCCTTCAGGGCAAGACCTGATCATGTGTCCCTCATTCCCGCATTTAAAACACCGCATAGTGTCTGAGGTCGCAAACACTGTGTAATCGAACTCATCAACTTTAAATTTGAGCATTAGATTAATGTCCTCCTTGTTGTTCAATAGCATGAAAACTTGCATACGAAAAGATAACACGTGTTTTAGATGCGGCGATTTACAACCTAAAGAAACTTGTTTTAATTGGCGATACCAGTTGGCCATATCTCGCCAATTCCTTTCCGAGCTCTTCATTGCTGATGAAAGGTGGGACGTTAGATATTAAAATTTTCTTTGCTGGATTAACCAGGGGGAGAACAGAGGTAAAGGTGTCGTGAAGTACGACACCAGATTCAACCATTAGATTGACTTTTTCAACGCTGTCAAGAAAAATCACAATCGCGCTATTCATTCGCGCCGCATATTTAACCGAATCATAACCAACTAAAGCGCCTACAGCTAATCCACATTCCTCTACAGAGCAACTTACTATTGGGGAAACTTTGATTGCATGACGGCGTGTTAATTTACCTGACGCCAAACCGGCGACAACACCTGGGGGCATTCTGCCCTGCCAGGTGGTAGCGAAAGCTACTAAGCTAACGCTACCAAACTAACTAAACCACGCTACTTTGTAAACAAACAACGAAGCTAAGTAATGAATTAAAGCTACAAATAGCCACAAAAGTGAAAAAAATAACGCGCAAAGTTAGATAAAGACACATACGTCCAAACTCACCACGCAGCTCCGTGCACTCACCATAGAGAGAGAGAGAGAGAGAGAGAGAGAGAGAGAGAGAGAGAGAGAGAGAGAGAGAGAGAGAGAGAGAGAGAGAGAGAGAGAGAGAGAGAGAGAGAGAGAGAGAGAGAGAGAGAGAGAGAGAGAGAGAGAGAGAGAGAGAGAGAGAGAGAGAGAGAGAGAGAGAGAGAGAGAGAGAGAGAGAGAGAGAGAGAGAATCAATCAACATATGAGGAAAGTGTTTTAACTTGGGCTTCTATGGTTCAATGTGTTTTGCTTTTATTTGATATGTGTTATAATGGAAAGTATCCACTCTACCGCAAATTTCATAAAAAAAAAAAACTCTTCCATAGGCGTGTGTTACAGCCATATCTCATATTGATTTACTTTTCAACCCGGCTCAATTACCCTCTTAACTTTCTTTCTGGAAGCTTTGCTGGCAACCATGAAATATAAATACAATTTCATGACTTATTTATTTAGCTTTAAGTGAAGGGGACACATACAGAAGATTTAAGACTGAAGCCGAAATGGAAAATAAAGCCATTATTGGGAATATGTCATTCTTGAAAATACTTTTTAAACCTCTATTTTATAACTCTTCTTGTTGAAATGTACTTTTACCCTGTTGCTCATGTGTTTTTTTTTCTTTTGCCCAATTGGATAAAAGTGCCAAAAAACACATTTGTGTTAGCCTATTGGAGACTATAATAGTTTTAGTTGACGGGGCCTATTTTAATGAGAAGATGAATGAATACATCCAGATATCAATCGTATCATCAATAATTAAACCGTGAAGCCAGTTGCTAGTGATGCAATGTAATTAATTAAAAAAGTGTTGGTATTTAAAAGCCTCCACCATCATGCTGTGTTGCTGGAATGACAGATTATCTTCAGTAACATCATAACTCATCTAAACCACATACAATCTGTGTTCACATACAAAGTTGTTCCGACAACTTAATCAGTTATTTAATTCAATTAATTTATTGGAGGAAAAGCAAGTCAATGTGTCTGCCTGTCTGACATCATGGGGCTAATAAACCATGATTGTCTGTCTGTCTGTCTGTCTGTCCGTCCGTCCGTCCGTCCGTCCGTCCTCAAATCCCCTCACAAGTAAGTGTGAATCGACTGCAACAAGAGACTGTTACCCTGGACACTTCTTCAGAAATTGTCCCTAATCTGTGTAGGAGATCAGAGAGAAACAGTACAGTAATAAAAGCTATTAAATGAAATGTGTGTGGGAGTGTGTTTAGTTGCTGCAGTAGACTGCTTGACAGCTGATATTTACAGTTGATTGCAGGTTAACTTAAAATCCGTTCTCATTATATCATGAATGCGAAGAAATAGGTCCTTGTTTTCGTTTGCTACTGCGTTTTGACTAATTTATAGTTATTTGGATCCACTTTTAATGTATAAAGTAACAAATTAGTAAATTCATTTATCCAGTCATGATATTTACATTTAGTCATGTTGCAGACGACATGATATGTGAGCAAGTCAGAGCATTTTGGGTACCTTCCTAATGGTTAGCCAAGAGATTCTTAACAAAGAGTTGGCAACACTGAACCGGGCTAACAGACAACACTGGGCATTTCTGGACCTCCCCCTAACCACTTGAAGTCATCACTTGGCAGTTGAACAATCATCTCCTAACCTTTTTTTGTACTGGCCTTTGTAGTTACTCTGTTACATCACACAATGTTGTCTTTCCCGAGTGTGTAGATCCTAAGAACACAAAAGCTGGTGTTTCTTGAAATAAAATAGAAAAGGATGTGTCATTTATGTTCCTGGGTGGAGAGGTCAGGCAGTTACCGTGTTTATAGGCTCTATCACTAGCCAGTTGTGTCTTACAACCGTGGCACATAATCAGTACAGTTATCAAAGCCAAATAGATTTTCTCCCTTCGGAAATTCAGACGTTCTCTGCTCATCTCTCCACCTCCATCCTAGTTCACCCTGGGGACAGTCCATCACAGCCATGACAGCTGGGCTGTCTTTGTGTATGTGGGTATGTAAAGGCCACTGCAGTAGCAATAGCTGTCCCGTTCCCTGTTGCTGTGTGTCCGTCCCAGTGGTGTTATGAAGATAGGAATCAATTTCCCATGAGATGGCTGCTCCCATGTCCTCTCTGGCACTGTGTGTGTGTGTGTGTGTGTGTGTGTGTGTGTGTGTGGTGGGGGGAGGTCTCTCTCTTTCTGTCTCTGTCTCTCTCTCCTTCGCTTTCACGCTCTCTCTCTCTGTATTCTCTCTCTCTCCTTCGCTTTCACGCTCTCTCTCTCTGTATTCTCTCTCTCTCTCTCTCTCTCTCTCTCTCTCTCTCTCTCTCTCTCTCTCTCTCTCTCTCTCTCTCTCTCTCTCTCTCTCTCTCTCTCTCTCTCTCTCTCTCTCTCTCTCTCTCTCTCTCTCTCTCTCTCTCTCTCTCTCTCTCTCTCTCTCTCTCTCTCTCTCTCTCTCCTGGCTGTGGTGAGGGTGCTGGGAAGGGTGATCTGACCGGAGCTCTGATCTCTCTCTGCCTGCCAATCTCTTCCATTCATGCCAACCTTAAATGTCACATGAAGATTGTGGTGGTGGTTTTTCATCTAGGGGGCTCCTGGTGTTTCGGCCTCAAAACCCTTCATCCACAGAGTGACCGTTGGGTGGGATGAGGCATCCATCTATGAGCTCATCGTTGAAACCCAAAATGGATTGTGAATTCATATTTTGTTCCAAGGGTCAACAGGTGCTCAGGTTTTTCTTGTGTTTTTCGTAAATTTTGAAAAAAAGATACACTGTATTATTTGAAATATGGTTTAAAGCATCATGAATTAGGACAACTTTGGTTTAAAAAAGATGACACTTTGATAAGTGCAACACTGCTATGAAAGGCAATTTCAACCAAAGAAGCTTTTTCAATTACCAAGGTTGAAATTGTGGATGTGTGTGAATCCTGTGCACAAATAGGCCCTTAAAATAATGTCGAACTTCGGACAGCTGGTCAAATACAGCGAAGCAGAATTTCCCAAAAGTGTATGTTAAACGCCACATACACCTATGCAATATCTCCTGACAACATAACATTCATGCCCTAATCACATGACCTCAAAAGCAAATTAAATTGCATCACAAAGTGGAGGTTAAAGGGTATCAGTGTAGTGTGGGGGGGGGTCATAGGTCAAGGGTAAACTAGCATGTTATCATGCGTGGGGCTGCTTCGTGTCAGCAGGTCAAGGTAGCGCTATCCACGTGTGTGTATATATCTTCGTCTAATCACACACTGGAGTCATTGAGTGTTTCCCACAGAGTATAAGGAGGACAAAGGACAAAGCAGCAGCAATGAGTTCTAGTCCTGTGTTTGTTTTAGAGCAGCTCGAGCTCTTACGAAGAGAGTCTAAATTGACTTGGTAATCCGCTGAAAAGCCAGCGCCACCGAGGAATAGTAATGAAGGAGAGGCGCCGTGTGAGAGAGAGAGAGAGAGAGAGAGAGAGAGAGAGAGAGAGAGAGAGAGAGAGAGAGAGAGAGAGAGAGAGAGGCATTCATCAGGCATATCTGTAGCCAGCTCTAAGTCATTCTGCTCTTTATATCTCTACAGACTTTGCCTTCAATATGCAAATAAAGAAGCTGAAATAACTCATTTGAATTTTTAAAAACCTTCAAGAAGGCCATTTTATTTGTACTATTTATTATGGAGGCTTCTTCTTCATTTGTGCTGGGGTGTGTCTTGAACTGATGACATGTTACATTATAATTAGGTAGAACAAGGTAGATAAATTGATGGATAGGTAGAGAGAGAGAGAGAGAGAGAGAGAGAGAGAGAGAGAGAGAGAGAGAGAGATGGATAAGTACAGAGAGAGGAGGATGAGTAGATAGATAGATACATAGATAGATGGATAAATAGATCGATTTTCCAAAACCTTTTAAATGGTAGGACCAATCATCTCTGGGGAGGGAGTTTTAGTTCATAACGAACAAGGAGCATATTAAATCTATGGAGACATCCAAACAGATTCCATCCGAAATAGACAGAATCAAATGCGAAAGGATTAACAGAAATCTGCAGGGAGGGCTATTCTCAGAGGAGAAAATGTTTTTTTGCTTTACTTCCAACCGGAATCGGCAAGACCACAGACAGCGAGATAGATGGACGTAGATTACATACATAGCTAGACATATAGAGATAGGATAGACACAATGTTAAAAAGTGATTTCTAAGGCTAAATTAAAATATGCAACAAAACAAAAGGGAACTATATATATAACATTTTACCACGTCAACCCTTCAACATGATCTTAGGAATCAGCGCATGAGGCAGACAATTGATCAGCCCGGACCATAGATTAAATAAATTAAATAAGCCATTATTAAATAAAACGCCAAGAAGTTTTCCCACTTCCATCCACTCACCTTACACCCTCTGCTCCTCAGTGCTGCATTTCAAGTTCTCGCAACCACTCTGCTTCCCACTTTACATCTCTAGACTTCTCAGCGCTGCAGGGATTCGGCCAAACAAATAACCATGAACACGGAACATATGTTAAAATATGACTTGTGACGGACCGCATCGTCTTCATGTGAATCAAGACCCCTTTGTGATGCTAATACACATCACTTAACAGGAAGTACAGAACTCTAATTACACTGTCTTAAAGTTTTAATGGATCGCTCTTTTCTTGCCACTTTTTTTTCCCAGGCATTGATAATTCATTAATTGTCCTTTTGGCTGTTGCTGTGGCATTTAATTAAAACGTATCTGAGAGTTTGAATCCTTTATCAAGCCAAACGCTCCATGACTAAAGTGGATACAATAGATGCGTCAGCAGATAGAGCTGAGGCCAGAGTTTGGATTCAGAACAAGGACAGAGTTAATCATGACACAAGGTGCCTAAGGCCCGGGGGCTGGAAATAAATAAACGTCGAGAAGGAGGAATGCTCTTAACAATGACAGCTGGAGTAAATCCAGCATTTTTTAACAAAGTTTATTCATTGAAGCACTTTCGACCTGCACAATCTATCCTTAACTTCTGGGATCCATAATTTGAGTTAGGGGAATGGGATTATTGTGAAAAGGATGATGTGTAATTAAAATAACTGCAGCCTTTCAGCTCATAAATGTTGTGCGTTCTACCGCAAAGGCATATTGCGTACTTTGTGTTTGCTTAGTACTTAGTAGATTAAGCAGAAACGATCGTGGTTTCGGACAATATTATGTTAAAACGACCAGTGTGTGTGTGTGTGTGTGTGTGTGTGGTCCTGTGTGTGTTCCCGTGTGTGTCTGTGTGTGTGTACGGGCTTCCATGTGTCTTTGTACATGTTCCTGTATGTGTGTTGGCGGGGGGGAGGGGGGGGGGGGTGTACGCATCAGAGTCGATCAGGAGGTGTATCACTCATGCTTCCTGCATTTAATAAGCAGCGGCTGGGTCAAGCTGCCCATGGGAATGCACTTTTCCTTTGTCTAATTGGTGCATTCATTGGCTCAGAAATGCACATTCATTGTCTAAGCCTGAACACAAAAGACAGATTCTGTTGAGGCATCTTAGTGTATCTGTCCGTTATTTGAGAACTCAGACGAAAATAAGGACTTAATGAGAACATCCACAGCACAATATAGAGGATGTTTGTATCCTACAAAAGACGCTTTACTGACGAGGAAAAGGCATTGATATATAGGCACTAGATTTGAGTCTAGAAGGACTAAAGTCTTTTTTGTATCTGTTCAGTTAAAGTACATGTTTACAAAATTGAAAAAAGGAAAATACTATTTTACATGTTAAATGTCTTCTTATGTCTTAAGTGCTAGCTTTTGTCATGGAAAGAGTTGTCAGGGCCAAAATAACCTCCTATGTTTTTGTATGTTCGGCTGACCGGACGGTCTAGTCCAGTCTTTTTTGATTCCAGTGAATCTTCCTGTTACTGAAATGACCTTTTGTGATGAGTTTTTTCTCTGAGGATTAAATAGAACAAAATAGGAGTATAAACTGCTGCTGGGGTAACAGAATAGGAATCCATTAAGCACAGATCAAAGCTCGCTGTTTGAAGCCTTGTCTAAAAGCCATTGGCTTTTGCCTGAATAGGTTGATAGACAATTTTGTAATCTAATAAGAAGAGATTCACCTGGCCTCTGTAAGGAGATTCCAACCGAAAGGTAGGAAGGTTTAAGAGGCAATCTCTGGGAGAGTCTGCTTGAGATGCCTTTACACTATTGAAACTCTGCTTAAAACAAAGCCAGCCATGAAACCTCTGAACTAGTAATACACCTGCTTTATGTCAATTCTATCATCTAAGATTGTTTCCATCATTTTGGGGCTGTTCATTTTTCCATTTAATCTTCCGATTTCATTTTGTTTATTTCCGTCTGTGTTTAGCCATCATGTGATTGACCTAATATTTACTTACACTTTAAAAGATTGTCGCTTTAAGCAGAACAACAGATGTTGGTGGTCACACACATGTCGTCACCAATTGTTCGGATCTTCGTTGTTTAGCCCTCCGAAAAGGCTCACCAGGAAGCACGCAATGATATAACTCGTGTTTTGTCTTTAATTTTATTTTAAATCAAATGACCACGGGTCATAAACCTGAAAAACAACAAAGAATAACAATACATTATTCAAATATATATATATATATATATATATATATATATATATATATATATATATATATATATATATAATATTGTAAATAACGAAAACACATTAGCCTGCAACACCGTTACTACCGCCACCAGAAACCAGCCGAGTGCTTTAAACAATTAGCACAAGACAAATAAGCCTGCACTCGGCTAACTTCCACCGACACAGTGAGGCAAACGTTCAGTACTTAATACAAGTAACCCAAACATTAATAATTGACAAACTAGTTCCATACCAACGGGCTGTGCTCCTGATGCTTGTTTTCCGTGGTTGATTACTAGGTGCCGTAATTTTTGTCGTGAAGCTGCGCATGCGCACATAACGTAAACATATTTAAACAAGACATCGTGAAGCTGCGCATGCGCACATAACAGAACATAGCTAAAAGAACTTACTCGTTCTCATTTATTTATTTATTTTTTTAATTCTATTTTCATTCTGCGCTAGAAGTCTCAACACCAATCTTAAAAATTTCTACCATCACATTCATTTAAAGATGTTGTCTTACAAGTTGTGCCAACTGCTGTACTTCAGAAGGACATGGGAAGGATAGTTGTTGTGGTGAAAAGGTCTGACACACTGCCAAAATCGACTGGGTTCTATGTCCAAAGAAATCACATCTGCTCAGGATGATGCGTCTGCTAAGTCGTAGTAAATAATAGTAAATAATGACGTGTAAAGAAGAGTGCAAACAAGGATGTGTGAGACAGATATGCGAGACCCCATTGACTTGTATTTATGGTCAGCGTTATAAATTGGTTTGATTAAAATGTGTGTTCAAGAACCTCCTATCCCAGAGTTAGCTCAAAGAAAAAGAAAAGCAAATCATCTAGACTCAAGACTATTGACCATGCAATATATAATGGAGGATATACAAAAAACGACTGAGTAGTTTCACATGTATTAGTATCATTTACATACAGTATTAATGTTGTCTTTGATTGCAAAACTGGTGTTTAAGGCGATTTAAGAGCACTGGATCTAATAAGCACATCTGCCATCAGATGGTACCAGATGAGACATCTGGAATAGGATATGTTATCGCCATGGAAGAACATTGATCAGCGAGACGTGCCGTAGTTTGAAGTACCTCGTACGGTATTTCACAACTTCAGTCAACGCATGCGTGAAAGAACGCATGTACATCGCCAGCGTTGTGCACACAGAAACGCGATGAAGGACGTGCATTAATCTTGCTGGTCGCCCTCCACAATGGGAAGAGGTTAGAGGGGGCTTCATGGTTTCCTCAAGCACAACCTAATGGACGATTTATGGTAATCGAGGGAGACAATAAACAGCCTGTCACGCAAACACATTGAACAAGACCAGTGAAACATTAGTAGGTATGTTATTGAACATATAATGTGTATGTGTTCATTAAACGTGTATTTCAAAGCAATGCTTCAGTAGAGAAACAGCATGTGGCAGTAAGTTCATTTATTTCGTGTTGAATTTGAAGAACCAATCATGCAAGTTGTCGTACTACTGTACATCATTCTAGGTTTAAACATATATATATATATATATATATATATATATATATGTATATATATATATGTGGGAGTGTGTGTGGATGGTGGCTGGTTTAAGCAGCCTCACCTGGCCTGAGTCAGACTGATTGGACTCTGGGGCTGGGTGAGGCTGCACACCTGTTGCACATTGAGCAATCAGTGTGCACAGGTTAAACCAGCCACCACCACACACTCGAAGAGAGCTCTTCGGCATGGCAGCACGGAGCACCGTCTGCCTGCCTCATCGTATGCAACTTTTACAATAAACCGGTTTTCAACATCACCACCCTGTGTCCAATTGTTTGGAGGAGCCCGAGGAAAGTCACCTAGGTGGAGTATGGGAGCCACCTAGGTGGCGTGTAGTAGTGGACTTTGCTACAATATATAAGGGACATTATACATATATAATGCAATACATAAATTAAAGTAAATTAAATATAAATTAAATTTAAAATGCATAAGTGAAAGTGAAAGCATCGCTGCACTATGTCTTCATACAATTCCCAAATCATTTTCTGAATATAAATTTGCATGTGTGCATGTCTTCCCTGGATCATCTTTTTTTATCCTGCTTTTGTTGAGTTTAATCAATTCTCTCTCTCTCTCTCTCTCTCTCTCTCTCTCTCTCTCTCTCTCTCTCTCTCTCTCTCTCTCTCTCTCTCTCTCTCTCTCTCTCTCTCTCTCTCTGCGGTGTTAAGTACGGGGGTGAATCGGAGGCCTAAGATATGCTCCAGTGCCTTTCAGAGTCTTATCACCCGTCCTGGAGCCAATTAATATCATTAGAGTCCATTAGACAAGGTATTAGGGCTCCCTTCAGGGCGGCGCCGAGGTGTTTCTCTCACACTTCAGATCAATGCCGCAGCTAATCTGGGATCCAGCAGTCCCATTATATTCTAGCAGGACTTTCGGGGGGAGGCGGCACAGAGCCTGGGCCGGAAACCACCAACTGCAAGGGGCGGAGTTACGCCTTGTGTCCACTGAAGAAAACGCCTTCACGGGACTGAATGGATCTTTCAGAAGGGGATTTTTATTAAGTGTATTTCTACAATGGCAAGTCTACACAACCTCTGATTGGAAACCGTTGATTTTAAATGAGACTTTGTCACATTTCACTACCGCTAGTTTAGTTTGTTTGCCAATGACGCGTTTACAGATTGGTCGATACAAATAAGAAGCGAAGGGAAGTGAAACGCCTCGTTAACCCAGATATGAGCTCGTCTGCCCTCAGACTTCTGATATAAATCTAAAGTCTGATCTGTGAGGCTAAGCCGCAGCATACCTCCGTTTCGATCGCAACAGTTTTCATTCTCTTTTCTTTCTCTGCCAACCGCGGTTGTTGTTGTTGTTGTTGTTGTTGTCGTGGTAACTGCTCCTGGAGACGCGTTTGTCGTCACACGACGACGGAAACATTCATGCGAAGACAAAACCGAGTGAAGAATTATTTGTGTTCCGATTTTATGGAATTTCTGTGTGAATGTGAATTTCATATTTTGATGCATGCTACAGTTTTGAAAGTACTCGAAAATGTGTCCGAGTGCTGCCCCCCCCCCCCCCCCCCCCCCCCCACACACACACACACACACACACACATACACACATGTCTTTCATGCATCCATGTATGCATGGAAGTATACATGTATAGAGCTGTCCTCCTGCAATGGCTCATCATCAAAGACCCCCCCCCCCCCCCCCCCCACACACACACACACACACACATACACACACACATCACATCACATCTTGGGTCATGGATGGTGCAGTACACGTACTATTGGAGCGTACAATCTATTGACTAAGTGGAGTAGACACACAAACACTTGAATGCCGTGTTGACAAAAGAGGATGTGAAGAATGGACTGCCTTGGAGTGGATGTGTCACGACAGAACAGAAGTACGAACCAAATTAACAAAATATAAAAAAGATTGTTTGGTACATTGGTCATTTTGTCTAGAAAGTCTTGAACTGGAGGACGAGAATCAGGCCAAAATCCATCTCACTGGAAGTCCACAAGTCAGACAGGTACCTGGGGACATCTCCAGCCACCCAGCCCCTGGGATGATGTATAATAATAATACAAATAATAATAATGTGCAGGGGTAGGGAGAACGTTTTATTTTCGCAGGGGAGAAGACAAAGGTTCTTGTATTTCTTGTTTTATCGTTCTATGTTTTCTCCCATCTTTTAGATTTATCCTAGCTGTGTGTTTATCTGTTAGCATCTGACGCAAAGCTTGACCCTGGACATGGCTCACAGCGAACAGAGTTCTAGCAACTCTCTCCACACCAATAGACACGTACATCATCATCCTTCTCTTCACAGCACAGCAATTACAATAGATGAAGAACTAAACCAAGATAAATAGATACATGAAGATACCAGGCTTATGGTCTAAACCATGAAGAATAACTGTACCTTCACATGAGATGATGACGTGGCTGTGAAGCTGTCCCCTTACTAGCATCCGTCACCTTCAGCGACGTCTTGTGTAATTGTTCTTCTGCGTTGACCTTTTACTTGGTACATGGGCCGAGGCGGGAGAGAGCATGCGCGTGGAAGAACTGGATTGACCGAATGGCAGTAGCACGTGTTGACCAATGAGAGCTACATCTGCTCCAGGTTCAGACGGTCGCTAAGCCTACACGAATTCTGTCTCATTTGCATTTCCCATACTGGAGTGTTTTGTGCTGGCGTGTGGACAGGTGTGAACGCATGATGATAGCATGTTAGGGGAACTGCATGTAGTCAGGAGAGTCTAGTAGTGGTTCGGTTGTTTGCCTGAATTCCAACAGAAACCTTCTGGGTTCGAACCCACATGTCTGCAGCCTGTCTGCTTGGCATCCCTGAGCAAGAGTCTCACCTTATTAGTTCTCTCATTCTTCAGAACCGGAGACACTGTAGCACTTATGGCTCCTTGGCTTCTCCTCCAGACATGGACTAAAAGCAACCACTTCCATCCTTCATTTCTTTTCTTGTCTCACCAGCGCTTAACCTTCTGTTCGACGTCTGTTCGGTTACAACACAGGGATTCAACGTGACACGTTCCGGTTCATTTGTCTGTCCAGTTGAATCTGGAATGTTCTACAGACAGTTTGAAAGAGTGAGTAGTCATGTAATGAAATTCCTGCCAGACCTCTCCGAGGCTCGGAGGAGGACCTCGGGAAAGATAAAGTGTAAAGCGCTTAAGCTCCCCTCTGTCTCCGTCTTCAGCAGCACAATGGGGGCATGACTCACGGAGGTGTCGTCTCCACTTTGATTTGGACAGCAGGCGGAGAAGAAAGCCCACGAGGCCCCTCGCGACGCTGTTAACCTCGTGTGTGTTTGAAAAGCCCACAGCTCCACACTGCATCGTTCTTTGCAACGACGGGAGAAATGAAAAGAATGGTGAAAAAGATGACAACGAATGCAAAATGGGGAACCGAAATACCTGCAAACTCGTCCATCCAATCCAATCCATTCCCTTCGAACAACGTCAGGATTTAAATGTTTTTTTAATGTTGCTCCATTTTCCAAAGGATCAATAGGGCTTTTTTTATTTATGATTCATGTCTGGTTCTGTCCTCCCCAGACCCGTACCAGGGGCCTGCTGCTGCTGCTGTGATCAGAACAGAGTTGATGGGCTGCGCATGGCTAGCATCAGAGCAATGCTCTTGAATGTGAATATGCTCGAATCAAAGGTCATAAACAATAAAAATGCATCACCACATGGCTGTTTTCTGATTTCTTCTTTGCTTTTTCTTTCGCCGCTCTCTCACAAAGTGGAACTGCAGATGAAACGCAGGGTTTTATGTCTGGAGGGTTGGCGTGCAGGACGAAACCCAAGATGTCTCTCCTCGATCTCTCTGGTCCTCGTTCATATTCTGCCTGCGTTCTGTTGACTAATACTACGCTTATTAATGAGATCCACCGATCATAGGTTCTTGCTCTACTTCTTTGAGACTATTCACTATTGCATATGCTACTATTGAGATGCTTTTTTCCAACGTGATTCAAAGTGAATATGTTAGATGCATGTCATTGATGAGCGGGGTGGTGGTTAGGTGTCTTGCTCATGGATGCATACGGGCAGACTGGAGACACTGCAGTTCAAACCCACAACCTTTGACCTTGAACCCTCACCACAAGACTCCTACCCCATTGGGTCTATCCAGCTGACCAACCTGCATGTGGACTTTTGTTCATTTCCTTACAGTAATAAGTAGGATATATAATCCTTTGACTGAGTGTTTTACAAACTATCCCTCATAGTTAAAAACTACAGCTACCCTTGTCTGACCCACAAGGTTTTGTTTTGGTCTCCCTCAGGTATAACTGAGTGAAATCAAACACTTGTTTCAGTGAAGGAGACCTTGAAGAAAGACTTCATAGAGAGGGAGGGAGAAAGAGGGAGAGAGGAAGGGAGGGAGGCAGATAGAGGAAGAGGGAGGTAAAGAGAGGGAGAGAGGGAGGAGGAGAAAACGAGAGAGGGAGATAGAGAGAGGGAGGTAGAGAAAGGGGAGAGAGGGAGGTAGATAGAGGGAGGTAGAGGTAGAGAGAGGGAGAGGGAGGTAGAGGGAGGTAGAGGTAGAGAGGGAGAGAGGGAGGTAGAGAAAGGGAGAGGGAGGGAGAGGGAAAGAGGGAGGTAGAGAAAGCGAGAGGGGGAGAGAGGGAGGTAGACAGAGGGAGGGAGGTAGAGAAAGGGGAGAGAGGGAGGTAGAGAGAGGGAGATAGAGGGAAGTAGAGAAAGGGAGAGGGGGAGGTAGGGAGAGGGAGAGGGAGGTAGAGGGAGGTAGAGAGAGGGAGAGGGAGGTAGAGGTAGAGAGAGGGAGAGGGAAGAAGAGAGAGGATGAGAGGGAAGTAGAGAGAAGATGAGAGGGAGGTAGAGAGAGTGAGAGAAGGAGAGAAGGAGAGAGAGGGATGTGAAGGAGATCATGTGCGTAAGCCTATTATGTGCAGTGACCCAAACAAAGCATTGCGGTTTTACTTTTTGTCACTAAGTTGAGCCGATACAAACTCAAGGCTGAAATTGCTGAAGTCTCATTTTCACTGCAAAACAAATTCTAGGACGTGTTTGGAGCTCCAGTTTTTAAGACGATATAAGAGGCAAGTGGAGCCCCAGAGACAACAAAATGGGGAAGATTCTATGATCTGCAGTATTGTACCTCCTCTGAAGACTAGATATTGGATGTCCCTTTGCCAAAGGGTTATGATGTTACAAAAAGCTTGTTCTGTATATATATAGAGAGAGAGAGAGAGAGAGAGAGAGAGAGAGAGAGAGAGAGAGAGAGAGAGAGAGAGAGAGAGAGAGAGAGAGAGAGAGAGAGAGAGAGAGAGAGAGAGAGAGAGAGAGAGAGAGAGAGAGAGAGAGAGAGAGAGAGAGAGGAGAGAGAGAGAGAGAGAGAGAGAGAGAGAGAGAGAGAGAGAGAGAGAGAGAGAGAGAGAGAGAGAGAGAGAGAGAGAGAGAGAGAGAGAGAGAGAGATTTTTAGAGGGGCTGATGTCAAATGAGTTCACGTTCTGGACAAAAGTGAAGAGACGTGGTGGCTTTGATCAAACTGTTTGTGTGGCTTTATGGTTTTTCTAAGGCGTTTATGTGAAGTAAGAACATCTTCCGCCCTCTGGTCTCTGCCCCTGATCAATGGGCACACACACCTCATTTTCAACATGAAATGAACTGAAATAGTAAGGAAGGGCAATGGGAGGGAAAAAATGAGCCTGAAGGAAGTGAAGTGGAATGATAGCTTGCAGGGCAAGCTCTTGTTGCGCGCATTTGGAGATGAGGAGGGAGTGAGTGAGTGTGTTGGGGATTTTGACATGGCCCGAGGAAGTAAAAAAGTAGATCGAATCGTAAACAAATATTTGATTTAGTGGCCTTGACTGACGGGTCCTTAAAAGAAACGAATAAACCTGCTCTTAATCACGAGAGAGAGCAGGAAACCTGCGCGGCTAACGCTAACGTTGCGTTAATCACTGACTCAGCCTCCCACCCCGTCCTGACGGGAGATGCTACAGGCTTTGCTAGCTGATAAGCCTCTCTGCGCCACGGGGGCCAGACAGCCGCGGGTCCTGGGCACAGCCTGGGGTGACCCGCGGCAGGGCAGGGCGAGCATCGACAGGGGGACCAGGAGGACGAGTGAAGGTCGAAGAGCTAGCAGCCCAGTGGTAGGCTGGGCGGGGCAAGTTAGCCTCTCTCTCTCTCTCTCTCTCTCTCTCTCTCTCTCTCTCTCTCTCTCTCTCTCTCTCTCTCTCTCTCTCTCTCTCTCTCTCTCTCTCTCTCTCTCTCTCTCTCTCTCTCTCTCTCTCTCTCTCCCCTCCTGTGGTAATGGAGGTAGCACAATTGTGTTAACAGACAAACATAATATCTCTGAACAAGGTCCTTCCGAAAGAAAGCATGTGCGAAATCAAGGGATGAACGCAGAGGCAATACACAGGGGGCTGGGATGAGGGAGATAGCTTCACAATCCCTCTAGTGCGTGGTGAGCTTCTTATCTTTGTGAATACCGTCTGTATGTGAATAGGTTTTTAATTGTACACTGCTGATCCTTCAAGTATTAGTGGTGCATGTTTTTGAGCTATGTCTATTTTCTGGTGCTCTTCCCAAATTCTAACCCCGTCGCTAAATGATACGATTCTGAAGTGAAGGCTGTCTGGGCTCTCTAAGCTCTGACGTGAAGCCCACCTCCCTCTGTTTGTATTTACCCGCAAAGAATCCCCTTGAGCCCTCATCCCTTTCATATAACTTGAGCTCACTCTGCCTTTCTCTGCAGAGCAGCTGACCGCTTACTGCGGTCAGCGCCTAAAGCTTCTCCCATGAATGGAGCTGGCCTTTACCACAGGTTAAAAGATGCCCCCGCGCAGACCTGCAGGGGAACTAAGCCCGATGATCGAAAACCAGACACAGGATACATTTACCTGGGAGTCGGTCTAGATGAATCCGCGTGGAAAACTGGGTTTTAATTAGAAAACACTGAGTTTTATTACAATATACTCTATATTGGCTTTCCTACTACAGCTTAAAATGATCTCTCTCTCTCTCTCAGCTTCCTTCAGCGGTGGTGCGATTCCATAAAGAAAAAGGTGAGGAAAAAGGCTTTTTTGAACCCGTTGATGATTAATGAACGTGCGTGTTGGTGAGGTTCACACGTCAAGTGGTTCATGCCGTCGTCCCGTTGCACGTGTCGAATTCGTGAGTAATTGACACCGTTGTCAACACTAGACACTATTAAAAACACGTCTCGGTGGATAAATGGTGTGTTTAATCAGCCACGACCATTTGCTATGACGGAAGAATAGCAAATTTGAATGTTTAACCCTGTAGTATGCCCTTTGTTAAAAATTAATAAAAAAATATGTTTACAACTTCGCCAGCTAGCCAACAAAAAAGTAATATAATATAACCATACAATTGACTTCATTTTAAGGATACCAAGAATTTCCCTTTTGGGATCATACATTATTTTATTGCTTAGTCAATTTGAAGTGTATAACATAAAACATTATATTAGACTTTTTAATAATACATTTAATGTAATTTTAAATAACAAATGAATGTGTAGGATGTCAGTGTTTTGTGTGTTTGTGTTGCTCCTATGGGTCTTTATATGCAGAGTGTGATAATGGAGTCATTCTTGAGGTGCATTGTTATTTTATATCAGTCACTGTACAATTTGTTTTTTTGTGAGTTCAACTTGGAGGCAACAACCCACATCTAAGGCCATGGCGGTTAGACATCCACCTTCTACGTGCAAAAAAAAAAAAAAAAAATCAAGCCCCTAACCAGCGTGTCAGAATGTTAGGAGGAGGATCGTGCTAACAACTCAATCAGTTATTTTGGGTGGTGATCATTTTCACAACACCCGCTCCTATTAATTCCAGATCGTCTCATTTTTTAACTGAACAATTACGTTTCATGGAGGAAATATGTAACCCTACGCACTGCATTAGGCAAACCTGAAAGGTAACTGTGGGAGTGTGTGTGTGTGTGTGGATGATGGCTGGTTTAAGCAGCCTCACCTGACCCGAGTCAGACTGATTGGACTCTGTGGCTGGGTGAGGCTGCACACCTGTTGTGCATTAAGCAATCAGTGTGCACAGGTTAAACCAGCCATCACCGCACACACACTCAAGGCGATCTCCGGCATGGCATCATGGTACAGCTCCTGCTCTGTATATTATCCTCAAGCAATAAACCGGTTCCAACATCACCACCCTGTGTCCTTGTTATGGTTAGCCCTGTAAAAGCTACCTAAGAGGCGTGTAGCATGGACATTGCTGCAGTAACGAGAGAAGAACATGGAAGAACGCATGCATGCATGCAACAGCCTCATCTTTGTCTCTTCCCATGTCCTTCTCTCTTCTGTTCTCCAAAGCGCTGGAGAGGGGATCATTATAGTTTGATATGAAGGCACGGAAAACATTTTGTATCCTTTGGATTTGATTGATTAGGTTTCAATTAGGATTGATTTCATTAGGAAATTTAAAGTGTGTCCTTGATTGGCAGGTGAGATTGGGTGATGGAGAGCGAGGACTGAGATAGAGTCTTTAGGAAATAGAACACGCTCTGGGAAAATTAAACTCTCAGGGGAGAGTGGGAGAGCAATACAAAAAAAATTGGATACAAATTGAAAACATGGGATCGGAAGAAAGACTATAAATTGAATTGTAAATATATTAGCTATAAAGGAAAGTGAATGCGAGTACGGGGAGTGTGTGTGAGTGTGAGAGAGAGAGGGAGATATATTGAGTTCACGGACATGAATCTGGGTCAAGCATTCCATTCTGTCTGCATTATGTATAAGTATATCTATACCTAGAGAGGCTGAGAGAGGGCAGATCTGTAAGGGAGATCAACAACGTGTACCAGAAGCGCCCCCCTATTAGCCGAGACCCTAACCCTCCTAACCGTCCTGTATCCATGGCTACCCCAGCCACGCCTCTTCACTAACCGTGATAAATGCCCCTGTATGAGCCTCCTGTCTCCTCCTCCACACCAAATAATCTTGCACAGCAGGCAGCCACGGAACCCAGTTAGCAGCAGGAGGCTATGGGGGAGGAGATAGAGGAGGTTAAGGGCGGAGTGATGAAACCCAGTTAGCAGCAGGAGGCTAAGGGGGAGGAGATAGAGGAGGTTAAGGGCGGAGTGATGAAACCCAGTTAGCAGCAGGAGGCTAAGGGGGAGGAGATAGAGGAGGTTAAGGGCAGAGTGATGAAACCCAGTTAGCAGTAGGAGGCTAAGGGGGAGGAGATAGAGGAGGTTAAGGGCGGAGTGATGAAACCCAGTAAGCAGGATGAGGCTAAGGGGGAGGAGACAGAGAAAGCAGTAAGCAGGAGGAGGCTAAGGGGGAGGAGACAGAGGAGGTTAAGGGAGGAGGCCAGCCAAAAAAAAAGAAAAGAGGAGAACAAATAATGAGGAAGAGGGAGAGAATGAGCAGGTGGGAAGAGGGATCATGTAGAGGCTGTTGCGCTCTTATTTTCTAAGGAAGCGTAGCATAGCTTAGCTGCGAGCGTCTTGTCTCCGGTAGGAGGTCACCACTGTTGAGCCTTGGGAGAGACTAACCCATGGTCTGGAAATACTGCATTCCTTACACACACACACACACACACACACACACACACACACACACACACACACACACACACACACACACACACACACACACACACACACACACACACACACACACACACACACACACACACACACACACACACACACACAGTGTGGCGTACATCGTCTCACGGACTGAATGACAAACAGGAAATACCTCCCAATGTGTGAGTGCATGTATTTAATGATGTCCCTGCTGCTGGAACTCTCTAAGTAAATTTCCTCTGGGTAACTGATAGATTAGCCCCATAACGCTTGCGGCCTTCTCTGCCTCTTTTTCCTCAAGAGACGGCTAAGCAGTCGCCGCGTCTAAGCTTGTCGACTACCTATGAATAATATTATAATATTATCACCCAAACATAAGAACCAAAATCGAACGCTTGTTGACCTACAATCCAAACTCCCAAATTCACCATCGTCAACCATCCAAAAGTAATCTTGGCCATGTTGCTAACCGCCGAGCGTCATCGTCGTCGTGGTAACTCTGAAAACTTTGACAAAGTGAAAGTGACCGCTGGGCCTCAGATCTCATCAGCCGTGGGCACCTCAGCTGTTGCCTGAGCAGCGCATCACAGTCAGACATGGATGCCTTTTAATTAATGCAGAGCTACGTACCTGGCTGGCTGGCCGCAGATATTGTCAGAACAAACATTAATCTTAAACACACACATAGACACGCAAGAACACACACACACACACACACACACACACACACACACACACACACACACACACACACACACACACACACACACACACACACAAACCCATAAAAAAAATCACTAAAAACATATGCATACACACACACACTCTGACGCGCGCACACACTCTGACGCACACGTGCACCTGGATGCACCTTACAAGCGCAGTACACTTAACAACACGGCACGGAGACATAAATCACCATCAGAGTTAAGCGCAACGCTGCATCAATTCCTCAAGACGAGCTCGTCCTTTCTTTCCTTGTTTTTCCCCCGCAGCGTCAGTGGTTTGTTTCCCCCATGCAAGGTGCACGGTGCGTCCCACTGCCCGGGGCGTCCGTCTCCCCTCTCATGCAGAACTAAGACGTGCAACAGGAAGCGATGCAGGCGAGACGCGGCTGTCTGTGATCCGGTGAAGGGGGTCCAGGCATGACAGTAGGACCCCACAGAGTCCGACACACAGAGTTGTTGTGGTTGTTTTTGTTGCATATGTCTGACTGTGGGAAATCAATGTCATAGACTGCACTGCGTTGCCCTGATTGGAAATGACAAAGACAAAAGGATCGGGTGCGAATGTATGCGTGGATAGTCTTCCTAACCCTAACATGGAAGAAGGAAGGAAGTGAAAGTTGACGAGCATCTGTTTGTAAAGAACAAAGTGACAACAGGTCGGAAGATTCAAAGAAAGATAATAAATGAATGTGTGTGTGTATATATATATATATATATATATATATAAAACAGGAGTGTGAAACGTGAAGGTGCTGTCAGATTCGAGAGTTGTAAAGAGAGAATAAAAGAACAAGAGAGGCAGACAAGTGCTGCAACCACGCACCTTTGATTGACAGTCAAGAACATTTATCCAAACGGCGAAGAGAAGCCCTGATTGGTCAGAAAGGAGCCGGGAGCATCTCCTTTCGGAGTCTAAAACCTCAATAGTCTCATACAGAGGCAGATGCAGTCAACTAGAAACAGATATTTTCACAGAGCATTTCACTCACTGATAGCTAACGGATGGCTTGGTAATTTCTAACAAATGACACTCAAACAATAGCTCTAAAATGTAACCTGCAGAACCAGTTAGGAAGAGAGTCAATTGGGTTTACAGCAGGACTGAAAAAGGAAGGAAGCATCAAGAGAAGAGAGAGGGGGCCGGCAGAGTATGATGATTGGTGGGGGGAGATGCAAATGTCCTACGGCGACAAGTGACACATATCTGTGTCTAATGAAACAGTATGCTAACTAACCACACACAGGACACCAGTATCTGTTGAGAGAGAGAGAGAGAGAGAGAGAGAGAGAGAGAGAGAGAGAGAGAGAGAGAGAGAGAGAGAGAGAGAGAGAGAGAGAGAGAGAGAGAGAGAGAGAGAGAGAGAGAGAGAGAGAGAGAGAGAGAGAGAGAGAGAGAGAGAGAGAGAGAGAGAGAGAGAGAGAGAGAGAGAGAGAGAGAGAGAGAGAGAGAGAGAGAGAGAGAGAGAGAGAGAGAGAGAGAGAGAGAGAGAATTCATGATGCCATTACTTGGCTAATGTGTTCTAATGAATAGCTACGATATTCTTACCTGTTATGGTAAAGACGCCTGCGATCCACAAACCTTTCTGAGCACTGGATATAAACAATAGAGATGTATTCTTAGTAAACCTTTATTTTACCAGGTAAGTCCCATTGAGATATATTTTTCGAGGGAGCCTTGGCCAAGATAGCAGCAATGCAGCTTCACAACAACATACAACAAACAAAGTACGTAAAATAAAACATTTAATAGTAGGTTTCTGAATCATATGCCTAACAGACGGCTGGAGACAGGCCTAGCTAGTGAAGCAAGTGCAAATTCCTTAATAGGGATCAGGTCCTCTAGCTGCAGATCTGTCTGCAAGATGTTCCAGGCTGCAGGGGCTGAAAACATAAAGGCCTGTTTGCCAAATTCAGTGTGAACCCTAGGGACGGATAGAAGGATAGTGTCGCTTGAACGCAATCAATAATAGCTAGTCCTTTGTGATATATACCCACAAAGGTAAGAAGGGAGCAGAGCAAGGATGGACTTAAAATAAATATGTGTCAATGAGTGAGTCTGCGTAAGACCAATGAAGGACACTTAACTCTGGCATATAGGGTACAATGGTGAGTGAGAGCTTTGCAGCCTGTGACAAAGCCGTGGTACAGTGTCCAGCCATTGCAAGCATTGGGCAGAGGCGTGCATGTACAACAGATCACCAATGTTCCAGTAAGGGAAGGAACATTGCCTCAAATCTATTGTTTCCTGGCAGCACAGGAAAGCTTAAGCGTCTTTCTTTACTAGTTTCTTTGCTAAATGTTCAATGCGAAGTTAAAAGATCATCAATTAAAATACCTAGATACTTGTACTGTGACACTAACTCAATCAGAATGCCCTGCAAGGTTCCACTGTTAGGAAGAGAAGCTAATGTTTTCCTGGCATTAGAGAACAACATCAATTTAGTTTTTGTAGCATTCAACACAAGTCTCAGATCAACAACCGTGACTCTACAATACCCTTGTACATACCATACTGTAAGTGTTTGAGCAAGGGTGGCACCACAGCAGTAAATGACAGTATTGTCAGCATACAAATTAAACTGTGCATTAGGAACACTTTTGACCCAGGCTGTTAACATAGATAGTAAACAAAAGTGGACCCTAAACAGAACCAGATGAATGTGCGAGCTCTGTATCCACAATGAAGAAATGAAACATTGAACGGCTTCACGCAAAAAGGGAAAACAGCTTGGTCATTTCTAATTGTGTTATTTTATTCTTTATTAAATACAGGAAATGCAAGACAAACTGATTTAAAAAGGGCAGCAGTAGCAATATTAGCCCACAGTTTCTCTTATCGATATGGAGTAGGCTTGGGCGGTATACATTTTTTCATACCTTCATACCTTTCTGTAATTTCACCTCGGGAAACAGTTTATGACGGTATTTGTGTCAAATTGAAACATTAATTAAAAAAAGTCAATGCTGAGTTGGGGTTGTAAATCATTAGCATGTGTGACATTGTCTAGCTAAAATGCTGTGTGTCCAATATAAAATTAGTCTACTAAGATAACTCTTGCTGGGTTTAAATACTTACGGATTATAGAATGATAGGAAATAAGCGCCCTGATTCCATAGATTCAGTCCAAATCTCAACGAGTAGCCCTACTCATGTACTTGTTTTAAGTCAAAGTCTGCAATAGTTTCCACCGGTTTACACATATGGAAAGTCAGTTTAACCTGTATTATATTCAGTCTATGTTAAGTCAGTTTAACCTGTATTATATTCAGTCTATGTTAAGTCAGTTTAACCTGTATTATATTCAGTCTATGTTAAGTCAGTTTAACCTGTATTATATTCAGTCTATGTTAAGTCAGTTTAACCTGTATTATATTCAGTCTATGTTAAGTCAGTTTAACCTGTATTATATTCAGTCTATGTTAAGTCAGTTTAACCTGTATTATATTCAGTCTATGTTAAGTCAGTTTAACCTGTATTATATTCAGTCTATGTTAAGTCAGTTTAACCTGTATTATATTCAGTCTATGTTAAGTCAGTTTAACCTGTATTATATTCAGTCTATGTTAAGACAGTTTAACCTGCATTTGATACAGTCCAACTGTGTTACATCCGTACCGGAGCTCCACTGGCCACAGTTTTTTACCTGCTTTTACTTTTATACTGTAGAGATGGTGGGATACACTTCAAGACATCAATTTTATTGTAATATCCATTGGGAACATTTAGAAATGTGACACACATCCACAATGCAACAGCAAATACTTTATTTTGGACAATTTATTTATATTTCCTGCTTAATTAAAATCAACATTATAAGAAATGTATTCAAAAGCTGTCAGAAAAAGGTTGAATAGAACCCTGTATTTTTTAGGCTTTTGAATAATACCTTTGGTATTATAAATACCCTGGTAAACCTTAATACCGGGATACTGCCTGAGCCTAATATGGAGTGAGGTTTTGAGGCAGCTCCACTTCCATTTTAGGTACTGAATCTTTTAAATCATGTTTTTATATCCGATGTGAACAGGTAGAAACAGCAGTAATACGATCTAACACACGCTCTGTGTCATGGAAGAGGGATTAACACATATCTGTGTCTAATGAAACAGTATGCTAACTAACCACACACACACACACACACACACACACACACACACACACACACACACACACACACACACACACACACACACACACACACACACACACACACACACACACACACACACACACACACACACACACACACACACACACACACACACACACACACACAATTACACAGGATATAGCAACCAACCGGTCTCCCGTGTGCTGCGTTTTGAAGTGCGTGAGATGCGCATGTGTCAGAAATCAAACAGAACCCCGTGGCTAATCACATCCAGTATTTCAACTCACGCACGGCAGGGACGGAGCTTCCTCCGCGGGAACACCTGCTCTACTTGGGGACACGCTGTAGCGCGTCTCTATACACGCGCCGCGGTTCTGATGCGACGCCTCAAGGCTTGTGATTAATGACCGCCGACAGGATGAGCGCTGTACTCACTGTTGGGGAGGGATGCGATATTTGAGTGATTTTAATTGGCTGCTTAGGTGGTGGATCAAAACCATTCCGAAAGGTACTTGGTTTGAGGCCCAACGTTTGCAGCATATCCTGTATAGGCCTTCGTGAGCAAGGTGCCCCCTACCTGCCCCTTAATGACATGTATTTGTGACTACTTAAATGTTGAAATATTTAAAGATTTCACTTGTTTACTGAAGTTCGTTTAAATAATAGAATAATGTGAATCTTGTATTTCCATTATTTCAACATATGTCATGTTTTGTTGATAGATGCTTGTATGCACACACACACACACACACACACACACACACACACACACACACACACACACACACACACACACACACACACACACACACACACACACACACACACACACACACACACACACACACACACACACACATGCCTGTATGCAAACAACATACATACACACACGCACGCGCGCACACACACACGCATGCCTGTATGCACCCAACACACACACACACGCATGCCTGTATGCAACCAACACACACATGCCTGTATGCACCCAACACATATATAAACACACATACACCTACACTACAATTTGTAGATGCAATTATGATTCCCATTAGACTGAACCTCTATTACCGCAGAGGGGAGCGGTAATTAGCAATCTCCATTTCATTAAGGAAGGTGCCATCTATATTTTCTTAAGTTGTACAGCAGTTCAAACAACAGCTGTATCACACAGGAGATGAGATGAAGGCCATGAGGGATATGTTCAGACACGGTTCAAATGTCCTACGGTGACGAACATCTGCTGGCGTTGACAGAGACGGGGGGTGACACATGTTCTTCAACACATGACCCATGTGGTGTGACCGGGATCCAACCAACTAGCTGTTTGGCTGTGATGAAGGGCAAAGTGATTTGAATTGTATGCACAACTCGTTCACAAACGAGTTGTGCATACAGTGATGCAAAAGTAAGCCAGATTGATGGCTTACTGACTCTAAAGCGAAGATGAGGAGGAGGATGTTTACATGTGAAGTCCTTTGCTATTTGCTATAGATTAGTTTGATGGTAATTGACGCTAATGAGATGACCCGGTCTGGCTCAGATTGTGCAGCATGGCATTAACACAGGGTTAGGGTTGCTATTCCCACTCGGTCCGCCCCTGCTAGATACGTTTGCACTCATGGTATGTTAAGAAGTCCACTGAGTGGCATATATACAAAATCTTGTGATGAAGTTGTGCTACGTTGAATAGAGTTGTGCTATTTTTAAAGTCACTCTATTTAAGTCCCTTTTGTGTGCGTCCCCTTAGGCCAGTAATTACGTTTACCTGAAGAAGGAAAATGAAAAAGCATTACACTTGTTCCAGTTATACTCACATTTATTTTAGAAGTGTTTGCTTTGCAATTATTTCTGCTAAGGAGAGTTACTTTGTGAAGGCAGCAAATATTCCCACACACTGGCATATTTACATAACTTTATTTTATGGTGAATAAAAGCAGAAAATAGCATAGATTGAACATATTTTTTATCTATCATTGGATTCTGATCAATGATCTGTCCAAATGCAATGTAATAATGTCTGCAAAACAATGGGTTTTAAAGGTCATGGGGTCTTTTTTTTTTACAACATTGAGCTCCTGTTCTGCACACACTGTAAATGTACACCTTGTTCTTCTGAATCCTGTCGCCCACGATAACACAAACTCTTTCACAATCACAGTTGCCAGAAGGTTTGCCCTCTTGGGATGGAGTCATCGAGGAGCTCGCTGTGCAAGCGTTTTTTCCCGGACGTACCAGACAAATCATTAGCAGCATCCCTGAAGTGAATCACTTACACACACCCTCATCACAAACAGATGTTTTCAGTTAAGATGTTTGCTTAGTTTCTTTCTCTCTCATGCCACATTAGACTTGCTGTGGCATTTACTGTCATCTTGAGCTATTTATAGAAGAGCTTACCTGGGTGCTTCCTTCTCATCATCGCTGTTGCATATCACTAAAGGTATGCATCATGAGTGATATGACAATTAAATCCTTCCACAAATAAGTGCCAGATAAATGCCATTGCTAAGCGTCGCCCACATCATTCATCATCAAAACTTCAGATCACTTCAGTATCCTCACAACCTCGTCCGTATGTGGAGCAGGTGGAGTTCAGCTTTTGCGTTGCGTTATTTCACAACGGTGAAATAACGGTGTTTCATTAATCATGCAGAAAACAGTGGAGGCTTGTCATCTTTGTTCTCGTCAGTCGCACTTGTCTGTTGCCTGGCCCTACACGTGTGTGTGTGTGTTCTGTATTCTGACTTGGGATTTAACCCTTCTTTGATCCTGGTACGGTCGATGGGTTGTTGTCGTGGGGCGATGGCGGTCTCCCGAGGGGGGCTATGGCTACAGGACGGTCTTGGCGGTGGTGGTGCCGTGGTGAAGTCCCTTTGAACTGTGTGTGCCCTGACCTGTCATCCAACCTTTGCTCTGGGAGTGACTTTATGGCTTCGAGGTGCTGTTTTGTTTGTGTGTTAGTGATGGATTGACATCGTGTTGGTTGAAATTGAGTTGTCTGGTGGTGGTTGGGGATGGTGGCCACAGGCTTGACTATACAGTACCATGATGTAAAGCCATGAAGGGGGATAAAAGATTCTCCCACTCGGGCAACACACTCGTTCCTTATCATGGGCCCATAGCAACACCCAGTAAGTATGTCATAGCACTCAATTCCCTGTGCTATGCCAGTGCCAACTGTAAGACATTCTGACTCTGTAACACATCATCACATGGCTCATTAATACCGCAGAACAATGTGCTTAGCATGATACAGGTGGAGAAGGTCAGACTCCACAAACCGTTGCCCAAGCAACTCACCTTGCGTGCACACCGCTGTGCAAGACTATGCTTGCAACACATTGATGATCAATGCAGTCCAGTGGTTGTGCAATATGGGCCAATAGGAGCAACAAAACAGTCCGGTATAGCATAAGGAATCCAAGCACGGGTTTCTCTACATTCTCTGGGAGCAGGTATTTAACAAGATGAGGAGAAAGCCCTCACCGGGGCTGCATGCACAGCCTTCTTAATCCCATTTGCCTTTTCCATACCTTATTTACAGTATTTAATACCTTATTTAACGGCCACTAAGCAACAATCAGATGAAACGATGCATTATAAAACAATAGCAATCCTGTTATTACTTCCCCTGAACAGAAGAAGAGCACTATGTGCTGTTGAACTCAACCTCCTCAGTAAAGAGATGTGTGCTTAGGCCATTATGGAGTGTGCCTAACTTCCTGCTTGTAGAATTACAGGCCCATTTGGCTGATAGCCATTCAATTCTAATTTAGCTTTTGTAGACTAAGTAAGCAAGATACATGGGGAGAATTACCCAAACGGTTAGAAAGACACGCAGTGCAAGCGCTTGATGACTGTAGATCGTTTTCGGCTTCGTTTATTATTTTTACAACCAAATGAACGTTTTAGTTTGAGTCGTACATTGCTTTTTGTACAATGAGGTACACTATATTTACAAAGAGAATGAATCATTTCTTTAATGTGAAATCAACTAAGGAACAAATTGCTGGCACTTTGTGGCAGCAGGCAAGGGGCTTTTTATGTTATCTACTTTTCCACGTGTTATATTTATCTTTTGATGTCGCACTTCTATTTTACTACTAGGAGACGCGTTTATCCAAAGTGGCTCACGGTGGATTCAGCTACAGGTCATTCAGGAAGCAGGAAGTTAGAAGGAGGCTCAAAGATGCCTAAAGGTCGGAGGTTGGGGTTTGAGCCCGGAACCCTATTGGCTGGGGAGTCAAACACTTTTAAAACCACGAGGCTCTCCTCCATTTGAGGTTGCAGGGGATGTCGGGATGACAGAATGCAGTTGTGACCTCGGTGTGTCGCCCATGTTTCTTCAACTTGGTAAACGTCTTCTCCCGTCTGTCACCGGTGCCATCAGAAGCCGAGGGGAGTCGTGATCACTGACGAATCAGCCACAAGTCAAGGGTTAGGTGGTGACAGAGTGCCCACAGCTGTGCAGCTACAGCGGTGATGAAGCTTGGTGGTAGGGGGCGAATGGCGTCAGCGCCCACAAGTCCAATTGGTCTGCGGTCAGGTGTGAGAGCAGCCTACTTCCTGTTTGTTAGAAATGGCCACCTGTCAAATCCAAGGTCAAAAAATAGCTCCACTTTTCAAATATATCCAGCACAAAAAAATTTAAGTATATGTTTGCATGAATGAGTGAGTTTCTGAATACTGATAAGCATAACAACAATATTAACCGTAACAGTTACATTATTATTATAATGATTATTCTTATTTTATCAATTTATTTATTATAACAGATTAGGAAATAACTATGATTATATCTCATATTTTGAACATGTATGATACTTAAGGTGTGTGATAGAATATATTTCAAATGTATGATCTAATGTCTTATCATAATGTGATAGATGATACATGACCATGCAGCTCAGCGCATGACAGGATGGGACTCGTCATAGCTCAAGGCTGCATCTATTTCCCCCACAGCAGAGTGTTTGCTAACGACGCAGGACCCCGTGGTTTAGCTCATAAGGAATGACTCGCGTCTAACGCTGACAGCGTAATGGACTTTCTGTAGGATGAATCGAGCGGGGACCAGCAGGTTCGCCACGATGCGGAGGGAGCCCAGACAAAGGATGCCACACAGAGGAAAAAAGATACGGCTGAGAAGAAAAAAAAATAACAGGAAAGGTCAGTGGAGAGAGTGAGAGAATCTGAAAGAATAACAGCGCATGAGTGCGAGCGGTTCACGAGGAAGAAAAGACCAGAGAGGGAGAGGAGGGTAGATAGAAACCTCCTCCGTTTGGACCGGCCACCACCCCGATCCGCCAAGCCCCCCTGTGGAGCAGCAGAAGAGCCCCGACTCTGAATAATGGGCTTTAGAAATCCACAAAGGTCACCCTCTCTCTCCTCTCTGCAGCCCCGTCTCCCAATCTCACCATGAGAGAGGTAAAAGAGGAAGCTGCTATATGGTCCAGAGGGTGGCGGTCGGTCATACACCGAAAGAATGATGGCAATAAAGAAAGAAAAACATCAAAGGCAAGCTCCCTGAAGAAAACCTTCACTATATCTGGGAGACGAGAAACCAAACCTTAACCTTTATCTGGGAGACGAGAAACCAAACCTTCACCTTTATCTGGGAGACGAGAAACCAAACCTTCACCTTTATCTGGGAGACCTGGGAGAAGAGAAACCAAACCTTCACCTTTATCTGGGAGACGAGAAACCAAACCTTCACCTTTATCTGGGAGACGAGAAACCAAACCTTCACCTTTATCTGGGAGACCTGGGAGAAGAGAAACCAAACCTTCACCTTTATCTGGGAGACCTGGGAGAAGAGAAACCAAACCTTCACCTTTATCTGGGAGACCTGGGAGAAGAAAAACCAAACCTTCACCTATATCTGGGAGACGAGAAACCAAACCTTAACCTTTATCTGGGAGACGAGAAACCAAACCTTCACCTTTATCTGGGAGACGAGAAACCAAACCTTCACCTTTATCTGGGAGACCTGGGAGAAGAGAAACCAAACCTTCACCTTTATCTGGGAGACGAGAAACCAAACCTTCACCTTTATCTGGGAGACCTGGGAGAAGAGAAACCAAACCTTCACCTTTATCTGGGAGACCTGGGAGAAGAGAAACCAAACCTTCACCTTTATCTGGGAGACCTGGGAGAAGAGAAACCAAACCTTCACCTTTATCTGGGAGACCTGGGAGAAGAGAAACCAAACCTTCACCTTTATCTGGGAGACCTGGGAGAAGAGAAACCAAACCTTCACCTTTATCTGGGAGAAGAGAAACCAAACCTTCACCTTTATCTGGGAGACCTGGGAGAAGAGAAACCAAACCTTCACCTTTATCTGGGAGACCTGGGAGAAGAGAAACCAAACCTTCACCTTTATCTGGGAGACCTGGGAGAAGAGACACCAAACCTTCACCTTTATCTGGGAGACCTGGGAGAAGAGAAACCAAACCTTTATCTGGGAGACCGGGGAGAAGAGAAACAGCAGGGGCTGAGTGAGGTGTTGCAGTAGGAAGGTGACACGGATGATAAGGAAGGAAGGGAGGGAGAAGGAGGGGGGGAGGGAGAGAAGGAGGTGGGGAGAGAATGGATGAGGGTGGGAGAGAGAGAGGGCGGAAGGTAAAGAAGAGGAGGAGGGAGGGAGGGAGGGAGGGGTGAAGGAAGAGGGGGGAGGAGGGGAGAGGTAGATGGATCTCCAGATGGGAGGGGCAGAAGGGAATGGAAAGTGTGAGCATGAAGACAAGATACATGGGATACCATGGGACAGGATGGGGGGGGGGGGGGGGGGGGGGTCGTAAAAAAAAAGGGACAGAGGCATATCAGATGGTCAGCCGAAGGGGCCGACTGGAGCGGGAGAGACGCTGCCTGGATCTGCAGCCTGGGACCATTTGATCTGACGCATTAGGTGTCAACATGCAAATAGAGAGACCTCCTGGGCTATGAGGGGACCGACGGTGCCCTCATGTAACCTGGCTCCCGTACGGAGCTCTCCTGCCCTCATTGGAAACCGATATCTGATGATTAGGACAGATCAGAGGTATGGCTGGGATGTAGGTTAGGGTCGGACACGTTCCATCCTTACTAGACACATGCTTTCATTAGCACTGCATTCGCTGTATATTTAGTCGGATTGTCTCTGCATTACTTTTTGTTGGACTTTGTTGTTGCATTTTCACTGTGCTAGTTCACCGTCTTGTATATTGTATTAAGGGCAGTATGAAGCGCATTACATATTCTATATTTTAGAGAGATGATATAGTTTGTTTGTTATTGCAAAATGAATGTGCCATGTAGACTGACCGCTTTATCTGCACTCAAATAAATTAGGAAACAAACAGAAAATAAAAAAACATTATAACACTATATATTAAAATTTACCACGTATTTCTATAGTCATATCATAGATCATCATTGCATAAAATAGCAACATATGGCTGGTACATGTATCCAAGATTAGAAATGTATAGTTGTGTAGTCATTGCTTGACAATGTAGATAATCACAATCACAGTCCACTTATAGACTTGAACCATCTTCTACGCATTTGCTATTTTAATAACATTTAGTCATGGAGAAGACACCTTTTTCAGATAGATCGTTAATGAGCAGGAGGTAGGGGAGTAGGGGACATCTTACTCAAGGACGCCTGCAGGTAGACTGCGGACACTGGACATCGAACCCAGAACCTGTTCCGGCTGGGAGTCAAGCGCCTCAGTGCTCCGAAGCCATCAGGGTGTCCGATCCCGGACGGTTTGGCGTCATGGCAGGCTCGCGGGTCAACGTGAACCAGTCCAATCTCTAGGGGACGTGGAGAGAGATATGTCAGAGGACTCACGGTCACGGTCCACCCACTGGAGGGGGCAGGCCTGGTCTATGCTGCCCCTCGGGGGATGTGGGAGTAGGAGAGAGGGGTAATATGTGAGTGCGCATCCCTGCAGGACATGCTTCACGGACCTTCAACACCACCTAAAGTACCTTTAGACAGCTCTCTAACCAATTAAAATAGAGGAAGCCGGTTCTGGGGATCTGGGCGCAGAGGAAGTTTCACAAGCCAGTGAGCAACGTCGTAGCGGCTGTGGCTGGAGAGGTGGTTGCTGGTTCCCTTCTGGAGAGACATCCAATTACCAACTACCTTCTCATGGCAAACGGATCCTCGCTTCAGCACGAACTATTACATGGATGACTTTCAAAGTTGAACTTGTTAAAATACAGGAGTCAGGTGAACAGAGCAGGCCTGGAAATGGATGGGACCGACCGACAGAATAGCAATCAAACTCAGGCATTAAAGTTAATATAGGTGCTATTGACTCACTGGCAGGGTGTGTCTGTGTAATTACATATGTAAATCCCCTGTCCTCCTGTCATGTTGCACTTTATTGGACATTTGTTCAATAAATGTGGCCATATGACCGGCCACATTGACTGGCACTGAAAACCCCAGAGCTAAACTGCGGTAGGAAAACCTGTCCTCTAACGGTATACTCAATGCTACCACTTGATGACTCACTTAGCAAACAAAAGGACAGAACAAAGATTATCTACTACCAAAGCTCTTAAAATACTACAAAACGATGTGGTGAAAGAGACTTGACAGGGAGTCCAGGCGAAAATGGTGTGTGTGGGAGTGTGTGTGGATGGCTGGTGTAAGCAGCCTCACCTGGCCCGAGTCAGACTGATTGGACTCTGGAGCTGGGTGAGGCTGCACACCTGTTGCACATTAAGCAATCAGTGTGCACAGGTTAAACCAGCCATCACCGCACACACTCAGTGTAGGAGCCAATTCCCTTTGTTTTTATTTAGTTGTAATTTTTAGTTGTGTGTGTGTGTGTGTGTGTGTGTGTGTGTGTGTGTGTGTGTGTGTGTGTGTGTGTGTGTGTGTGTGTGTGTGTGTGTGTGTGTGTGTGTGTGTGTGTGTGTGTGTGTGTGTGTGTGTGTGTGTGTGTGTGTGTGTGTGTGTGTGTGTGTGTGTGTGTGTGTGTGTGTGTGTGTGTGTCAAGCTTAATTGCTGTTTGTGCTGTGTGCTCCCGTTACAGGGCAAGTTGTCCTTAAAAGGAAAGGACCGGAGGCTAGAGGGGGTTTGGCTGAAAAAGCACACTGTCTTTATACCTTTCTAGTCTTGCCGTTTTTTGTTTGCCCTTTGTATAACACTAATCCCTACTTTCGTTATTTGGATAAGTCAGTTAAAGATTCAATCGTTAATAAATGAAGATATTTTATTTAAATTTTATCTGGACATTCATTCTTTCACAAGACAACAAGCGTTGTGAACATACCCAGCCATCCCAAGAGTGAGCGACACGAAAGGACAATGGACGTCGTAGTCACTACACTCAGGGAGAGCTCTCCTACATGGCAGCATGGAGCACCGTCTGCATGCACCATCGTACTCAACCTTTACAATAAACCGGTCTTTCAACATCACCACCCTGTGTCCATTTGTTTGGAGGAGCCCGGGCAAAGTCACCTACGTGGAGTATTGGCAGCCACCTAGGTGGCTTGTAGTAGATGGACTTTGCTACAATGTAGTTAAGCAAAAGTACCAAAAATGTCACGATGGATTCCTTCAATTGTATTCATTTTGCTAATGCCTACGGTGCTAACTATAAGGAATGTTACTGAATTCAAATGTGATATTTTGGACCAATAAGGGTGGCTCTGCCCGGAGCCTGCTAATACCCTACTGTGGCCAACTGTTTATTTCTCCTTGTTTTGTTAAAAATGTGTTTTTGTTCGATAAAGTTGTGTTTCAAACGTAATATATACATGAATAATCTGTCGCCTATGGGCCCTGGCCCAACAGAGCCAAGGTCACAATGCAAGTGGGTACTTTGTTACAATGGCTCTACTGTTTGTCCCCGCAGTGAGTCGTTTATACCAAATGCACCCGGGAAATAAACCGGAAAATAAACAAAGAACAAATCTCCAACAGATACAGATAATAAGCAGACATATTGACCTGCTAGCAAACTAGCTCAGCTACAGGATGAAAAAGAAAAAAGAAATTGACATGTGTAATGTGGATATAACAGTTTGTTTTCTGAGTGCAGGGACATCTGCATGCATTAACACCTTGGAGCAATTCATCAAACACAGGGCACCTCTAAAATAGATACAATAGCATAAAACACACCCACACACCCACATACACACACTAACAGGCACCCATACACAACAGACTGAAAAACATACACACAAACACCGAAACAGAGACACACAAACACACACACACATGCAGACGCATTCATTGTCACACACACTCTCACACACACCCCGACACACACACATGCCCACACACAGACACAGACACAAACACACACACACACACAGTCTAAAGTGTGAAAGAGTGAGAGGATGCCGGGGCAACACTCCCTGACTGGGGGGCAGGCGGGGGGGGGCTTCGTAAGAAATTAAATCTCAGGTAGACGGAGTAAGCGAATGACAGCCAAGCGATTGCGTGAGGAAGAAGAAGAAGAAGAAGAAGAAGAAGAAGAATATCAGCCGGTGGACAGACAGAGTGCCCCTTGGCCTTGAACACCCTCATACCCCACCGAGATAAGCCCCGGAGAGGTCGATAAGCACAAGCATTAGCTGACAAATGGCCTTCGACGCAATGTCATTAGACACAACGAGAGAGAGAGAGAGAGAGAGAGAGAGAGAGAGAGAGAGAGAGAGAGAGAGAGAGAGAGAGAGAGAGAGAGAGAGAGAGAGAGAGAGAGAGAGAGAGAGAGAGAGAGAGAGAGAGAGAGAGAGAGAGAGAGAGAGAGAGAGAGAGAGAGAGAGAGAGAGAGAGAGAGAGAGAGAGAGAGAGAGAGAGAGAGAGAGCCACAGCGAACATAAACACATGAATAACAAAGAGGCAACATGAGTGAGAAGTGTTGGGAAACCGCTAGGAAATCGTTGAATCATTTGCCCGATGACGGGACCCTCGCTGTGGCCGTGCCGCTGTGATGCAAATGAACGAGATAGCCCTGGGCCCCGGCGATGCGTTGACTTATGTGGTGCGGCATGTTTAAGGCTTTAATACCGCAAAGGCTCATTGGCAAAAGCCCTGGGAATCGTTAATGACTGCTGCACTCTTGTGGGTGTGAGTGTAAAGTTGTAAACATACGCCTCGATGAATCTGTCTTCAAAGGACGCAATCCACATGTCTGCACACACACACACACACGCACACGCACACGCACACGCACACACACACACGTATTCACAAAACACACAAACGTATTCACAAAACACACACACGCACACACGTATTCACAAAACACAGACACAACCCAACACACACACTCTCAAACATCCACGTACACACATCCCTACACACACACACATTGATTCACAAAGCGCGCACACACACACACACAGACAAACACCCAAACCAAATGAAGAATGACCCCTAACCAACACACACAAAGACCCCATGCCCATGGTGCTCCATGTCCAACCGGCTGTTCCCTCCTGTTTCCTCTCCAGCCATTTATCTTGGGTCTTTGTGCCTCTCTGTGTGTGTGTGTGTGTGTGTGTGTGTGTGTGTGTGTGTGTGTGTGTGTGTGTGTGTGTGTGTGTGTGTGTGTGTGTGTGTGTGTGTGTGTGTGTCTGTCTCTCTCTGTGTCTGTCTTTCACCTGCTCTGTCTCTCCCTTCCCATTGTTGTTGTGGGCACATTAGTCAGGGCACCTCCATGGTCTTGTTTATATATTCTCCCCTCCGGTGACAGCACTGACTGGGGATTAATGTTGTCCCGGGCCCCCATCGCTGCGGACTTTCCCCACCTCACTGCCTTCATCCTTCTTTTTTCTCGACATCACTTCCCTTCATTTGTTCCTCCTTTTTCCTCCTCCTTGACCCTCTTCTTTTTATCTCCGCTGCTCCAGCCTTCAGTTTTCCAGGGGCATGACTCCTCCTCCTCCTCCTTCTCTCCACCAGCCCGATTCTCCACCCTTCACTGCCCTGTAAATGAGCAGCGCAGCCTATGGATATATCACTAACCCCATTAACCACTATCAGCCTCAGGGTGTGCGTGTGTGTGCGGGTATGTGTTAGAGGTTGGAGTGTGTGTGTGTGTGTGTGTGTGTGTGTGTGTGTGTGTGTGTGTGTGTGTGTGTGTGTGCGCGCGCGCATGTACATGAATTAATGTACCTGGATTAACGGTATATAATGGCCGGATATCACACATCAGCAGTCTAATTTTGGTACGATTGATATATATGCTTATATGTACATACAAATCGATTAGGTTAAAAACTACATTCAAACTAAGTTGTTCCCGTAATTCATGCTAAATGTTTAACAAATGACGTTATGTGTGTGTTTCTGATTTTTCAAATAACTGAACAGTCCATCCATTGTTGAAACAAAACATCCTGCTTTGCATTGTCCCATTGGAGAAATGCAGCATATAAACAAATACGCTGCATTAAATGTAATGTACCATACACAGGAGCCGCAGAGCTTGCATTTATCGGCATTGGGTGTTCCTCGCGGGAGCCAGCGGGATACAGCGGCGGTGCATCATAGATTGTGTGCAGAGCCACCGCCACCACCATGTGCATCTTGAGGGACGGAAGGCAATAACTGAAAGTAAATGTAGGCAGTAAACGTCTGGTCTGTCGCACAACCATTCAAACACGTTGGAGCCCGACGCCATTTTGGTTCCACTTACCGACTAACCGGCCACAACACAGTAAAGTCACGAGCTACGTTGTGGTGGGACGAGGGACAAATTAAAAGAAAAGTGAAACTGCACCAAAGATCCCTCAAGTCTAAATTTAATTACGTAACAATGTGGAACTTGAAGCAGAGGCAGCTTTCTAATGAAGCCCTTGCAGGGTAATTGCAGGATATCCTCCCTTCCCATAACTGGTTATTTTTTTATCAACGTTGTGGTAATTACAAAAGCCAGGTTGTGGGAACAAAGAGCATATAAGTGTAAAGAGAGAGGGGGATAGTTTAGGAGGGTGCGCCACTTGTAGGCTTGCATCCAAATGAGAAGTTAGCAAATTAGAGAAATCGTGTAGTTTTGACCATTTAACCTCAGAAGCTGGAGCCAGCATCACTGTTTTCTTTAGAGATTTCAGGTTAAAACTACTATTGTACTTCTTTTTCAAATGCTTTCACTTCCTCCTTATGTTTATGTATTACGATCGATTGATCAATTTATTAAATTACTTGTATAGGCAGAGATCTTTTTATTGACACTCTGTGTTCAGATACTCTTTTAATTGACAGGAAACAATACCATATATTATGTTGTATTCAGATTTTAATGAAGAAACTCGTAAGAACTTGCAAAAAATATGTTTGTTGATGTTGTTGAACTTGAGTTGACGCTGCAATAATATTACGGTTCATATGCGAGTCTTCCGTTTGTTAAACTGCAGTGGCAACAATTCCCACACAACTTATTTAAAAACAACGTCATCATTATTCTGTCCATGTCACATCCCCAGCAAAATAAATAGCCAGGGAATAAGGGTACGTTATGAGCCACAGATCCAAAACAATCGTCATTTCCATCTGAGGCCACTGAAAGTAGCCAAGTGGGCTACTTCTCAGAATGACGCTTTGGGCGTTGTTCTCGTTTCACCCGCTTCATCAGCAAGCTTCTTAACTCTCTGCCAGGAACCCCCAGCATCGGCTGTTTTCACAGTTTTACGGGGGTTCGGCTTACACCTTGATTTATTTTTGCACTGCGGTTCTCCTTGTTGACAGCAGAAAGCCGTGTTCACACTTTCAGGAAATGTAATTCTACAACGTGTACTCCCGAGAAACCGACTCCTAAAGACTCTCCCTGACGGCGGACATTCCTCTCAAGCCTCGCCACCATATTGAAACGGAGCGGTGAAGCGGAGTTCACTGCCATCAAGCGCCTGCCTCTCCATTCCCCCCCCCCCCCCAGGTTCTTGTCATCCTCCACCCGCTCCACCAGAAGCCCACACTTCCTGGATCTCCTCCACACACAGGACATCCAGACAGCTGCAGGGCTCCCATCTCACCGCCTTCCTGGCAAAAGGTAGCAGAGAAAGGTTTCATGGCTCCAGTCTCAAGACTATTAAAAAGAAAAAGAAAAAAAAAACAGATTCCAATAAGTTTCCTTCAGCCCGTCCCTGGAAACAGCTCTGATAAGAATTGAATGCCCTTTTTTGATGGCAGCCAATTATGGCTCCACTAACCTCCTACCCCCTCTTGGTTTGTACTTCTAGGCCAGAGCGACGAGGGGCATTGAAATCTCACAATGGGTTAGCCAAACACTGTCTGCAAGTCCTGCCAGGGCACCAGCAGAAAACAGACAAATGTCTTTCTGTTTTGGTCCACACATGCTACATGCTGCGGTATCTGAGGGTACCACAGCACCCCTCCACAGCCCTCCTGTAGCGATGCTCCACACCTGCCCTGAAGCACCAAAAGGTCTGGATGAAACAGAACGACTGAGCTCCATCAGAGGGAGGCCCTGCTTCTTAATAAGGGACTCCACACAGGGTTTAATTACCTCAGCTTCCTCTCTATGGGATGGCGAGGACAGCCCCCCCCCCCCCCAAACTCTCTCTTTCTTAGTTACTAATGAGTGTGTAAGGATCAACCTTCACAGCCACATCAAGCTATACCTTCACTTATACCCAAAGATCTAGGTTCAGAGCAGGGAAGACCAGAGCTATTACTTAGGGCACTTGATCGTCAGATCATGGGTTACATCGTCTGACGAACAAATACTTTGAGATCGCAGTTCCCTTTTTACGTTACCAAATACATCAACTTAAATCTTAAAAGTTTCACCCCTAATATCTAATCGCACAATACAGGGTAGCATACTGCAGTACTGCGACTGCAATGCTGCCTCTCAAATTGCCCTGCTGTATTATGCACAGCACATAAGTGCAAATTCAAAAAGAGCTCCAGACTGGAATGTGAAAATTGAAGAAGAAAACACACTGTTCTCTAAACCTTGAAGCCAGCGTCGTAAACTCCGCCCAGACTTACAGGACGACTCTCTGGAATGCGTGTGAGAGAACACAGATTAAACTGGAAACATTGAGAGGAAAGGCATTTCCTTATGTATCTATGGATGTTTTTGTAGTATATATCTGAAAATATATGGGGAACTTGACGTGTAGATTAATATCTCACAAATGAGCTTAAATTTGGGTGAACAGGGTGTTTCATTTCTTTCGCTTCATACATATTTCGACCAATCATGTTGCTGGAGGTAGGGCTCTGTAAGCGAGTAATTGGCGAACACAAACCCGGCCAGCACTAGTTAACTGTAAAAAAAAGTGTCTTTAAAGGTTTCAATTCAACACTGTGCAGACTGTAGAAAAACACTTTAAATTAAGATCCCCTTCTCAAAGCTCATCCCCGTAAAGGATCTCCGTAACGAAACAGGAAACAAAGTTCTGCTTTAACGTAGTAGGACTTCTGGGTCCCAGAGTAGTTATGAATTTATAATAATGAAATGCTATATGAAGGAGACACGATGGGTTCCTTTCTAGTCAGTACATTTCATTAGCTGGTGAAACGGACATAATTAGCTTTCAACTAAAAGCATTGAAGACACTAAATTCCCTTCGTTTCCCTACCATAGTCTGGCATTGATGCACGGCGATGAAAGAAAGGACCTTTAGCCAAACATGGCTACCAAAGGCCGTAATAAAACCATGTCACGGAGATTTAAACGTCTGTCTCGAGAACCTACTCACCTACGTATCCGCTCATACATGTACAGTATGCATGCCTAGCATCCATAGCAACAGGCCTGGCTCCTGCCATGCCTTATTGGGCTGGACCAAACAGGGCTGTCTCGCACAAGACCTCCTCAGCCATGAGCAGGCTCCACCCAGCCGGAGCGGATGAGCCCTCGGGTGGAGAAGGAGACCCTGTGCTCCACCGAGACTTGGTGGATGTGCTCTGCATGAAATCAGGATGATGATCGCCATAATGACGCTGATTAATATCGATTGATTAGGGAATTGGAATTGATGGATTACATGATTGATTGAGTGCTTGATTTGTATTTGCACTCATTAATGCCTGCACCATATAATCATATTATCCGATCTTCAAATATCCATATAAATGTAGTGCGTTACCACATAGATCTGTTCTCTGAACCAAGAGTAATTATGATTCTGTTATTGCTTTTACTTACCATCCACTATGCTCAAGTTGCTCATCAAGATGATTCTCCACCTCTGAACAATGTACAAAGTATTAATAACACTATAACCTATGATAAAAACACTATATAATTGTGTGTGTGGGGGGGGGGGGGGGGGTGAGATGGTGAACCAATTAAGTAATTGGATTGCTAGATATCAACATACGCTTTTGAACCAATTAGGCAAATTAATTACCATCACTCGAAATAATAGACACGTGGCAGCAGATAGACAGGTGGGGGAACAGATAGCTCATGTCTAACCATGACTTGTTATTGCTGAAACAATCACTTGATGAGAGACCAACTGAAGCGATGCTTCACATCATCAAGACGCTGAAAGAAACAGCAGCTTGTGGAGTGATGTCTTTTCTTCTTTTTTTTGCGACATAGTCTCGCAGAGCCCAGCTTTTCCACTTGGAAAGTCTGGGACACAGTGTTAAGTAAATATTTCAAGAACCGCCTACATGTCAGGAAGAGGTCTTGATTGACAGGCAAGCCAGACCACACGCCTCGAAAAGTACTTCTTAGAAAAACAGACCTGTGGTGAAAACAACAGGATTTAAAATTTGATTTGCTCAGTTTTGTACAGAAAAATACATACTTGAGTACTAAATAAACCCTCTGATGTAAATATAAGTATAAACCCGGAGGTTTTAAACCCGGTCACGCTGGTGCTACATCAACATTTCTGTGAGAGAACATTCTGACAGGCATGGCTTTAGCGGAGGAAGAGTGGGCGGGACTAGAGGGTATGGAACAAACATGTTTCCATTCCATGTCTCGGATTTTTCTTTGTCAAGTTCATCACCTCATAACTCTATTGTCGTTGTCATTGTTGTTGTTGTTGTCATGTTCTTATTCTTCTCGCTCCAGGGACTGTTAACTGGCGCACACAGCTCATAGGAAGTAAGAGAACGGAAATTGTGTTTCGGTAGACCAGACAATCGATAAAAATCATGACCTTCTCTCGGCCTAATTGGAAGTGAGCAATAGCTTGGGCATTTTTGTTTCTGCTGTCACCACAGAGCTCCGTTATGTTTCAGTGCCCTTTTTCCTCGGACTGTGGTCTTTTTTTTTACCAATATCTTGTCAGTGTGTTGTTAATTCTGCAGCAACAAAACAACAAATATAGTTCATCACAATGGGTGACTGTTCCTTTGATTCATTATTTATTATATAGTCATTTAGCAGACCATTGGGGCCTGAAACCCAGAACATTTGGCCTTCAGAGTATACCGAGCCCTAATTCTTGTGTAAGCATGGGAGTTAAATTGCATATTCATATTGTTAGTGAGAGAAGATATTGTTGTGGGGCTTGCTGGCCATTTCCCAAGTTTCTGTCAGGTTTTATCTGCTCTGTTATACTTTGCAAACTTGTTCCTGATTTAGTATTGCTGCATCATTGCCATTGTGTTTTTTTTTCTTTTCTTTCACGTATCTTTAATCTCATGAACAGCTTGTTATTCTTCCTAGTGGCTGCACCTGGATTTGACCACACTGCTTGTAACAAACAGCATATGAACGAATCTTCCAAATCTAATCTGTGGAATATTTGTGGAATATATTACTGTTTAACTACGGATGTGACTGGGGAAAAAAAAGGACCTAGCAGGTATTAACTTGGCATCCATAGGATTTCATACTATACATACATCCTGCCTTTTCGTTTTGTGCAGGTAACACCTTGTTAATGATTACGATGTACCCAAACAACATCCATTAGCAAAATCAATAACTGTCTAACTCAACACCCACACCCACACACACACACACACACACACACACACACACACACACACACACACACACACACACACACATCATATTAAAAGAGGCTTACAATGAACCTCCTGTACATTGTATCGCAGACACTCCACCATATAGCTAATTTCCTCAGAACAAATATATGACATGACGAACACATTACAAAACTTCACAACAAACTCGCTCACAGTTTCGGGTGTTGAGAAACGATGAATGTGTATCTCAGATACCCCCATATGGACTCGAGTGGGGTTATAACCACAGTGACGGTGAGAAAGCACATTTGGTGGCGATGAGGTAGGTGGTGGTGCGTTTCCAGCCGCTGCCGCCGCCGTCTCCATTGATGGCGGGAACGGCGGCTGTGCGGACAGCCGTGACATCAGATCCCGGTACGAACGGGTAACTCATCTCTAAGGCGCGGTGCCGCTGTAGAAGGAACCGTGAGGTCCATCATGGGCAGGATAGCGCTGCCGAGCGGAACACTCTGCCTCGCATCATGACCAGGGTGTGGGTGGATGGATGGGGGGGGGGGGGGGGGGCTTAAGGAGCTGAAGCGGGGGGGCAAGGAAAGGGGTGTGTAGAGGAGGGGATGGACTTAAGCTGTCAAAAAGGTGGGGGGAGTACGTGGTGAACGAGGGGCAGGACTGAAGCTACTGAAGGGGGGAGAAGAAGGGAGAAGAAGGGACATGAATGAACGAATAATCTGTAGCCATGGAAGGAAGAGGAAGGGGGGAGGAGGGGGGCGATGGGAACGATGAGGAACTGAGAGAAGAGAGGAGCGTCAGTAAAGAGAACCTCGGGAAGAGAATGTTGAAAGAAACTGTAGAAAAAGAGAGAGAATCTGCTTTTTTTTTCCAATGGAGTGGTGGGAGGAAAGTCTAGCTGAGAAAGTTCAGGGACGTGGAAAAAAGACAAACAACAAAAAAAGGACATCTGTGCGTCTAGCTGATGGAGAGTGAAGCCTGGCTGACAGCCAAGCAGTCGATGGAAGACCGCATCATCTTGTCACACTAGTGAGTGACTCACCCATGTCACATCAACATGCGTGAATCACTCTATCCTGTGTGTGTGTGTGTGTGTGTGTGTATTTGTGTGTGCGTGTGTGTGACACAAATGTATAAAGTACTGCATATATGTAAAGAGCTTTGAGTGTCTTTCAAAGCACTATATAAATGCAGTTAATGACATATTACTGAAAATAAGATAAAGATAAACATAGTCAAACGAATTAATAAAGCAATCAAAAAATAGTCGAGTCAAACAATAAATGAACACATGTTCAACAATAAATCAATAGTCACGCTTGACATAATGAAATACCTTGATAGCACCCTGTCAGCAATGTAGGATTTGGGCCAGCTACGTCTCATCTTGTGGGTGGGTGGTGTCTCTCCATGGGCCCCCTGCCCACAGCCATCAGGTGGGTGGTGGAGTCGTCTGTCTGAATTACACAGCAGGGGGGGCTCCGAGCGATCGTACGCCCTCAGGGGGCTTGACACTCATTCCCTTCCGTTCCGGCGCCACACTGCGTTCATTTAAGACCACTCAAATATCAGAAGCCGGCTTTGAAGTCGGGAATACAGACAGTATATATATATTTTTATTAATTTTTATTTATTTTTTGCCGAAGCTATTTTCCATGGGATTTTGATGCCTTGACAGTTTGTGTCACAGGTAGGGTCTCGGAGACGTGTTTATTTTTTCTTCTAGGATTATCCCAGCCTCAAGCAGCCCAGCATGGTGTAAAGATTTGCCGGCTGATGTCAATCTGCTGTGGTAGTGACGTCCAACATTACTTCCCTGCCCTCATGTGAAGAAGTGAAAAGACACAGGGATCAACCGATAGCCCAGCATCGTTAGCACAGGTTGTTTCTGGCCCAAAAAAAAAGAAATACCTCGCGCAACATGCAATGTCCTTTGGCAGCAGTGAAAACAAGACCTGTAAGAATCCGACCGTCCAAGCCCATAGCTAGTGATTCAATTCTCGGTTGGCGGCCAGTTGTTTGGGGAAACATACTGAGACATGTCTCGATACAGCCGGAAGAATGAACAATTTTATATATTCAAATTGCTCAGCCCAGTTAGATACCACAGGAAGAGACCAACAAATATACACTACTGAAGCAATTCACAAAATAATGCCGTCTACACTCACAATCTGTGAACAGACACTTTAGGTTCAAAATAGTGAACTACTGTGTTTTAGAGAAGAAAGGTGATTAGTACATTGACCATACTTGCCAATGACTCATCTGTCTTCTAATTGGGTCCATAGAGTCACACTCCCTTCCCCTCTCCCCCTCAACAACCCTCACCTTCACACCGTCCTAAATCGTCTCGACAACTGCACGCATTAAACATAATTCCCAACACAAAGCAAATGTTATCAATCTCATCAAGGAAAACAAAATCTTTTTTGTCTTTTTTGGAATGGTTTACTGTTCTTTGAATGAATCCACAAGAAGTATACGTAGATTCAGCATTGCCGATAATGCAGGTAGTCTCTTAATAAAGTACCCCCTTTTTGGAAATATCTGCACCTTGCACAGCCCTTAAGGCTGTCTCTTATCATAATGGGAGATCCACAGACAGTCAACCAGAATCTTAGTCACAGACGCTTTAATCCGTAGGCGGTAGAGGATTTCGCTGCAAATTGATGTGGTGTCCTTTTTTTCTTTTTCCTTTTTATTATGTCTGCCAGCCTGAACCATGACAGCTCCGATAAATCAGAGCAATCACAAGAAAATATGGGTGAGACTGTACGGTAAATCCCACTGGAATCGTAAATCTACAGCATCCGAATGCCCCCATCCACACACCACTCTGATTGCTCCCCGACTCTATCTTTAATGCAGTCTTGTCCGTATTCTTGGTTTTATTACTTCTTTCCTCTGCCTCTCGCTCTCCCGCTCACTTACTGTCCGTCTCACATTTACCCTTTTTTATTGTTTTCTTAATTTTACTTGCATGGCATTTTATATATTTTTTCTCGTCTTTTCTTATCATGTGGTGTTTTCTTTTTTTTTTGTTCCTTCCTGCACCCATCGTTCATCAGCAAATTGTGTGCGAAAGCTTAATTGTGGTAATCAACACAAATACGGTGTACCACCTGGTAATGCAAATGTGAAATCGTCACCACATCTATCAGTTTGTTTTTCTGTTTCTGGATGGTTAACGCCTTGCCCGGTCCTTACACAAGCAGTATACCAACGAGGAATCCAACAACACCAACAATGGTCAAATCGTTTTTGGGTTAAATGTGCTGCAAGTAAAATGTAAGACCTATTATTTGAGTACAATCTGTTTTAAATGCCATAGATATCTGTCCGTGATAAAAATCTGTTTTGAGTTGACTGCGCCTGCCTCTGCGTGAGCCAAAATAGATTTGAGACCGAGCCCATCTTATTTCTGACCAATCAGGGCATCTCTTCCCCAATGGGTTTGGGGAAGAGATGCCCCCGAACCAATCAATCTTGCCTGTCAAGCACAGGTGCATTTATTCCAACACCTTTCAATGGCAGAGAAACGTCAGGAGGGAGGGCGCAGAGAGAGAATGTTTTTTTTTGGGTTGTTTAGTTTCAGAATCTTGTTTTGTTCTGCTTCTTCCTGCTCTCCCTCTTTAAAAGCCTCTTATCTTACCTAGAGCAACTTTAATACGACCAACGATTACCTGAAGCTAGCAGCAGACCAATTATGTGACTACAGGACCAAACCATCCAAAGCCAGAGCCGCACCGTTGAACCGAATAGTTTACATTTCTTAAAGCTCTGCACGTCTCCATCTCTCACGACGCTACAGACCGTCCTGAGATAGGTTGTCGCAACTTTGTTGTGTATGTGTCCGTTTAAGAAAAACGAAACAAAAAAACGCTCCTTTGAAGCATGCGTAGCCCCTCCGCAGTGACGCAGTGCAGTCAGCATTTACCAGAAGAGCCTCCTGTGCTGCCGACTGTGTGCATTCATCACCATACAGATATGGCATTTTTGCATAAGTGGTGAAATCAGACGCCTCGGCTCTCACTCTGTAATACAATGCCCAGAGGTCTATTAACCTCAATCAAGACTGCTACATTATTGAAATGACTTATGAAATGTTTTTTTTTTTTTCAGTCAAGTGCTGTGTCCTGTCATGACCAGCAGGAGGAAGAGTCCAGGCCCTGGAAACTCGCTCCACCTCCACCCCCCTTGCCTATCGCCCACCCACCTCCCGCCCACCAACCTCCCGCCCACCCCCTGCTCCAATCTTGTCCCTCCTCTTCCAGATGAGGGGTCGGGGGTGGGGAGAGAGTGTGGGGGGGGGGGGGGGGGGGCGACCCCTGACTAACTTCTCTGCCCTTCTCTCCAGTCTGCAGAGAAAGAGGGAATACTGAGGCAGTGAGGGCAGCAGGAACACAGGAGGAAAGACAGAGAAGTAACAGTGGAACAAGCCAGGAGTTCGTGTTGTCCTTGTCCTTGTTCTTGTTGGATTACTTCTCTAAACACCACGGACTACGTGTTCTGTCTCCGAGCATGAAGGACTGACACGCCTCCTGCACATTTTGCGTCCAAAGTCAACGAAAGTAGGAGCTGGAATTAAGACTTCAAGCGTCAAAACTCAACTCACCATGGAAGCATCTGGGACAGTGTCTCTTGCTCTGGCCCTTCTCCTCACTCTTGACCTCCACCGTCAGCCCACACTCCTGGTCCGGGGGGCCATGGACTCCTGCTACGACGACGACGGCGGCCGGCCCAGCCGCTGCATGCCCAGGTTTGAAAACGCCGCCTTCAACCGCAGCGTGCTGGTGTCTAACGTGTGCGGCGCGCCCGCCGAGGACTACTGCATGCAGACGGGCTCCACGCGGCTCTGCCACCGCTGCGACGCCTCGGACCCCGAGCTGAGCCACGGCGCCGGCCTCCTGACCGACTTCCATAGCGACGAGGAGCCCACCTGGTGGCAGAGCCAGTCCATGTTCTACGGGGTCCAGCACCCCAACTCCGTCAACATCACCCTTCGCCTGGGTAAGGAGCCAAAGGCTTGGCGCACGCGCACGCACACACACACGCACACACACACGCACACACACACCTTTTTCTCTAGGGCATGAGTCATGGCTCTGAGTCCCATACTTCTTGTGGCCGGTTGAACTCCCTGATGTGTTGGAGGTAACTCCTTATAACAACCCGCTACCTCAAGCTCAAGTCTTTGTCTGAAGAACAGTTTAGGAAACTCTCACCACTGGCCAAGCGGAATCATTTTTTTTCTTCATATTTTGTTTGTCACAGAATGGAATTCAAATCCTGCAATAGATGTATTGGTCTAGAGAGGGCCATCTGGAAAGACTTTGTTCCGAGTGGAAATGCTTCAGAGCCCTCAGTTGCTGGTTCTGATACGAGGGTTTTCAAGGCAGTCTGTGACAGCCTTCTTCATGCTTATCGACTGTTAGTATTGCGAGAATCTCCCTTTTTGTCACAGCTTGATACATAATCTTGTGAAGTGCCAATCAGTTCAAGAGAGAATCTCAAAAGCACTGAAAACAGCTGGACCTTTGTAACTTGGGTTTTTGGTGTGTTCCTCAGTAATGACTTTAATCTGTCCTCAACAAAACCTCATGTTGCCAGACGTGTCTTAAAATCTCCTTGTTGTAGTAAGTGCTAACACATCGCCCGAAGGCCATGTCTAGCGACTCGATGCCTAAAAGGCAATAAGGAGAAAAACATTCCCGAAACGCACAGATTAGTCCAACGTGGTAGAAGAACAACCCCACAATATAATCTAATTCTAATGGATTGTTGTTTGTTGTTTCCATTTGTCATGTTTTGCATATGGAAACGCCTGGTCAAATACTGCAATAGAAAAAGGAGCAAAGTGATTCCTCTGTCTACCTTATATATGTTAAAACGTATGAACCTGGAAAAGTGAAAGGTGTGAATAAATCCAAAAAACATTATAACTTATGAAACAATAAAACATTATACCATTATAGACATTATAACATATATAACTATAACATTATAAAAATGAACATTTTTAAAAGAGGTTGCAAAAACATTTAATATCGATCCATAGAGGACATCCTGTGACTGGTAGATAGAGGTCAACCACCATTGAAAATTGTATTGAGCAAATACACATTTTAAGTTTGGTTGCTATAGCAGACACCAAATGGAAGAAATCCTGCATGATTGGGATTCCATCTGCCAACTACCTAACGTCACTCTTCTGGGCTAATTGACTGTTAAGGTCTTACATTTTTGACATAACACGAAAACCAACATGCTTTGGTTTACAGAACTCTCTGCTGTAAGGGGGGCAGCTGTTTACATGTCATAGAAGACGGTCAGCGGGTATTTGTGGAAATGTGATGCTGGATTTCCGGTTTACTGCAAAACATCACTTCCTGTATGCCCTGTTTGTCCCATGCCGGTTCTACTAGACCAAATAATCTTCGAGAAGTTCCAACCTCTGTTTAAAAAAAACAAATAATGAGAATGATCTATTCTTTTCTATAAATATTCTTTAAAAGGCCCCATAATTTGTAATCAGGTGTGATGTTCATTACATACCATTACAAGCTTATTTCAAAATTGACCATTTAGCTACATCATAGGTCAACCTAGTGGACCGTACCAAGTGATTATCTCATGTTTCTGTGTCCATCAGATCAACCTAGTGGACTGTACCAACCGATCATCTCATGTTTTTTGTGTTCATCAGGTCAATCTAGTGGACCGTACCAACTGATCATCTCATGTTAATATGTCCATCAGATGCAAAAATAGAGGGCACTCTACAGACACTGTGCAGATCTGGGAGTAACCTTGTCAGGACAGAGCTCTCTCTCTCTGTTTGTCCGTCTGTCTGTGTTCGTAACTAAATACCACCACCCTCCCCCAGGAAAACATTTAGCCTCAAGCTAGAAAAAAAAGGAAATAATTACAAAAGGGGGGCTGTGAAAATGTCAGCGTAGTGTTAATAATTTAAATCACATGTCATGAGAGATAAAACCAGACAGCTGGCCTTTTTTTGGGGGCAAATTGTTTAATTCAATAATATTTTTAAATATATCACTTTGGTATGAAAATGATCAAAGGGTCACGATGGCTACACAGGAACGTGGAACACCGTGTGGACTATTTGTTGTTTTTGAAAACTCTTCCCAGCGCCCATGTGACTGGATTGCTCAGACTAAATACACATTTTGGCCTCTCTGTAGCATCCAGATCAGAGAACTCTACTCATCTTACCTGATAGGCCCCCCAGCACCCCCTCACTAACCCCCCATGGCTCTCTGGGCTATTCAGCCACCACGCCGGAGGGACAGCCATGTTTATCTAACAAATAACTTATAAAAATGGATTGCCTTAAGACTGTGGTATGGGCTTGATTTTGATCCATATTAGACACACACACACACACAATGGCCCATCTGTGGGTCTGTCTTGGTGGGGGGTTATAGCTTTGACATGGCCTGTTTTCTTTCTCTCTCTCTCTCTCTCTCTCTCTCTCTCTCTCTCTCTCTCTCTCTCTCTCTCTCTCTCTCTCTCTCTCTCTCTCTCTCTCTCTCTCTCTCTCTCTCTCTCTCTCTCTCTCTCTCTCTCTCTCTCCAAACAAAACCAAGCCCCTTCTCACTGAGGGTGGGACGCGGATGATAAACACAACTCGGTATGTTAGGGGGACTCATCTTGCAGCCCGGTCTTTCCGTGGGATCCATGCCGGGGTGGGAGTAAACAAAACACAACCAAGAAAAAAAGATCACTGGGCTGTTTGCTTGTGTGTGTGTGTGTGTGTTGGGGGGGGGGGGGGGGGGGGGGGGGGTGCGTAGACACACGTTGGGTCCTTGCAGCTGGTTCTCATTGAGTTGTGTCAAAGGAAAGGCAGTTCCTGCCGCTCGGCCTCTGACGTAGATGTAGATGTGGTGGGCAGACCTTCAAGACAGCTCCTTCACCTTCACATGACAGGAACCTAAAGATCAGCCCTCAGCATCTTTACCACACAAACTAATGTATTTGTACAGCTTTTAGATTTCCTTTCATGGTTCGCACGGCAAACGTTTCATACGCACAGTATTATCTGCACATGGAATGCAATTTCGAGAGATGCATACACAAGACACAAGAGTCTCTATCGGTCTCGCATGCTACAACATAAACACTTTTTGTGTAAACTGGCGACACCAGTTCAAAAGTGTGTGCAACCAGAAGGCAGCACTGACGCTTCCAATTGCAATATGTGCTGCGTAAGGATTAATGCAATGAAGGACTTAGCTGTATTCTTTTTAATTGGTACGGGTGGTGTACAGCGATGGCTTCATGCTTTTCAAGTGAATGCAGTTTTCTTTTGGTAGATCACCATGAATCAAGTTTTTTTTTTTTGTTAAGACATGAAGTCCAGGGAAATAATCCTGAAGAAAATACTGTTACGTTTAGAGCAGTATTCTCGCAAAGAAATGGCTCCTCCACGAGTCACTGGACAGCGTAGGATACATACTCATCGCATTTCCAATTAGAGTGCATTTCATCGCAGGGGACCCCGAACAAATCCTGTCTCCTCCTTCCGTTACGGTTCTTATGAGACCACCAGCAGGCCTAAGCAATCCTCATGTGGGGAGTGATTGTATTTTACATGATATATACATATTCAAACATGTAAAGATATGTATATATATATATATATATATATATATATATATATATATATATATATATATATATATATATATATATATATACATACCTCTTTTATGGCAAAGGGTAACTGCTTTTAAATGTTCTGTTCCACATCTAAGACCTTGTGATGATTGGTGGACTACCAACCGAAAGGCATTGTGTTCAATGGACCAATGTCCACAGCCTGACCCCAGATGTCCTGACCCCTAGCTTCCCCTCAATGACACTGGCCTGACTTCACCACAGCCCGACCCATAGGTATGATTAGAGCAAGATGTCCTGACCCCTAGCTTCCCCTCAATGACACGGACCTGAATTCACCTTCAAGTCGCTATGGATAAATGGTTCAATAGTGAGTCGTTTTGGTGAATTGGTTGTCTCAACTTGGTGCAGATGAAGGATTTTGACATCTGCATATTCAAATCATTCATAGGAATTAAACCTGGCCTTGGAGCTAGTTGATTCATAACCCCAGCCCCAAAGGCAGAAAAACATATCAACAACGCTCAAAGAAGCACATCAATTCGTTGTCAGGTCGATGATTTAACAGGCAAGAAGCTTTTTTTAAACGTCCAACTTTCAGCAAAATGCAAAGTGGATGATACATAACCAACAGGTCTTTCAATTATCAATATGCTCTGCTCGCCAACACCGCCGTACAGATAAGAATGCCAGGAATTACAGTCCAATGTTTACATTTCCTCTCAGGCAGAATACTCTCGCCTCCACATGTGACAACAAAGCATGAAGATTGTTATATACTGAAATACACACTGCCCTCAGATTTTATTTAATCTCCACTCGTACCACACCATTTTCAGAATATTTTTGCTGCTCAGATAAGACTCCCCCAGAAAACGTAGTTATCCCCACTGCTTCAATTAGACTGTACAATTGCAGACTGTTAAACCCTTCTCCACATCTTCTGTCTGAGATCGTCTCTTTAGCCCGGGATCCACAGACCAGGCCTTTTGCTATCCCAGTGGTTGTTTCTTTTAACACAGACTTGGATTGAGTGTGGGGAAGAAATAGGTTAATCCCACCAGTCTGTCAACTTTGAATTCTGTTACTCCTTTTGACCTTTCGTCGTCCACTCCAACGTTCAACCTTTTCTCCATCCCTTAATTTGCTTTATTGTTAATGTAAGAAAGGACAGGTCCACACAACAATAAAGAAATTCCTGGCAGCCAAACTTTCAATTTAAAACCTTGACTTCTTGCCAAAGGACTGGCTCCCTGTTACCTCAATTTGTTTAGTTGTTGTTTTTTTTACTTTTTTAGCTTTAATTTTAACCATCCACTAAAGTCAAATGGATTTGTTATGCCTAGGGTTACTGTCTGGCTTACAATGCAATACCAGTGGAGAAAATTGAAATTGAAATCACACTCAGGCAAAAACAATGAAGAAATATTTTCCTCTTACATTCCCTTTGACCTATGGTTCACTTCAGGGGTTTATTATGTCCTGCGTAATGAGAAAATAATCTAGAGTATTCTTCTACTGCGGCAGGGACGACATTCATTTACGCTGCACACAGGCAAGGGAAATCACAATGATCCCCGTTGCCTTATGTTTTTCTTAAATGCAAATGCTAATGCAAATGCAAGTGTGTGTTTCCCCATGTCCTCTGGTCCTTTAGCATCATCATGCATTACTTTTACGTTAACAACCGCATACGTTAGCAACTCTTAATCCTACTGCGTATTGCTAAACTCCATTTCGATTTGGAACGGGATATGTTGAGCTTGTTTTGTCCGGTGGGTGGAGAAAATTAAAACATGAAAATGTTAATGCATAACTTCAGATAGGAGATCTTCAGATTTGGTATGCGATATGCGTGTTCGTTTTGCATGTTATTGCAAAACAAAAGACAAAAAGCAGAATCGTACTGCCAAGCCAAACGCCGTAGGTAGATCTGGAATGCGTTAAGTTTGTTTGTTCCGAAATCAAAAAAAAAGAAAAGAAACGAAACTACATCTTCCTGCTTTCCTAAACACCAGAGGTTAATTATGTATGTGATATGTTTGTCTGTTTATGCATGTGTCATTTGAGCTTTCATAGCTGGTAATGCTGGTAGCGAGAAAATGAGCTTACCCCATAACTAAACTCCATGTTGACTCTGTGCGTGACAAATGGGTTTGTTTTATATACTCCGTTAGTCCAAAAAATAAATTAAAAAAAACAACAGCTCAACCAATGTTCTTCCTCGTTCCTGGTGCAGGGAAGGCCTTCGAGATCACCTACGTGCGCTTGAAGTTCTACACCAGTCGCCCGGAGAGCTTCGCCATCTACAAGCGTCTGGAGCGGGACGGGCCCTGGCTGCCCTACCAGTACTACAGCGCCTCCTGCCTCAAGACGTACGCCCGGGACGCCAAGGGCTACCTGCAGCCCGGGGAGGACGAGCGCACCGCCGCCTGCACCGATGAGTTCAGCGACATCTCGCCGCTGACCGGCGGCAACGTGGCCTTCTCCACCCTGGAGGGCCGGCCCAGCGCCTACAACTTCGACCAGAGCGTGGTGCTGCAGGTGGGTGTCTGTCGCATGTACGGTCTATGGCAACGTGTGTGTGTGTGTGTGTGTGTGTGTGTGTGTGTGTGTGTGTGTGTCACATTCGATTTACTTTTGAAACAGATTGTAATGACATTTCAATGGTTTAGCACCACCATAACCAGTCCAGACAGAACGATCAGAGGGAATCTCAGCATATCTTCCACATCTGTTCAGATGAGGATTGATAACTATTTATATCCCCCTCAGACGGGTGTGATGATTTGCAGGTTGACTATCAAAGTAGAGTTCAAGAGGTCACCATTCCTGTCTGTCTGTCGGTGTGTGTGTGTGTGTGTGTGTGTGTGTGTGTGTGTGTGTGTGTGTGTGTGTGTGTGTGTGTGTGTGTGTGTGTGTGTGTGTGTGTGTGTGTGTGTGCACCTTAGTGCGCGTGTGTGTTTGTGTCTGCATACGTATTTGAACGTCTGGTCAAAGATGCTAAACTAAATTGAGCTTTGAGCTGAACTGAGAGAATGCCGGTTGGGAGCTTTCAGAGAACGATTGTGTGATGTATTGTATCACTTGATGGCCATCTGCAACTTCTCACGCCTCCCATCATGTTTAGCACGGGAATAATCCATTAACACAAAAGAAAAAGTCACAGATTAGAACAGTTTGTGATATGATCTAGCCTCAAAATGTTTATAGATTGATAGAAAAATTGATATATAAAAAGCTAGGTTCAATTATATGGTTATTCAAAGTTTACTTGCCTTTTAAACCTGTTGTGTATATATGTGTATGTGTATATATGTGTATATATATATATATATAAATATATGTATGTATATTCTTCTCTTTCTCCCTTCATAAAACTCTCCCAGAAAGAGAGAACCTGAAAGCTTGCCTGCTTTCTAGTATACATGCTAAGCAGCGGAGAATGAAGACTAGCCCTCTCTCTCTCTCTCTCTCTCTCTCTCTCTCTCTCTCTCTCACTCACTCACTCACTCACTCACTCACTCACTCACTCACTCACTCACTCTTTGTTTTCTCTCTCCTCATCTCTGATGTGTGGGGCCCCCAGGTGTCCAAAGCAAGAGAAAATAGAAATGAAATTCACTATTGGATTAGGTTTAGTGTTGCTGGAGGTTAGCATGCTGTGTGGCAGGATTGTGAGAGAGAGAGAGAGAGAGATGAAATGAGTCAGGGTTTTGGTTTCAATGCTGGAAACCTATCCACCTATAGCGTTTGGTTGACTTTGTTCAGCTGGCACATGAACACGGCTGGAAATAGAAATTGAAAAAAATTACATTAACGATTTCTTTTTTTTTTTTGTTGGGGGGGGGGGGGGGGGCTGGGGGTCTTAATCATAACCACTTATCCGACAAACAAAACCGAAAAAAAAAGAGAAAAAATACAGTTCTGTCTGGACAGGAAAGGAAATCCATTTTCATTCTTCTTTTTGTTCTGTCCCACCCCTGACCGCCACACACCCTAGCAGCTATATACGACACTATCTTGTTTATAGTTTAGATTAGCCTCCTACCACCTTCCTCAGTAATGGCGGCTGTAAAGAGCTTACAGCAATACGAGATGGAGCCCGCAGTTTTGAGTTGGAGAAACGAGAGATTAGAGTGGTTGCCGTTCTGATTAATCCCTACATGCTAACCCTCTTTGCCTCCCCGCTATTTCTGTCTGGCTGTATCTGTGTCGTACAAGCCGCGTGACTCTGCTGTACCCTCGCTGTAAGGGCCCAGCGACAGGGCTGGGTGCAGAGTCTTGTAATCTTTAGGATAAAAAAAGAGACAGTCTTGGGTTTTATTCGTGAGTTCGTAGCGCATAACACCCCAGGGGTTAGGGTCGGCGTATTATATGCTTGACGGGATTTAAGACGGACTTCGTACAATATTGTCGGATGTGTTCGTTTTTTTTTTACATACATGTAAAAGGCAGTGCACTTATTACATTCATTGGAACTGTGTTTGTATCTCGTGTTAATATTTTATTCGTTTTTGGGCATTTGGTTTCTCATAGCTGTTGTGTTGTTCTTTGGTTTAATTGGGTCCTTTTATAAAATAGATAAAATATCATGATATCTGATAACATGTACAACTACCGATTGACTCACGGAGACCAGACTTAGAATTAGACTAGGAAACGGGATGCCTATTTCTCCCAGTTACCACATACACAGGCAGACACACAAACACACATGCACACACATGCACATACACACACACATATACACACACCTATACACACACACATAGGTCTAGAAATGAAGGTGTAAAAAAGCGCTGTTTTAATTATAACTCCATAAGTTTGCGACTAATTTTGTAGAATAAACGCATAATTATATTTTAATCTCTTTTTACTATAATTATTATTTTAACTTTTACTTTCCTACTTCCTACATTATCCCATACTCCTTCTGCTCCGATGTGTTAAGAAACACTTTGTGGAGAGATATTTCCATATGTGTGAACACAGATTAATCTATCCATATTCACATTTACCAGCTTTGCAAAACAGTCTATTATGTGTTCACTCTACTTATTTTCTAATTCAAGCTCTGTGATTGGAAACATTCAAAGTGTTGAAAAAATAACACAAAATAACTCCTTACCTATGAAGTCAGTATGCCAATACATTCTGTCTCCAGTATTGCTTCATCTAATTTACACTTCATGATTTCATAGCGCGGCATTGTGTGTGTGTAAGCCTCTCGTGGCCTTTTGGGCTGATCAGTGGAAGGATGCTGTAGTTACACCAGCAGCCAGCGGCTAATGCTGGCTGTTTAATGGTGGTTCAGATTACATCGACCCAGGGATTATAAAGCAGAGAGTGGGGATCGATAGAAGGCAGGAATACACACAGATTGGGTGGCAAATCGCTCATCAACCTCGCTAAACTCCAGTGCCTCCTTCTCTCTCCTCATCCTCTCTCCTCCTCCTCCTTCTCCTCCTCCTCTCTCCTCCTATCTCCACCTCTTCACCATCGTCATCATCCTCCTCCTCCTCCTCTCTCCTCCTCCTCTATCTGCTCTCCTCCAAAACCTCAAGGAGACAAAGACAGTCAATTGATTTAGATATATTCCTCCATTAGAAGAATAAAATGTGATTTGATTGCAATAGTATCGTTCTTGTTGTTCAGCAGAGGACACCTTTGTACACAGTGACTCACAGTGATTTGAGATGCATGTCATAAAGAAGCACATAGTTAGGCATCTTGCTCAAAGATGCTTGGGGATCGAAGCCAGAATCTTTTGGCTAGGAGTCAAACATCCTTTCCTGCCACTCCCTTTTTGCCATTTATGTTTTTCATATTTATGTTACTGCCTGTAGGAAAAATGTAGGTATTCGTTGTTATTGTTTTTTCGTTAATGCTTGTGGGTGCTCCAGTTTCCAAACTGTAAATCATAAACAGTGCGGCAGCCCGTTCCCCTTGTTCCTCTGATTTAGAGCCACTGTACAGGCTCTTGAGTTACACGATGCGCGGGGAGAATGTGCTCCGAAATGGAGGGCGCATCCAAAGGAGGCTCTAGAGGATCGCATGACTGGAGGACAAGTAAACAGAATCTACATCTTAAAGGTCTTATAGTCAATTATGCTTATCCGCCCCATATTTTATGGAGATATATATCCTGATATGTTTTCGGTGCGTTCTACAGGCAGTTTTACCTCCTGCTTAATAAACTATGTTGATTGATGAATAACAGTAGCTGACATTGTGGACAGATGGACCTGACTGGGCTCATTGTGAATTGTCTAGAGCCATATTGTTAATGTGAAGTGTAATAGGGGGATATAACGGCACTATCCTAATCTGCAGTCGGTTGCTAGGCGCAAAGTTATAAAATCCAGGGCATGAATAAAGAAATGTTCAGTATGGAGATTGGTGAGCCATTGCAGTTTAAAAAAAGAAAATTTGCGAAGCTTGAAATCCTAGCTTCTTGGGGAAGCTTCATTTAGCAGTAAAACGCTAGAGGCTGTGCAATCATGATGGATAGACCTTTTATATTTTAGAAAAAAAAAGAACTCAAGACGTAATACTAAGCAAATACGATACTAAGTACAAATATTTTCTAGTAAGGGATCACTGTAGAAAGGGCAGTATAGTATAGTGGTTAGAGTGTTTTATCACCTGCCCAAACTAACCTGGTTCAACCTCCATCGACTGCGCCCGGATATATGTAGTCATCCTTACCTGCTTGACAATTATAATGACATTGATTACCAAAAAAGGAAACGGACATCTAAAAGTCACTGAAGCCTCTAAAAAAAGCACTCAAACTCATTTGTTTAAGCCTGGTTCAGGTCAATATGCTCAGCTTTGGAGGTGAAAACAACAAATACAAGAATACAGATAAATAACAGAAACACACAAACTACCAGCTAAGGCTAGAAAGTGACTAACGCACGTAATTTTAGGGCAGTACTAACTAGCTTCAAATCAATTGTGCTGCTTTTTCTTTTCATTGAACAAAAATGACAATTTATATGTGTGATGCGTTTTCTTTTTATATATAGTTATATCTCTTAAATACGCGGACTCGCTCGATGTAGTTACTTTAAGTTATGGCGCACTATAAAAACCCGTCTCCTGCCGTCCTCTCAAGGACCACTGTCGAGGCCATAACTATGCCTGCTTATAATAAAATAACTCTTTGTGGACTCATTTAGCACGCTAATAGGTATTCTATGACTTAATTCAGTGTAGGGCTTTGTAAACACAATAATGTAAGATTATAGGTTGAAGTTGCCAACACTGTCCCTCTTCTGAAATGTTATGCATAGGCGGAAACTAAGGGAAAATATTGGAACATGAAGCAGTGATAATTAGGTACGTAGTTGTGACTAGAAGTGCATTTTGACAGAATACAATTCATATTTCTTTAAATTAGAAATGTTATAATATAACACATACATTACAATTTATATGTGGCTGTATATTTGGCTCATGACAGATGGAAAAGAAAGGGTGAAAGACAGAAGAATAGAAGGAATTAAAGAAGGCAAGGGAGGAACAACGGAAAGGGAGGAAAGAAAATAAGGATGCAACATCCTGCAGTGAATGCATCAAAGTTATCTTGTCAGCGTGACTCTTGAAAAAAGGCTGTTTGCTGGTTAGCACTTCAGTAGGTCAAGCTACCTAAGTAGGCCTTCAACTCGATAGTTTTCCTTTTTTTCTACAACTTTGCCCATCAGAGTGATGTGTCCCACTAAATGATATTGCCTAAATGGGATTTCCACCTCTGAATCAAGTGGAATGAGGGTAATGAATGACTAAGAAAGGGAAGGAGAGTGTCTTTGCTGCTTTTTATTGGACGGTGGCACCGCCAATGACGAACACTTCACCGTCCGCTATCAAAGTGATACGTTGACCTTTCAGGGGTTCGGAGGACGCGGGGTAAACTGCTGCTCCTAAATTTGGACTTTTGTAGAAGTTTGTATCGTCTATTGAAGGCCGCCAAAGTTATCTGAAAGACACATTAGCAGCTGCTACGCTAAGCTAGCCGGTGGAGCCACCAGATGTCTGTTTATTATACATCACGTGATGGTGGGCGGGGCCTAAGCATTCACACCCCCGGGATGTGTGTGACTGAAAGCCAGTAATGAAATGCCTTTAAGGTAGCAAGCAGCTCCAGACGCAACTCAAGTCGATAAGGAATTAAATACTAAAAACAATAAATGAATCACTTATTAAATTGCACCATTTACATATGTTTTATTTTGAATATTGAATATGTTATTCACAGGTGTCATTTTTACATATGTTTAAATAACTTTAAGTGAATTCCATAATGGCTGGAAAAAAAGACTGAAAGGAATCGGCCTCGGAAAATAGCACTATGACTTCTGAATCTGTTATGCTGTGTTGAGTTTTTGTCTTATTCTTCCGGTCGGAAAGGTCACCTGTAGCAGAAAGGTAAACTCCTAACATCTAGCTGCATTTTTACACTTCACTGCTGCCTGCATCTGTGGGCTCATACATAAGCATGAATATTTCATAAGGCTTAAAAACAGCAATTGTATCCTGTCTGTTTTATTAGCATTTTAATCCCTCTACAGATTTTCAGTTAGCATTTCAAAAGTGAAGAGGGACCACTTTGCATCAAATAGCCGTTTTATCCCCTACTCTTTTTTAAACGTATCCCCTTATGGTTTCTGAGAGGCCAAGGCAATGAGCAGCCGCACAGGGGACCCTTCGTTTGGATGATTCAAAAAAGTTGAGGGAATACTATTTTTCTTCCAAAGTACTTTTGTATGATGATTCGACAGTTGTAAATATTAATCAAACTTTTCGTGGTACTAAATGTTTTACTTCTTCACAATTCAGGCTTGTCTATGATATATATGTCTAGAATGACATCTGCATTATTTACATCTAATGTGTTTGTCACTGTTTAGTCTTCACTTAACAAATTATCTCCAATGATGAACTTTCTCATCATGGTGACCGTGCTACTTATACCCTGAAATAACATCTCACTTTACTCTTTTTTTGTAAACACACATTTTATATATGGTGAAGAAGATGAAAGCTGTGGTAGAAATTCAAATTTAATTTGTTCAGTCATCCATTAAAATAGTTTGTCTCTCTCCTGCCACTGTGCCATTCCCTCTCTCTCTCTCTTTCTCTCTCTCCCCCCACTCTGTTCCTCCTACTCTCTCTCTCCCCCCACTCTCTTCCTCCCACTCTGTCTCTCTCCCCCCACTCTCTTCCTCCCACTCTGTCTCTCTCCCCCCACTCTCTTCCTCCCACTCTGTCTCTCTCCCCCCACTCTCTTCCTCCCACTCTGTCTCTCTCTCTCTTTCTCTCACTCTCTTCCTCCCACTCTCTCTCTCCCCCCACTCTCTTCCTCCCACTCTCTCTACCCCCACTCTCTTCCTCCCACTCTGTCTCTCTCGTGATCTCAAAAGCCGTGTGGCAAATTGGAATCCCAGCATTGAATGACAATGAGTAAAAGGGGAAAAATACATATTGGGGGCACAATGAACTTAAGCAATTAAATTAAAAAAAGTTATTAACTTTGGAATGAGCCACTCCGCTCTCATTCCCCTTCACTGCCTCCAGATACTCATTTTGAAGGAAACACGCAGAAAATAGAATGAAGAAAGAGAAAAAAAAACGGTCAAGATGGATAGAAGATAAGGAAGGAAGAAAGAGAGAGAGAGAGAGAGAGATCTGCAAGGACGACAACGAAGCCATGCCACGTACAGGCGCCTTAGGGTATTTTCGGCAGATGGGTAGGTATCTTGTTAAAATGGCTGCACTGATTTTATATAGCGTATGCAGGTTGAAGGCTGTAATTTAGACTAGTTAGACGGCTGCCCTTAATGTAGACCTGGCGCACTGCCAGGCCGTCTGGTTGAGCCCCTATCATCAAGTCTGCCATGTGTGGTGTGTGCCAGCACTGGTCGGATCACAAAGTCAGAGTGTGAGAGAATGGCAGTTAATCAAGCCTGAGCTTGGGTCTGCACAAATAAATAACGGCTGAGTAGCAATTAACCTTTAAAATAAAAAGAACTGCTTCCTTTTAGTGCAGCAAATGATATTTAAAAGAATGTTTGCCTTGATTAACACAATTTACACTCCCCGCCCAAGCATAACTAATAGCTACGGCATATGATAATGAGTGCCAGTGATATATGACTGGGAGAAATGTGCTCGCTTTGGCAGTATCTAAGTTATCTAAAATGCTAATAATGCGCTGGAATGTTTTAGTGTGCAGTAAAAGTATGAGGCCATGCTGTAGGCAACAATAGCAATGCATCGTTTACTAAATGATCCCTTTATAAGTGTGCACATAGATCTTAGCCATTCCAAATATTAATCACAAAGGGAGGCTTTTACTTTGTATTTACGCAGGAAGACAAATAGTGACCCGGGACCCAATGTTAAATCTAGCCTCCTGGGCTTTAGCCTACTAAGACGGTGTATAATAATGTATTGTTTCTATTTTGGTTAATGTCCAAAAAGGGCCCCAGATTAATTGTGCCTCTGACTATGTTCACTTGGGTCTTGTTGGCATACAGTAGACATACTCAGAGTACAATTCATTATTTACTCCTGAAACGTTTTGGGATCGACCGACCGCGTTTATTAGTCTCTAGTGATATATTTAAAAATAAAAGTATTTTGACAATATGCATAATTCTTATTATGAGAGACGTCAAAGCAGATAAGAGCTGCCTATAGTTCTGTGAAAAGTCAAACAGTAGTACATCGCGTTGTGATATTTAGTAGTTGAAGGGGGTAACTGTCAAAGTGATTATCCCATTGTCTTGTTTCCATACAATGCGGGACCAAAAAAACTACTTCTTGTTGTTTCTCAATTGTGCTCCATTCAAGATTAATTCGATGTGATGAGCGTTTATAACCTTAGATTCAGGGATATTATGTGATATATGTAAAGAAAAAAGGAATGAATAAGTCTTTGTCCTAAAAAATGAACACTACTACGTTATTACCGCTGCTGTTTACACCTGACCCCAAAGTGTAAAATGTTGACATTGAGCAGTGTTTTGGTTTCTTAAATGGCGTTCGAGGGTTGCCTGGATGCAACAATTTGCAAACGTTCAGTTCCAGCCCGTGGGGTATATTTTTTGTCCACACAGGCTATGAGTGCTCTTGGATATATCGGTGGGCAGACAACATTTGAAGAACGACTCAAATGGAGTCGAGGAAATTCCACTCGACAAACCCGATTCAGCAGGTCCAGTAGGTCCTCTGAGAGTTTATGAGTGTTTGTCGCTGCAAAAAAGACCCTCAACAAAATAAAAGCCCCGTGGAGATGGCAGTTCTGGAAGGCTATGAATAAAGATTATCTTTAGTGTACAATTTATTGAATCAGGAAAACAAAGGTGTGTGTGGGCGGGGTGGGGGCGGGGGAGGGGGGGGGGTTCTTGTTTCTGTGAAACAGCAGCAATAGCCTGGGCACTTTCTTCCAAAAAAAAGAAGAAGATGTTGCTGGCATTGACTTGTGACATTTCCAGACGGATGTAGGATCACCTTGAGGTGGAAACTTAAGAGAAACAATCTCTGAGCCGGGCCCAACAGAGCTTTGGGATTCTGTCAGGGGCTTGAGTGTGTCTTTTCTGGCAGGTCGCAGCAGCATAGAAGGAAAGTCAGCTAGAGGAGGGGGAAAATAAAGGCTTTAATGGTGAGGCACAATAGAGCGACACTGTTTGTTTTGAAATGTTGAAAGGTTCTTCAATCCACGCTGGATCTTGGGAACACTGCCTGTAGAGCGGCTTACAGGAGGCCACTCCAACATCTCAGTTGAAACATTTCGACTATTAAAGGATCAGGGATGAGTAGCCCGTCCTCAGCACATGCCATCTGGCAAGTTAGAAGATAGTAGATATTCTTCCATTGGCTCCATTCAGTCCTTTACACCTTTACACTATTTTAAAGGTGCTTGATATTTTTGCACTATTATTTGAATGTAATTTGTTATAAATGGCATAGCCAGCCGTCAGCTATAAGTTGGGCGAAGTGTGCGCTGTGAATATGTTTCTAGTTGACTGCACCTGACTCTTTTTGAGACTATTTCGATTTTAGACTTCTCCCTGCTCATTTCTGAACAATAAGGGATTTCTTCCCCAATTGGTTTGAAGAATCCATCTTGCCTGTCAATCACAGGTGCATGAAATGCAACACTTTTCCATGTAGGGAGGGAGCAGAGAGGGAGGGGACGTTTCTTTAGTCGTTTAGTTACAAAGTCTGATTTTTTTCTGCTCTCTCTCTCTCATTACAACTCTTTCCTTATAGCAGCTTTAATGTTCTGCTCCAAAGCAATTGGTAATTAATGTTTCCGACCAAAAGACTCCTAAAGTATGAATATATACAGTGTAGAAATTATTGTGGGTGAACATATTTGTAATTGCTGAACTCTACCATAACTGCTGTAATTAAATTAATTTGAACAGCATTAAGTAGAGTAATGCACGCAGAGATTCTCCAAAGTAATTTCATGCACGTGTGAGTTAAGTCTCCCATGATATTCTCGACCCCCTTAATTTGGGATAATTTGCAACCCCTTAATTACATGTCTTATTAAGCAATTAATATCCCTACGTGTTAAGTTAAATAAAATGGTGATGTAATCTAATGATAAAGTTTTAATACTAATCTACTTTTAATTCAATTCAATTCAAGTATATAACTAAAACAACAAAAGCCTGCAGTGCAGTGGAGTGTTGAATTATAAAATTAACAAATCACAACATTTCGTAGGAAACTCAACAGAAATGTTTGGTTCCTCGGAACAGCAGCAGCCCTGTCAGCAATGCCACCAAGAGAGAGATAGAAAAACAATTTGAAGAGACAGACTTCCTGAGAGAGAGAAATCCTTGCAGATTGGAGGTTCACTGTGTTTTTACTGGTGTTTCGTGAGTGACAGATCCACTAAGCTTCAAGAGGTACATAAAAAGCTGACAAAGAAAGATATTAACAAGATATATATTTAAAATAACCAATGTTACATTTCCATGTATTAAACTGTGGACATTGCCAAGAAGCAATTATGATGCAGTCATAATTGTTTTTATACACAGTTTTTATATTGCTGTCCTTTGCTGCTATCACTGTTGAATCTCTTTTAGATGCTTGTCAAATTACAAATGGGCATTATGTCAACCAAAAGTATGTTTTGTAAACTGATGAACACAATGCAGAGCAGGTATTTCTTCAGTCTTGACAAAATAAATACATACAGATAAGTGTTTCCGAGCCATTTATAAACATTATATGAAATGTAAGTTAATTTTACATTACATTAACATTTTACATTAACAATTTTAGATACATTTTTAGAAAGAAATACTAGATCAAAAGGAATCAACTAGCATACATAAGTGAATGCAATCTAAACAAAGACATGCCCAGATACCTGGCATACGCCGCTAGATACCTGGAAATAACCACACGCTTGAACAGAAAGAGGGAGAAAGAAATGTCTGGCCGGTAAATGCAGTTATTTTTCAATCATTCAATGGTACTGCTGAGTAGAAGAATGAAAGATGTGATCCAATTAAACACACATGGGCTAGAGAGAAAGAGAGAGAGTAAGAGAAAGACAAAAGGAGTGCAGTAGCACTAAAGCCACAGCAAAAAGTAAAGGATGATTATATTAAAACATGGTAGAACAGAGACTCATTAAACAACATGTGTTTCTATGACCAAGTTCATGCCCAGATTGACAATTAGCAGCCCACTTATTCAGCTTATTTTCATCCTGATGACGAAATGAAACCCGGAAGATTTCTACCAATATAATGTCTGCGACCCAATTTCTTTTACACAATAACCCCCCCTCATCATTTCATCATCATTTGCAACCTTGCCGCATCATTTGCAAATCTCTGACTTGTTCCCCCATTCTCCCCTCTCATAACCTTTCCTCCACTTTCTTATTTTTCTTTTTCTTCTTCTTCTTCTTCTTCTTCTTCTTCTTCTTCTTCTTCTTCTTCTTCCTTCTGCTCATTTGTGGATAAAAAATGGCTGTCAGGAGGAGGGCGGGAGGGAGAAGGAGTAGAAGGAAGAGGATGAGGGTGGGAGGGAGGAAGAGGAGGAGGAGGCTGGGAGGGAGGAGTAAAAGGAAGAGCAAGAGGGTGGGAGGGAGGAAGAGGAGGAGGAGAAGGAGGGTGGGAGGGAGGAGGAGGGTTGGAGGGAGAAGGAGGAGGAGAAGGGTGGAAGGGAGGAAGAGGAGGAGGAGGGTGGGAGGGAGGGAGGTGGAGGGTAGAAGAGGGAGAGTGGGGTGCAGGTATAGCAGAAACCCCGGCCCACATGAAGAATGAGCCTGCACCCGGGCCTGGCAGCCAGCACCCGGCCCTGGGTGCTTTGGTTTGGTGTCGCCTGAACTCCATTAGCCGCGGGGGCGCACTCATGTCAGGCGGAGGGCAAAGTTGATCTGCGACAGCCCAAGGAAAAAGGAAGTGCTGCTCGCACAACCGCAGCAGTGCAAGCAAAACAAAACGAAAAACGTGTTCTACTGCAGCAGCTTCTAACGGCCCGCGATAGGCAGCTCCATAAAGCGCCCCAATAGACTGCTAGAGGTGGAGGGAGAGGGGCGTGTGACCCCAGAGGAGCACTGGGGTGGGACAGCAGGAGAGTCTGACTGAGGGAGCGGGGTGGGGGGGGGGGGGGGGGGGGGGGGGGGGGGGACTGCTTTAACATTCTTTACAACTGACAAGGTATTTAAAGTGAAAGCACAGTACATGGGACTGGATGAGTGCATGAGTGGATGAGGGGAAAGAGAGGACTAGAGGTGAGCATTTAACATATGAGGGAGCCGTATCCGTCCTCCCTAAACGCCTGATTAGCAGCCTGGTTAATTATCCACTTCTGTAAACCCGGCCATTCTCCCGGTCACTGCTCCTGCGTCCTTCGGAGCGCCCGTCTTCTGAGAGAGAGATCGGACACAATGTCCCGCAATTTATTCTGGGGGTGGTGTTCCCATCTCCGTGCCCCCCCCCCCCCCCGCGACCTCCAGATGGCACGGAGGGCCTCGCTCGGGACCCTGGGAGCTTTTGAAGAGGAACGCGGAACACGTGTGGACCTCACCCGCACCAGATGTCCCAGCGGAAGGGGTCCGTGACCTCTTGACGCCCGGACATTCTCCCCGTGCGCGTGTGTCGTCTTCTTAAGAATCTGAAGACACACACAGAGGTTAGCGGTGGTCTCGCTGCTACAACACCGTCCTTTGAGAAGTAATAATGAGTTCTGGCTTACAGAATAAAAGCTCTCTCTCTCTCTCTCTCTCTCTCTCTCTCTCTCTCTCTCTCTCTCTCTCTCTCTCTCTCTCTCTCTCTCGCTCTGCCTCTCTGTCTCTCTGTCTCTCTCTCAATATCTCTCTCTCTCTCTCGCTCTCTCTCCCTCGTCTTGTGAGGCATGCCCATTAAAGGATGAATTGGTTATTAAGTTTAACTGCAGTGCAAGGGCTTTTTAAGCTCTGATAGATCACAGGCCCTTGAAGTAAAAACCAAAACCGCAAATCTCATTTTTCATTTGTTGTTCATTTCTTTCCTTTTTTTCCCTTTTATTTTTCATCAATTAAAACCCTTGACTTTAATCACTATTGTTTTCACACCATAACAATTCATCAATCCATATCATCTTGTGGAGCGTTATTAAATTCTGTGCTCCTTTAGGCACCATTTTGCAATATCGCTCCCACAACACGCAACACGGGCAGAGAAATCGCATTCCGGCTTCTGCTAGCTTAAGGTGCTATCTGATTCCCACAGGCCTCGGCATCGCATGCGCTCAGTGCGCCAGCGAGACGGACGCAGTGTGTGAACTCTTTGCACATGTTTCTAGTCTGAAGCCCATCCGTTCCAGTCTTCTATCCCCCCCCCCCACCCCATACACACACATCAAACATGCCTCATGGGAGGAAGGCTTCAGAAACATACTGCATTTACAGCCATTCTATTTCCTCAGTTCTGCCACAAAGCCCTTCGCCAGCCAAGAAAACTATAGATATATTTTTCATTTTTTGATCACGCTATTTGTTTTGAAGTCCCCCCTTCTGTTCTTTTTCTTATGTCTTTTTTCTCTCCTGTTACCCGCTGACCCTATTTTTATCTCACATCCCCCACTTTAGCACTTTTGTTCACTTTTCCCTTATTGGTGCTTCAGCTCTTATGTTTCCCCACTGCCCATTTTTCATTTTGTTACGCTGGTACATTGCTGCATATCTCAATTCAGTTGGTTTTGAGTTGCGCCAGGAATAGCAGCAATGTTTATTTTCACCGTTTCAACCCATTAACCATTTGTCCATCTTTATTGTGTTTGTTGTTTTTGCTTTTCTTTTTTTTATATCCATTTGTTTCCATACTTAATCATACCTTAATCTTCCCCTCACACCTCTCTCTCTCTCTCTCTACCTCTCTCTGCCTCTCTCTCTTTCTCTCTCTCTCTCTCACTCTGCCTCTCTGTCTCTCTCTCAATCTCTCTCTCTGTTCCTCTCTCTCTCTCTCCTCTCTGCCTCTCCCTCTCTCTCCTCTCTGCCTCTCCCTCTCCCTCCTCTCTGCCTCTCTCTCTCTGCCTCTCTCTCTTTCTCTCTCTCTCTCACTCTGCCTCTCTGTCTCTCTCTCAATCTCTCTCTCTGCTCCTCTCTCTCTCCTCTCTGCCGCTCTCTCTCCTCTCTGCCTCTCCCTCTCTCTCCTCTCTGCCTCTCTCTCTCCCTCCTCTCTGCCTCTCTCTCTCTGTCTCTCTCTGTCTCTCTCTCACACCAAACTCCCAAACAAGCACAATTTCTCCCTCCTATTCCCCTTCCCCTCTCCTCCCCAAAACGAATCATTTTCATCATCGCGTCTTTCCAGTTTCTCTTGCGGCCCTTATCTCCCCAGCTTGCTGCCTTGTCCGTCTGAGAGTTGCGAGCACACATCTCTACTGCGAATGGATGAAGTCCAAATACAGTTTTTTCCTGTCCTCCCTGCCTCGCTCATCACCTCACATCTCTCTCTCTCTCTCTCTCTCTCTCTCTCTCTCTCTCTCTCTCTCTCTCTCTCTCTCTCTCTCTGTCCTCCCTGCCTCGCTCATCACCTCACATTTCTCTCTCTCTCTGTCTTTTCTCTCTCTCTCTCTGTCCAGGAATTTGTGACAGCCACAGACTTGCTTATCTCTCTGGACCGGCTCAACACCTTTGGAGATGAGTTCTTCAAGGACTCCAAGGTTCTGCGCTCCTACTTTTACGCCATCTCTGACTTCTCCGTGGGTGGCAGGTAAGAGGGAAGGAAGGGGGGGGGGGGGGCCTCATCGCAGATTCTCCCATCACAGAATACCTTTTTTTTAACCCAGCCTGGAGGGAATCAGTCCGACACAGCTCAATCTTGTTCGGCATCAAGCTAGAATTCTATCCACAAATATAAGAATGTCCCCTGAAGAAAAGGAAAAGAGAAGAGAGAAGCTCGGTATTTGCTTTTCGATCAAAGAATAAAATATGTCGCAAAGTATGTCTATTGAGTCAACAAACATACCCGGCAATCTTCTGCAATAAACACATCACCGCCTGTGACACCTGACTTTTGAACAGTTTCTTGAAGGATTGACAACTTATAGCCCAGTCCCTTGTGCGCCAATGTATAACGCACCAAACAGTGACAAAAAGACACCAAATTAGAACACCAAATGAACACTATGCTGGGGGACAGCACATTATAATACTGCTAGGACGTATTGTCAGCCGCCAATTGACCATTAGCCCAGGCAGAGCAACAGAACAGCCAAACAGACCAAGGTAACAGTCCTTTTCCTCCCTCCTAATGTGGTTTTATCACTCACGGTAATGAGATGGGACACGCTGCCAAGAACCCGTGGTGTACCTTGGCAGCGTCGCTCGCGTGCGTGAGGTTGGAGTGGACGATTAAGCAGTCGCGATGAAGCCTTCCACGAGAGCACAGCCATGATCCGACACCTGTCATAAACACTTAATGGAACCTGCCGCCGCCACATGACAAATGACCAAGCCATGTCACAACACATGCAGGGAAGGGAGGGAATGGAGTGAAGGGAGGGATGGGGGAGGTGTGTGGGGGGGGGGGGGGGGGGGGAGAGCAGACACATAGGACATGTTATTCTTGTGCCAATGGTTTATGCGCCTCACATTATGTACGCCACAGCGCTTGTTGTCGCACAGTGTCCGCCGTCACGGTGATTCTGACAACTGACCACCACTGTTGGAAGACGTCCCGAAAAATGTGTCAGAAAGAAATGCTATCAGCGGGACGTGACAGCTCTTGGCTGTTAGTGAAACTGTTGTCTTCTAGGCAAGCATGGCCAGCTTGGTAGCTCAACACAGAGGCGATACGCCTTCTAGTGAGACCCAGGTTCGACTGCGACTCAGTCGTATGCTGCAGGTCATGTACTCTCTCTCTCTTTCAACCCTGTTACGACCCCAATTGATATCTAGGGGTATCTTTGGGGAGTAACAATGAATATTTTTCCGGGGGACAAGGAGGAGTCTCAGACAGAGGTAAAGGTTAACAAAAAGGTTTATTAAAGTAACGAAAAACCACTTTCCCAAAAAGGGGAAAACACAAAGGGAAACAACTACCAGTAAACAAAACTATAACTAAACACTAATTAACCAAAATAGCTCACTATACTAGTTCCACGAGAAGAAACAACACTTCGTTAACTAGCTTCCACAGAATGCAGCACGTTATCTGCCGAATGGCTCACTGGCTCCCGTGCTCTGGTCCGCTCCCAGCTTATATACCCCTACCCTGAGCAGGTGCACTCAATTTCCTGATTGCTTGAGTGCTGCAGGAGGAGGGACAAACAGTAGGCTGGGGAGAGAACACAGTTAGTCACAAAAAAAACACACTACGCCCGTAACACTCCCCCCCATAAGAGCAAACGGGTAGTTTGCACCATTAGAGCAACCACTACTCTAACTGTCACATAGTCACATGGTCTGTTACCTGTAATCAGACCACCTTACCCACGGGACAGTGCGTCCGCTACCATGTTGTCCGTCCCCTTCTTGTGCCGGATCTCTAGGTGGTAACCCTGCACTAACAAAGCCCAGCGCATTAACCTCTGGTTGTGGTTGTACATCTGGGCTAAGAACACGAGAGGGTTATGGTCAGTGTACACAATGACCGGCGAGGAACTGGAACCAACATATACCTCGAAATGCTGTAACGCAAGTAGCATCGCTAAGGTCTCCTTCTCAATGGTGGAGTAGTTCAGCTGATGCCGTTTGAATTTAGCTGAGAAGTAGCATACAGGATGGCATACCTCTCCCTCTCCATCCTGCAGTAGCACTGCACCGGCTCCAGAAGCACTGGCATCAACCTCTAACTTGAACGGAAGAGAGAAGTTAGGCGCAGCCAGGACAGGGGCGCTACAGAGAAGAGACTTTGCAGCAGTGAAGGCATGTTGACACTCGTCATTCCATGCAAAAGGCACAGCAGGGCTACACAACTTAGTGAGAGGTGCAACCACGACAGAGAAATTCTTACAAAAACAACGGTAGTACCCAGTCATACCCAAAAATCTACGAAGCTCACGTCGGGTCGTAGGAACCGGATAGGACAACACGGCAGTGACTTTAGCATCTACTGGGCGGACCTGTCCATGACCTACCTGTTTCCCCAGGTAGGTGATGGTAGCCTTACCAAATTCACACTTGGCAAGGTTCAGTGTCAAAGATGCCTCCACGAGCCGCTGGAACACCACGTTCAAGCTGGCTAAATGGTCAGCCCAGGTGTCAGAGTACACCACCACATCATCAAGATACACCTTGCAACAGGGAACATCCCCCAACACTAGATGCATCAACCGCTGAAAAGTAGCGGGTGCGTTTCTCATGCCAAAGGCCATTACTGTGTACTGTAGGAAATGGTCAGGTGTTACAAAAGCTGAAATATCCGAAGCCCGCGAGGTTAAAGGAACCTGCCAATATCCCTTTAACAGATCTAACTTTGTGATGAACACCGCTGGGCCAATGCTGTCTATACAATCTTCCATCCTAGGCAGTGGGAAGGAATCTGGTACAGTAACTGCATTGACACGGCGGAAATCCGTACAAAAACGAGAGGTGCCGTCAGACTTAGGAGCCAACAAACATGGTGAGCTCCAGGGGCTGCGACTGGGCTTAGCTAAACCATTTTCTAACAAGTACTCTGCCTCTTTCCTCATGATCTCCCTTTTTGCCATAGGACAACGGTAAGCATGCTGCTTGATAGGGGCTGCAGTACCAACATCGACATCGTGATGTAACACATTGGTGCATGATGGCACATCACGGAATAAAGTAGGACAGGAGTGCAGCAAATGGATTACATCTTTCTGCTGACAATCAGGAAGATAGGATAGATGTGTTCCTATTTCAGACATCAACTCTGAATTCAGTAGCCTACCACACTGTGCACTGCTGGCAATTATAGCCAAACCATCATCAGACATGGTTTCCACACAAACCAACGAAGCAGAAATTGCTTCAGGAGCAACAGTATCCAAGACTACCTTCTGCTTTACAGGTACAGCCTCCCTGGAATGATAAGGCTTAAGCATGTTGATATGGCATAGCCGTGTTTTTCGTCTGCGCTCAGGGGTGTGGATGATGTAATCGGTGGTCGACACCTTACTCTCCACCACATACGGACCTGAGAAACGAGCTGTAAGAGCAGATCCAGGCAAGGGTAGTAGTACCAGAACTTGATCGCCTGGCCGAAACTGTCGTTCAACCGCTTTCCTGTCAAACCGTGTCTTCATACTCTCCTGGGAAGAGGAGAGTGCCTCTTTAGCCAACAAGGAGGCACGATGCAGACGTTCCCTACACTGGGAGACAAAATCTAAGACATTAGTCTCTTGAGTGGAATTTGTCATAAACCGCTCCTTCAACACTTTAAGTGGACCACGCACATTATGACCAAACACCAGTTCAGCTGGGCTGAACCCGAGAGACTCCTGGGTAGCGTCACGAATAGCAAAGAGAACAAAGGGAAGCCCATCATCCCAATCCTTCTCTGTATCGTGACAGTACTTCCGTAACATTGACTTCAAAGTCTGATGCCACCGCTCAAGTGCACCCTGTGACTCTGGATGATACGCACTAGACACTGAATGGGATATACCTAAGGACTGCAAAGTCTGTTTGAAGGTTTTGGAGAGGAAATTAGTTCCTTGATCCGTTTGAACCACTTTGGGTAAACCAAAGGTTGTAAAAAACTTAATCAGCGCTTTTGTAACGGTGGGCGCTGTGATTTTCCGCAAGGGAATTGCCTCGGGAAAACGAGTGGTAACACACATCACAGTTAGCATGAACTGATTACCAGACTTCGACTTGGGCAGAGGGCCAACGCAATCCACAATTACCCGTGCGAAAGGCTCACCAACAGCAGGAATAGGTCGTAAGGGGGCTGGAGGCACTACCTGGTTGGGTTTTCCGGCTATCTGGCAGGTGCGGCAGGTCTTACAAAAACGCTTAACATCAGCTTTCATTCCTGGCCAAAAGAAATGTTTTAGCATTCGGTCATATGTCTTCGTGACCCCTAAATGACCAGACCCTACGCCCGTAACAAACCCGCTTCCCTGGCTATCTTCACCGTCCTGTCCATAATGGCATAAAACATTCAACTATCAAACGTTTAGCAAAAACACAGTTTGTCATGTAGAATAATGAAGTAGTCTATTTAATAGACACCTATATAATAGGTGATGATAAAATGACCTTACATTTATCCATGAATGACCACAGATTTGAGTTTCCAACCGATCTTTCGCTTGGGATCTGCTCTGTAGTTGTTACATTAGAGAGCTCTAGTGAAGGTGGGGGGGGGGGTGGAGTCACAACCAGGCCACCGCCACCATCACCGCCACCACCACCGCCACCACCGCCGCCGCCGACAACAGAAATAACCGACTCCCTGTGAGCCCCGCGGCTAGCACGCGTCTGGATCGGGGACAGCTGGCTAATTCTGACAGAACCTGCCTCGTAGTGACAAGTCCCTCTCCGCCGTCACAGCCACTCCTACACAGCCCGGGAAAGTAGTGCACGGAACAAAGCCACCGCTGGGTGGCTGGGTGTGTGTGTGCGCGTGTGTGTGTGTGTGTGTGTGTGTGTGTGTGTGTGTGTGTGTGTGTATTTTCCAGTGGAGATGGGTTTCCAAATGTAGAGGGAAGAGGTTGAAGCGAATGAGCTGAAATGAAATGTCTGTTTACGAAGGCAGACATATGCATATACTCCTCTGTTTCCAGTCGACAATTTCTTGCCTCTCAACTGGCAAGCGAAACGTATCAATTGCAACCGTGATGTCTCATTAGTCCAATACAAAAATATGGTTCCATAGCACCACCCCAACCTCCACCCCAACCTAGTCCCATCCGCACCAAAGACAACCTGCGTTTTGATTGGCTACCCTGATCCTGCTCCAAGACCAGTGCTGCTTAATATTAGTACTGGGAGACCTGTTTCGAGGCTTAATTTTATATGACATGTTCAAACAGTAAAGCCCTGAGTTGTGCAAACGCATTTATATACTATAACATGCACATGAACACACACTAGACACATACACAAACACACACACACACAAGCAAGCATAAGCATGCACACATGCACATACGCTCACATGCGTGCTGTTGTTCACAATAAGATGTACATGAACACACACACACACACACACACACACGTGTGCTGTTGTTCCCAATAACATGTACAGGATCACATACACAACACACACACACACACAAAAACAGACACATACACACCATCACACACTCATATGCGTGCTGCCCGCAGTGACTGAAATGGATGGAAACCTGAACTCATCCTGGGCTATGTTTCTGTTTATGCAGGGAAGAGGTAATGGGAAGTGACAACAACCTATGGTGTTAAAGAAGAAGCGACTCACTTCTGCTCTCCTCTGTGCCCTCTAGCTCTCTGTGTGTTGAATGCAGTCTGCATGTGTACACACCCAGGCTAACCTAATGTATCTTTGTTAAGGTGCCTACAAGGCGAAAAGAAATTAGAATTTTGAATTTGAATGTGCATCCTCTCTCTCTCTTCCCCTCTCTTTTAAATGAATGCACGCACACACTCCGTAAAACACACACACTTAATCAAACAAACACACACCATCTGCACACACATCTGCACACACACACTTTTTAAACACACACACCCCCCCCCCCCCCCCCCCCCCCACCCCCCCCCCCCCCCCCCCCCCCACCCCCCCCCCCCCCCCCCCCCCCCCCCCCCCCCCCCCCCCCCCCCCCCCCCCCACCCCCCACCCCGCGAACACACATACTTTCTTTACACACACACACACACACACACACACTTGTTCTCCATCTGCCGTCCTGTCTCTGTCTTCAGGTGTAAGTGCAACGGCCACGCCAGTGAATGCGTCCAGGACCAGAGCGGGGTTCTGGCCTGCGTCTGCCAGCACCACACGGTGGGGGTGGACTGCCAGCAGTGCCACCCCTTCTACCAGGACAGGCCCTGGGCCAGGGCCACTGGGGAGGCGGCCCATGAGTGTTTGAGTGAGTACCGCCACCGGACTGGGTCCTGGGTCCGACACCAACACCAACACACCGGGTAACCTCATTGTGATAAGGCAACGAAACGCCTGGAGGGAACGCATTGAATGAGCGATGTTGTCGAGAGAGAGAGAGGGCTTTCAGTTACATGGGTTTACAGGTGAGAGAGAGAGAGAGAGAGAGAGAGAGAGAGAGAGAGAGAGGGCTTTCAGTTACATGGGTTTACAGGTGAGAGAGAGAGAGAGAGAGAGAGAGGGCTTTCAGTTACATGGGTTTACAGGTGAGAGAGAGAGAGAGAGAGAGGGCTTTCAGTTACATGGGTTTACAGGTGAGAGAGAGAGAGAGAGAGAGAGAGAGAGAGAGAGAGAGAGAGAGGGCTTTCAGTTACATGGGTTTACAGGTGAGAGAGAGAGAGAGGGCTTTCAGTTACATGGGTTTACAGGTGAGAGAGAGAGAGGGCTTTCAGTTACATGGGTTTACAGGTGAGAGAGAGAGAGACTTTCAGTTACATGGGTTTACAGGTGAGAGAGAGAGAGAGAGAGAGAGACTTTCAGTTACATGGGTTTACAGGTGAGAGAGAGAGAGAGAGAGAGAGAGGGGGCTTTCAGTTACATGGGTTTACAGGTGAGAGAGAGAGAGAGAGAGAGGGCTTTCAGTTACATGGGTTTACAGGTGAGAGAGAGAGAGAGAGAGAAAGGGCTTTCAGTTACATGGGTTTACAGGTGTGAGAGAGAGAGAGAGAGAGAGGGCTTTCAGTTACATGGGTTTACAGGTGAGAGAGAGAGAGAGGGCTTTCAGTTAGATGGGTTTACAGGTGAGAGAGAGAGAGGGCTTTCAGTTACATGGGTTTACAGGTGAGAGAGAGAGAGACTTTCAGTTACATGGGTTTACAGGTGAGAGAGAGAGAGAGAGAGAGAGAGAGACTTTCAGTTACATGGGTTTACAGGTGAGAGAGAGAGAGACGGCTTTCAGTTACATGGGTTTACAGGTGAGAGAGAGAGAGAGAGAGAGAGAGAGAGACTTTCAGTTACATGGGTTTACAGGTGAGAGAGAGAGAGAGAGAGAGAGAGAGAGAGAGAGAGACTTTCAGTTATATGGGTTTACAGGTGAGAGAGAGAGAGAGAGAGAGAGAGAGGGCTTTCAGTTACATGGGTTTACAGGTGAGAGAGAGAGAGAGAGAGGGCTTTCAGTTACATGGGTTTACAGGTGAGAGAGAGAGAGAGGGCTTTCAGTTACATGGGTTTACAGGTGAGAGAGAGAGAGGGCTTTCAGTTACATGGGTTTACAGGTGAGAGAGAGAGAGACTTTCAGTTACATGGGTTTACAGGTGAGAGAGAGAGAGAGAGAGAGAGAGACTTTCAGTTACATGGGTTTACAGGTGAGAGAGAGAGAGAGAGAGAGAGAGAGGGGGCTTTCAGTTACATGGGTTTACAGGTGAGAGAGAGAGAGAGAGAGAGAGAGAGGGCTTTCAGTTACATGGGTTTACAGGTGAGAGAGAGAGAGAGAGAGAGAGGGCTTTCAGTTACATGGGTTTACAGGTGAGAGAGAGAGAGAGAGAGAGAGGGGGCTTTCAGTTACATGGGTTTACAGGTGAGAGAGAGAGAGAGGGCTTTCAGTTACATGGGTTTACAGGTGAGAGAGAGAGAGGGGGCTTTCAGTTACATGGGTTTACAGGTGAGAGAGAGAGAGAGACTTTCAGTTACATGGGTTTACAGGTGAGAGAGAGAGAGAGAGAGAGAGACTTTCAGTTACATGGGTTTACAGGTGAGAGAGAGAGAGAGAGAGAGAGAGAGAGAGAGAGAGAGGGCTTTCAGTTACATGGGTTTACAGGTGAGAGAGAGAGAGAGAGTGAGAGAGCTTTCAGTTACATGGTTTACAGGTGAGAGAGAGAGAGAGAGAGAGAGAGAGAGAGAGAGAGGGCTTTCAGTTACATGGGTTTACAGGTGAGAGAGAGGAGAGAGAGAGAGAGGGCTTTCAGTTACATGGGTTTACAGGTGAGAGAGAGAGAGAGGGCTTTCAGTTACATGGGTTTACAGGTGAGAGAGAGAGAGGGCTTTCAGTTACATGGGTTTACAGGTGAGAGAGAGAGAGACTTTCAGTTACATGGGTTTACAGGTGAGAGAGAGAGAGAGAGAGACTTTCAGTTACATGGGTTTACAGGTGAGAGAGAGAGAGAGAGAGAGAGAGAGAGAGGGCTTTCAGTTACATGGGTTTACAGGTGAGAGAGAGAGAGAGAGGGCTTTCAGTTACATGGGTTTACAGGTGAGAGAGAGAGAGAGAGAGAGAGAGGGCTTTCAGTTACATGGGTTTACAGGTGAGAGAGAGAGAGAGGGCTTTCAGTTACATGGGTTTACAGGTGAGTGAGAGAGAGGGCTTTCAGTTACATGGGTTTACAGGTGAGAGAGAGAGAGACTTTCAGTTACATGGGTTTACAGGTGAGAGAGAGAGAGAGAGAGAGAGAGAGAGACTTTCAGTTACATGGGTTTACAGGTGAGAGAGAGAGAGAGAGAGAGAGAGGGGGCTTTCAGTTACATGGGTTTACAGGTGAGAGAGAGAGAGAGAGAGAGGGCTTTCAGTTACATGGGTTTACAGGTGAGAGAGAGAGAGAGGAGAGAGAGAGAGAGAGAGAGAGGGCTTTCAGTTACATGGGTTTACAGGTGAGAGAGAGAGAGAGAGAGAGAGAGAGAGAGAGGGCTTTCAGTTACATGGGTTTACAGGTGAGAGAGAGAGAGAGGGCTTTCAGTTACATGGGTTTACAGGTGAGAGAGAGAGAGGGCTTTCAGTTACATGGGTTTACAGGTGAGAGAGAGAGAGACTTTCAGTTACATGGGTTTACAGGTGAGAGAGAGAGAGAGAGAGACTTTCAGTTACATGGGTTTACAGGTGAGAGAGAGAGAGAGACGGCTTTCAGTTACATGGGTTTACAGGTGAGAGAGAGAGAGCGAGAGAGAGAGAGAGAGAGAGAGAGAGAGAGAGAGAGAGAGAGAGAGAGACTTTCAGTTACATGGGTTTACAGGTCAGAGGCCAGAGAGAGTGCAGGACTTTCAGTTGCATGGGGTTAGAGGCGAGAGAGAAGGCGGGACTTTCAGTTACATGGATAGAGGGTAGGGTAGAACAGATATCCATTTCTGTGACATGTCTCAAATTTGTCAGCTTTGTCGAATTCTTTCTAAAACGACTCCATATTTATTCTCCTTCTCTTTGTTTTGACTGTTCTTGTCATGTTCTTATATTCTCGCTACGGGGACTTTTAACCGGCGTACATAGCCCATATAAATTGCTTTGCAGTAGACTGGGATAACTTTACAATGCATGACCCTCTCTCAGCCTACCAGTAAAGTGCAACAGGCGGCACAACCCACAGCACAACACAAGGTCTTTCTTGACATGCCTCCTACACTAGAGCGTTTCTGAACACTAGCTACTGGGTTGAATGGAGGAAGGGAAATGCAGGATAGCAGAGTGGTTAGGGTGATGACTCTGTAGTGAAGAGGTTATGGGTTCAGACCCCAATGTCGGAGGTACCTGTAGGCCTCCATGAGCTTGATTCCCTCACCCACCTACCTGATAAACAAAATAGACCAAAACCCCACGTCATAAACAGTACATATTTTTCCATATAATGAACAAGATTGAAAATACTCTAATCACAATGGCCTTGCAGCCTGCTAATTCAAACACAATATAATAGAGCTCAATCAATATTTGTCATATCAACATGCAATTTAATGAAATGTCATATTTGCATTATTGCCACGAGATCTATTTTAAAAGGTTAAAACTATAAATGTGCTAAATACACCCCAATTGTTTTTGTGTGTGTGTGTGTGTGTGTGTGTGTGTGTGTGTGTGTGTGTGTGTTGTGTGTGTGTGTGTGTGAGAGTGTCTGGACACTTTATGAATTTATGCATATTACTGCCAGCTCACTTGTCACTCATAAATCTGCATACATAAATTAGTAGGGTTGGATTTGCCTTTTTAATTCACTGGTACTATTGGATTATTTTGAAGATTCATTGTGATTTGCTCATAAAATCATGAAGTTAAGTGGCCCATTAATTGTTTTATGCAGGATTCACTTAAGCAACAAGCTTGTTTTAATCACTTCAACACTTACACCAAAACAGATGGTCTCAAGAGTAAAGTGCAATCCTCCAAATCAATACAACATATTTAATTAAAATACAGGCCATGAAAAAGGAGTTACAATTACTCTTAGAGCTTTTTAATAATCACATACACAACAACAATTGCAAATTGCAGCACCTATTATATGCCAGGGAGTCGGGTACTATGGTATTCTTATCCTTGTTTGAAATAAAGGTATTGTTGACAAAACCATCCTGTTCATATGAAAATAAACAGACTGAAGGCAATAAATGCAAATGTATCCTTTTCATATTATTAGGGTCCCAGAAGATTGACCCTTGGTAACCATGTCAACGAGCAGTAAAGTTGTCTCTATAAACTTCGAAAGTTATACGCAGTCATTGATTTTTGTTGTTTATAATATACATACACGCACACTGAAATAGAATTGCCTTGCTCCAAATTCCAGCCCACTTCTTGTTCTAGCGTACAATAAGAGAAGGCGCTTTTGCCATGTCAAGAAATAAAAACCAATCAAATCGTAATATTAAGAGATATGTGGCCACAAGAAATCCAGTATTTTCTAACCAAAGGCTCAATTTATTTGTATAGGACCCTACACCTTGTAAATATTTATGTTGTAATATATATGGTCAAAAATCACAGCAATGTCTGTATATTGAACAATCATGATCATTCAGAAAAGCCGTGTTTGTAAATCTCAATAATATTCCCGTGGTGTATTGGTATCTTTAGGAATCTTCCCTTGAAAGAAATTCCTACTTATGAATGACCGTTTATTTGAAACTTCATGGGGAGATTATTTCCGGCTGGGTATCCATATCTTAAATGTAATTTTGTTTGATAAACAACTTCTGACCAATGAGCACATATTTTGAAAGCAGTAATGAGCAAATTTAACAAGGACATTTTTTCAACCAGGTCTTATCAGTAGCAGAAAGGTCAAGCAATGTATCAACATATGTAAAGACTAATTAAGTTCAAACCTTCTGCTAATCATTTGTTATGCTGATGATTAATTTATCGATAAAGCAAATGACAGCCTTTCTTCTCCAAATCCTTTATATATTTGCATGTGTGTGTGTGTGTGTGTGCGCCCTGCCAACCACATCCACTTATGAGCTATGTGATCTTGCATTAGCCCTCATAATATTTGTTTAAAAACAAGCGATAGCCACTGAAACAAATCAAACCCTTTAATTGTGCTACTAAGACACCAGCTAGAAACAGACCGATGAGCAGGAAAAACACACGCACAGAATTCAAAACATCTGGGGACAGAAATGGAGATGACACGCAAAGGGCAATGCTATGTGGTTTTAAACTAAGCAGACAAACCGCCCACATAGTCCTTCACAGTAGACGTTGCTGTGAGAGACTAAACAGCTTTGAAAGGATCTGGGGGCTTTCGGACTATCAGTAAAGCACATTTGTACGCCCCCATCATGACGATGGGTCTTCTTTTTAAAGGGATAGTTTTGTTTCATTCACGGAAATCTCAGATTATGTTGAAATGAGACACCGGAAGTAGGCTTTCTTTGAACCCGAACAGAGCAATTCCTCAAAATGGCCGCTCGCCATGTTGAACAAGACGTTCAACAAGACTCACCAGACCTTACACACTGCATACAAACTAAAGGACCTTGGCTTTTATAGGGACCACAAACTTACCCCATATTGTTTTCCGTGTCCTTCAGAATAATTGTATAGCGTTATGATACCGCCTTCATGTCTATAGAATGTCATGTGTTCTGTATTTGTGAAGGCTGTGTGTTTTATTAATAACACAATAAACACCTCATGTGTGTCAGGCCCTTAAAGTAACGGGTTTATATGCCCGCGCTCGCTGGCTATTTAGCGCTCCCGCGAGAACCGCGCGACTTTACCGTGTACACCTTTTCGCATTCTGCTTGTTTCAGATGGCTCCTGCGTTAGGGGGTTGACGCTGTAGTCAAGTCCCTGCTGCTGATGTCCTATTAACACCAAACATCAAACACAAGCGTCGACCCCTGCGTTTATTTAAGGACTATTTCGCCCCCTTAAAAAGTAAAGGGGATGTAGTACAAGACGGTGAAAATGTTGAATACACATAGAAATACGTGCAGAATACTGTACATGCACCATACACATATTAATAGATGTAGAACATAAATAAATGCATGTAGAAGGTACATGTATAAATAGATGTAGAATATGTAGAAAGGACACAGACGATGGTGTGTGTACTGGACACACGAGATTAGGGTTCCTCTGGCGGCTTGGGGTTCCTGCCTTCATTTCTTGTTCCCAGACAGTGATTAACAGTGACAGTACTTACAAGGATGAGCGGTCTTAGTTGGCACATTTAGACAGTGTTGGTTAAGTACTAATATGGTTAGGTCAATAAACTTGGGTCAGCAGTACAGAAAAACTGCTTGGACGTGTTAATATCCAGTCTCCAGGGAAACACACTGACACTTCCTCGCTTTCTCTGGAGAAGCGCGTGTGTGTGTGTGTGTGTAGGCATGTATGTGTGTGTGTGTGTGTGTGTGTGTGTGTGTGTGTGTGTGAGTGATTGTGTGTGTGTGTGTGTGTGTGTGTGTGCGTGTGTGCGTGTGTGCGTGTCCATGTTCTCAGCCTTTATGTAACAGATTGAGATCACACTTTGAGATGAAGGTGTGGACCGTGTCTCTAAAATATATATTTTTGGTGTATTTATAGCGGCTTATCATTTAGTCCACTAATTTGGATAGCCTGCTTGTCTACTGTGTTTGATTAGGATTTAGCTTGCGTTACCAAGCAACCCAATATTCAAAATGATGTTTTGTATTAAATGTATTTTTCCTTGATAAATGACCACAATGGTTAATACATTTTCCAATTTATAACAAATTATCAATTATATAGCTAACTATAGCAAAATGCTTATGTTTAATTCCACGTTTTTTAAGTGATTCAGGTTTTTCTGGGTTTGATTCAAACAAAACTCATCAATAATTAACCAAAGAATTAAAAAAGACTGCAAGATCACAACTCAGCATCTGTGTCAATGAGTAAAGGTATGAATAGGCTTGATAAAACAACGGCAATATGGATAAGATTACGATTGCCACACATGGTGGGCTTCAAACAGATGTAGATGTAGCCGGTGAGAAGATGGGGAGATGGTATGCAGGATGTGGCCTTGGCCAACTGTATAAACACTGCATAACCTGTAAGGAAGGACAAAAGTGTTACGGTTACGAGAATTGGACCCAAACGCAAGACACGGAAACCAACAGGGTGCGGGTACAAAAGGGATTTATTGTCCAACGGTACAGGCAAGGGCAAGGCAGGCGAGTAGTCCAGTAGGCAGTCAGAGAGACGTAGTCCAGTGGGTGGTCGGGCAGGCGAGGTTCGGCAACGAGGAAGGCAGGCAGGCAGGAACTAGGAGCAGGAACGGGAACGAGAGCGGGAACATGAACGGGAGCGGAACCCGTAACAAGAACAAGAACGGGAGTGGGACCCGAAACAAGAAGTGGCAGGGACGTAGTTACCATGTGAGGTAAAACAACATACGAACTAGCACTGGCTCTGTGGGGAGCCAGTGCTTAAGTACAGAGGGGGTGATTGGTGATTGTTGGCAGGAGTGGGGAGCGGAGTGCACGTGGTGGCTAATTGACGGGGGATAAACAAAGGAGCACATGGTGAAATGGAGGCTGGGTGCCACTAGATGGCGGAAATGGACCGAAACGGAGAGGGTCACGTTACAGTACCCCCCCCTCAACGGACGCCTCCAGGCGTACGCACGACAGGGGAGGGTGCTGGCGGTGGGAATCCCGGGTTAAGGAGGGGTCCAGGAAGCGACTCCAAAAAAAATAAAAAATAAACAGGCTTGCTCCCCAGGTCCGTAGCCCTCCCAGCCTACCGGAGACTGGTTTTGTCGGCCGCGACGACGCACATCCAGTAGGCGTCTGGCCGAGAACGCCGGGAGGCTGTCAATCACCCGGGGAAGTGACGGAGCCGGGGACGGAAGAGACAGCGGCCTAGGGGACTGGGGCTTTTTCACGGCGGATAACCGTGGGACCGGTAGCCGGCGCTTGCGACCAGGAGGTCGTTGGGGCTTGGAACCAGGAGGCAGCTGCTGGGGCTCAGGGTCAGGAGGACACTGGGGCTCAGGAGGCAACTGCGGTTGGGGCTCAGGATCAGCAGGACACTGCGGCTGGGGCTCAGGATCAGGAGGACACTGCGGCTGGGGCTCAGGATCAGGAGAACCTGGAGACTGCTGGGGCTCGGGGCCAGGAGACAACTGGGGCTGGGGCTCGGGACCAGGAGACAACTGGGGCTTGGACTCGGGACCAGGAGACAACTGGGGCTTGGACTCGGGACCAGGAGACAACTGGGGCTTGGACTCGGGACCAGGAGACAACTGGGGCTTGGACTCGGGACCAGGAGACAACTGGGGCTTGGACTCGGGACCAGGAGACAACTGGGGCTTGGACTCGGGACCAGGAGACAACTGGGGCTTGGACTCGGGACCAGGAGACAACTGGGGCCTGGACTCGGGACCAGGAGACAACTGGGGCCTGGACTCGGGACCAGGAGACAACTGGGGCCTGGACTCGGGACCAGGAGACAACTGGGGCCTGGACTCGGGACCAGGAGACAACTGGGGCTTGGACTCGGGACCAGGAGACAACTGGGGCTTGGACTCGGGACCAGGAGACAACTGGGGCTTGGACTCGGGACCAGGAGACAACTGGGGCTTGGACTCGGGACCAGGAGACAACTGGGGCTTGGACTCGGGACCAGGAGACAACTGGGGCTTGGACTCGGGACCAGGAGACAACTGGGGCTTGGACTCGGGACCAGGAGACAACTGGGGCTTGGACTCGGGACCAGGAGACAACTGGCGCTGGAGCTCAGGGCCAGGAGGAAGCTGCTGCTGGCGCTGGAGCTCAGGACCAGGACACAGCTGGAGCTTGGGACTGGGAGACAACTGGCGCTGGAGCTCAGGGCCAGGAGGAAGCTGCTGCTGGCGCCGGAGCTCAGGGCCAGGATAGAGCTGGGGCTTGGGACTAGGAGGCAACTGCTGCTGGCGCTGGGGCTCAGGGCCAGGAGGCAGCTGTTGCTGGGGCTTGAGACTGGGAGGCAACTGGGGCTGGCGCTGGAGCTCAGGGCCAGGAGGAAGCTGCTGCTGGCGCTGGGGCTCAGGGCCAGGATACAGCTGGGGCTTGGGCCTTTTCCCGGGGGAGTCCAGCTGAACTGGTAGCCGGCGCTTGCGGCCAGGAGTTCGCTGGGGCTTGGGAACAGGTAACCACAGTTGCAGCGGAGCTGGTGGCCACGAGACTGCAGTTGCAGCGGGGGTTGGCGCCGGGAGGGAAAAAGACCGAGGTGAAAATGGCGGCGGAGAAGCGGGGAAGAGAGAGAGGGAAGCCAAGGGCGAGCGGCGGTCGCGCTCGTCGTGAGCCGCCAAAAGCCCCTCGATGTACTTCACATTCTCCTGAATGGAAGTAAATGGTGCTGCGGTTGCAGCCGGGGCTGGCGCCGAGAGGGAAACCGAGGACGAGCGGAGGTTGCGCCCATTATCCCCGAGGATAGCCAAAATTCCCCGCATCCATGTCGAGGGTCTCCTGTCTGCTGGGTCCATCTTGGCTAGTTCGTACTGTTACGAATACGAGACTAGGACCCAAACGCAAGACACGGAAACCAACAGGGTGCGGGTACAAAAGGGATTTATTGTCCAACGGTACAGGCAAGGGCAAGGCAGGCGAGTAGTCCAGTAGGCAGTCAGAGAGACGTAGTCCAGTGGGTGGTCGGGCAGGCGAGGTTCGGCAACGAGGAAGGCAGGCAGGCAGGAACTAGGAGCAGGAACGGGAACGAGAGCGGGAACATGAACGGGAGCGGAACCCGTAACAAGAACAAGAACGGGAGTGGGACCCGAAACAAGAAGTGGCAGGGACGTAGTTACCATGTGAGGTAAAACAACATACGAACTAGCACTGGCTCTGTGGGGAGCCAGTGCTTAAGTACAGAGGGGGTGATTGGTGATTGTTGGCAGGAGTGGGGAGCGGAGTGCACGTGGTGGCTAATTGACGGGGGATAAACAAAGGAGCACATGGTGAAATGGAGGCTGGGTGCCACTAGATGGCGGAAATGGACCGAAACGGAGAGGGTCACGTTACAAAAAGAAGAAAGCACAGAACATTCTCTTGGGGCATATACGTTGTAAAAAAAATTCTCCATCAGAATAATGCATTTTTATGTCAGCTTTTTAAACCTTTCTTATCTGTATTTATTTGCATTACATACAATACCGTAATATATTTAAGTCACTAAACTGAACTTGGCATAGTTATTAAATAGCTTTAGCTGCCTGTTCTTAAGCTTCGTAGAAAAATTAAAAAAAAAACACTAAGTTTACATTAGGGTTGTTTCAGTCATCCAGAATTATGCGTTGAAAATTACAATCACAAGTGAGCGTTGCTGCTCAATGGTGTTTCTCTGTGAATATGATTAAAATACTTTTAGCAGACACCTGCTGTACATTCAGATGCATGTCATACACAGATCCCTGTCATGTATTTGTAGGGAGGATATTGTTTCTACAAAGTACTAATACTGCTTTTTAGTCATTTCACTGAGCAGATGCTTTTATCCAGATCCATCCGTTGAATCCAGATCCATCGCATCACTGAGGTTGGGGAGCAGGTTGGGGATCGGGCCGTCTTGTTGTAGGACGCCTATTGGTCGTCAGTGGGGTTCAAACCCAACACCTCAATGACACTGCACTATCCTACCCGTCACTGGTCTACGTTCAGATTGACAATCGTTCTTCCTGCGTGGAAAAAACGACTCAGCCACGCCCGCCAAAGATCCCCAACGACAGAGAACAATAAGCATACGGTTATTGCCGACTCAACAGAGAGCTGATTCATAATAAAATGGGCAATTTCCCCCTAAATCCCTCCTCAGGGTCTGTGGTAAACTGAGGAGGGATTTGATGTGAAGGGCATATGAGAGGGGAGTGGAGGCAGTGTGTTATCGTCTGGGTAATTTGCTCTTGTATAAACACGCATTACTGTTATCTAAGTGCCCCCTGACAGACGACTGGCTGCTCATTAGGCCTGTGTGAAATGAGATTAGCAACGAGCCTCTAAATTATGATCCAATCCCATAACGCATAATCTCTCAGAAACCCCCATACTCTACATCTCTCTCTCTCGCTCTCTCTCTCTTGGTTCCCTAGTCAGCGTCTATTTTGGGCCCCGGGTAGTTTTTCAGTTTTACTACAGGCCTACGTATTTGTTTCCTGCTTCTTTTTTAGTTTTGGGACACTCCTTGCATTACTGGCCTGCTGCTTTCATCCTATCACTTCCCAATGTCCTCTTAGCACCTCTCTCTCTCTCTCTCTCTCTCTCTCTCTCTCTCTCTCTCTCTCTCTCTCTCTCTCTCTCTCTCTCTCTCTCTCTCTCTCTCTCTCTCTCTTTAGCTCTCCTTTATCACACATAATTTCTCTCTCTCCTCACATCTCTGGTCAACTCTTTCTCCCTCTCTCTCAATCTCTTGCCATCTAACTCTCTCTCTCCCTCAGTCCAACTCTCTCTCTCTTCACATCTCTCCATCCCTTCACACCTCCATATTTTCTCTCTCTCTCTCAGCCTCCCTCTCTTCTTTCGCTCCCTTCATCAGGGTCACTATGTTTCTTCCCCCTCCATCCGCTCTCTTCATCAGGGTCTCATGTTACTATGTTTTTTCCTGCCCCACAGAGTGTGATTGCAGTGGGAGATCAGAAGAGTGTGTGTTTGATATGGAGCAGTACCGCAGCTCCGGCCATGGGGGGCGCTGTTTAAACTGCAGGGACAACACGCACGGCCCACACTGTGAGCGGTGCAAAGAGAACCACTACCGGGCCTCCCCACACGACCCCTGTCTGCCGTGTAACTGCAACACGGATGGTAAAGTATTGATGTTCAAGAATCACTATCCTGAATTAATACCGCACCGTGTTCGTTGACCCATTAGCAGCCTCTAGTGGTATGAGTTGTAGCTACAACCGTCGTCTGACAATCTGCACGCTTCTGAATGACGTCAAGACTCGCTTTGTTTACCACGGAAAACAAGCCAATTAAATTCTGCGAGCATGCCATCCAGTCAGGCAATGCCAGAATGTAAATTTTTACCTGACCTTATTAAAACCAAAACTTACCGTGTCGTTTATTTTGAACTGTTATGAGCGTCCGGGAAACCCATCCTACGCCACGACGGTAGCGTTGATTTAGAAGAAGAGTTGACCGAATTAAAACGATTTACGTCAAATGTTTCGGAACGAAGTAACTCAAGGTCGCTGCAGTAGAACAGTGACGCGGTGCAGGGTTACGGAAGTACTGCGCAACATGCGCGTTCGTGGTCGGCGACGTCAACGCCATCTCCGCATAAATGACGTCACGTTTTCTCCACTGGTCCGATTCTGAACAATGCAGACATGGTGGACCATTTCCCAAATGAAGCTGATTTCACAACGCATTCAGCCCCAAGTATTTCATTTCGGAAGATTGCTAGTCAAAACAGCAGCAGTTTGTGATAAGGGGTGACTGTTAAGAGAGAACATGGGAATGCAAGCTTATGAAAGTATTATTATATTGTTATTGTAGTCGTTATAGGACGCGTTACTCTTCTGCTACTGCTAGATGGAGTACATGTTGCCCTTGGGTCCATGGATTACTCCGAACAAGCAAATGAAAATCGAAATTAAATATATTAATATATAAAAATGGTAACCAATTAAAGTAAATGTGTTCATCATAGTTGCATTTATTGATCTTACTTGTAGGTATTAAGGAACTTTATGACTTTTTGAACCAATTTGAATCTCCACATTAATTGGCATGGATGACATTTACTGGCCAAGGCCATCTGAGTCCAGTAGGGCTGTATGATCTGGTATTCTGAACAGCATTTCAGTAACGTGTTAAGATATTTTGTCAGTTTTTCCACCTGTAATGCCCTCGCACACTCTCCCTCTCTCACACACACTCTCCCTCTCCCCCATCTTCTGCTCTCTCCTTCTCTCTCCCACTCTCTCCCACTCTCTCCATCTCTGTCCTCTCTCTCTCTCTCCTTGCTATATCCCTCTATATCTCCCTCTCTATCCCTCTATCGCTCTCTTTCCCTCTCTTTCTTCCTCTCTCTCTCTCTCTCTCTCTCTCTCTCTCTCTCTCTCTCTCTCTCTCTCTCTCTCTCTCCTCTCTCTCTCTCCCTCTCTCTCTCCCTCTCCCTGTCCCCCCAGGCTACGAGCATCTGCAGTGTGATGTGGGGGGCGTGTGTGTGTGCCGGGCCACCGTGACAGGGGCCAAGTGTGACACGTGTCAGGCGGGCTTCCACTCACTAGGCCCGGCCGGCTGCAGGTGAGCAGCACACACATGCACACACCTTCACGCACGCACACACACACACACACACACACACACACACACACACACACACACACACACACACATATGTACACACACACACACACACACACACACACACACACACATATGTATATGCACATGCAATCAGGTCCACAATGTAAAATACAGTAAGGAACACCAGGGCCTTGACGATGTTGGATGTAATGGGTGGACATGCGCGCAATGTGCATGCACACGAGCGCACACATCTGGAACACATACTAACCATGACAAACATATAGGCATCCATTTCTTCATGATTGTGTATAATGATGATTTGTTTCTATGAGGAACTGCACACACACACACACACACACACACACACACACACACACACACACACACACACATTGGATTTGTCATTTTGATTGGAGGAAAGTTCTTTCACTGAGCCCAAAGGTTGTAGGAGATCATTTTTACGAGGCTAACTTATGGATACGTGCCTGTGTTTCTGTGTGTGAGAGAGAATGTGTGTGTGTGTGTGTTAGTGTGTTGGAGGACAATATGTATGTGTGTAAGTGTGTGTGTGTGTGTGTGTGTGGCAGAGAGTCTGTGTATGTGTTTATGTGTGTGTGAGAGAGTATATGTGAGTATGAGCCTTTGTATTTCCACCACACAGCACACTGCAGTATTTGTATTCATTAGAAGTCCACCATAGCACCATGTGACCCCATCGTTGCACCGATGGAATGCTAAACTGCGCTGGTGTTGCGTCGCATATCAATGGCCTGTGTGCTGTTTGAACATCATTGTTACCTCTTCCTCAAACAGCGTCAGTTCATTAACACGCTCGCCAAGATCCCCGCGATATTGTCATTCGGCCGTGATGTCCAATCAATGTGTGTGTATAACGGATCTCCTATCTTCGCACGTTTAAACATGCACTCCGATTGAAGGTGACGGGTAATACCCCCGCTTTAACACCACACTGGGATGAAGGAGGCTGTGAGGAAATACTGGATATACCCAAGCCTCCGAGCCTGCCTTCTTTTGCCAGCGTTCAACCTTCTGCCACTAATCGCTTTTTAAATCAAAGCACACAGCAGGCATGATTCAGACAGCAGAGTGTCTAGCAGAACACACATGCACGCAAGCACACGCGCACACATGCACACACGCAGACTCGCACACACGCACGGACCGACGGAGGTACACAAGCACGCATACAACCATAAGCACACTCATGCACACATATGCACAAGCACACACATACCTTCCCACACATTTTTTTGCGCACACACACACACACACACACACACAAACAAACACAGCCACCTTCACTCTCTGTCTCTCTCTCTGTCTCTCTCTGTCTCTGTCCTCAGTGGGGGAGCTGATGGATGCAGGTTTGTGTGTGTGTGGTGTGGGGGGGGGGGGGGGGTGGGGGGGGGGGGGGGGGGGGGGGGGGGGGGGGGGGGGGGGGGGGGGGGGGGGGGGTGTGTGTATTACTCAGACCAGTGGAGCGGAAAGGATTTGAGACCTTGTGTTTGTGAGATGATTTAATTATTTGTAAAAGTGTCCCATTAAAAAATTATTAATTCCGTGTTCATGTTTTGGAGGGGAAAAAAAGAAAAATCAGGAAAGGGGATTGCAGACATTTTTATATAATCAGGGAGTGAGAAAAACAAATAGAATTTCTTCCATTTGATTCGATATGAACAGGAATATTAAGTTATGTGGATTTGATTTGGCAATTTAGGATGTTTATGCAAAGAATGTATAATGAATCTAGATTATCCGTTCAATTATTGCTTAGTGAAGAACAATGAGTTGGTTGTGAATATAACTACATCATATATTAAAACAAATGGAAAATATATGAAAACGTCAACAATCTTTACAGACCAAGGCTGACTGCAAAATCGAAGTAAGAAAAATATATATATATAAAGTATTAAAATAAATACATAAATAAAATAAATACATAGTTCCAAAAAAGTACATAAAGTAACTTATTTTCAAATCCGTAAACCTTGAAACTATAATCCTTTGCTCCAATACATGACATACATTACAATGAAATAATGGACCTAAGATGCCATTAGATCTTCGGTGCATGTTGGGTTTCACACTGGTTCCCTTTGCTTCTTCTCTACAGGCTGTGTCGTTGTGATGCCCGAGGGAGTGTGGGACACTGCTCCCTGGAGGACGGAGGCTGCTACTGCAAACAGAACGTAGAGGGGCAGGCCTGTGACAGGTGAGACACACCGCTGTATATGTTGCATGTGGCTGCATACCTGATCTTGGATTACAATCTTTAAATTAGGTCAAAATGTATATGTATAAAAACAAGTATATATAATTCCTCAAAATTGGTCACATTCATTATATTATATACAATTATTGGAGCATGTTGTATTTCATAAGATATATTATGCGTGTCTATTTGTCTCAAAATCCAAATGTGTCATAACGAGTTAAGTCAACACAATGTACGATATTCGCAATCATGAATACATCCATTTTTTTGCATCCATTTGTTTGGGCCTCGACGTGACCGTCATCAATAACAGACTCGTGTTTTCCTCCTCCCAAGAGGGATTCTGGTGTTGCTCCTCAGCGAAGGAGAGACAGGATCAAACTGATAAGACGTACCGCGGCGTCAGTGAAACACGCACAGCCTCGAGCCCCGAGACTGCTGCGTAAATCAGCTTCTCTATATCTGTCTACGATTTGACTGTTTGACTGATTAAACGACTCATTGAGCAGAGCACCACCACCACCACTACCACCAGCACCACCAGCACCACCACCAGCACCACCCTGTTGTGTTTCAACGTGGTCCCCCTCGCTTTGGGCGTACATGGCTCCGCGCGTTCAGGGTTCAGAGTGCCAGCAGCTGGGCTCCATTGGGTTGTGCTCGTCTCGCCGGTGCAGAAGAGACACCAACACGTGTTTGACCCGTGGGCAGTCCTGACCTTGCTCCGACCACCGTGGCAGAACGACGCTCGCCCCCCCCCCCCCCCCCCCCCCCCCCCCTCCCCCCCCCCCACCGCTGTGCTCTGACGGGGATTACAAACATGTCGTCCAGAAGGTCAACCAAGGCCAAGGATGCAGATATATAGACTGTCACTGGGATGGTGGTGGTGGCGGTGTATATAGTGGTTTGTTTGTATGTAAATTATTGTGTGTGGGTGTGTGTGTGTTTGTGTGACTGTGTGTGTGGTTGTTTGAATGTGTTTGTGTGATACATTTGTTGTCTTTCTGCGTATAGATGCAAGCCGGGCTTCTTCCACCTGCAGCAGGCCAGCCCAGCAGGATGCCAGGCCTGCTTCTGCTTCGGACACTCTCTGGCCTGCTCTGCCTCCACCCAGCATGGAGCCATCAACATCACCTCTCACTTCCACCAAGGTTCAGCTCCACTTAGGCGTTCACAGCCATGAGAATATGTAGATAGATCGATTTTAAAACACATATACAACCCCAACGCTGTGTCTATTCCCACTCTCACTTGTGTCGATATTGTTCAAGACATTCATTATTAAAGAGTAATTCAATTCTGTGTTTCGGTATTCTGACCAAATGTAAAAAGTTGGTCAAACGGGGAAACGATCTATAAAATACAAGAAGATGCTACTTCCGGCCAGAAGCCCTTTCCAGAGTGGTGGTTTTCTGTTGGCTGGGCGCCTTAGCTCAGCTAGGGCGTGTGAGGCGGGTTTTACCAATGTTTGACCACGCCTCTCACACCTGCTCCTATGGAACCCAATGTGTCAGTTTTTTCTCAGACCTTTACAATTGTTCGGATCACATTGTTTTAGAAACCTGCAGGCGGAGGTTCCCCTGCTAAAACCCCTTCCACCACGCCTCTGTTCTTGCTTTGTGCTTCCAGACCAGGACGGGTGGTTGGGGGAGTTTTCTGGAGGGCAGCAGTATCCGCTGCTCTGGAAGGAAGGGGAGGTGTACCTACTGCCTCTGGATGAGCACGATACCGGCTTTTACAAGGCCCCTGGTGAGTCACACACACACACACACACACTACTACTACTTGATGCTGGGCTGAGAGAGGGTCCTGAATTATCCTGGTTTACTGCGACGCAATTTCCGTTCTCTGACGTTCGATGTTCTGTGCTCACTGGTTAACAGTCCTGGAGCGAAAAGAGAAGAACATGATGAGAAGAACAAAAAAAACAAAGGGAATCAATTTGACCAAGACACATCCGTCCCTCTCTTTCGCCGCTAAACCCATGTAACAAAAGTCCCGCCCTCTCTCTCTCTCTCGCACCAATAATGCACATCTGCCCCCACCCCATTCCAGGCGTACCGTCGCAAGATGAGAACGCCTGGGGCGGGGTTCACATGAAGCTCTGTTTGCTCTCCCCCCCCCCCCCCCCCGGGGAAAAACCTCACAGGCAATGTACATGCGTAATATTAAACATGAGTTCTTCGTACACAGCCCATAATAAGCATATCTGGTTGTTGTTGTTTCCGCTGGCCAGAGGAATCGGGGGCCTTTGGCTACGGGTTGTAGTTATAGTTATACACTGACACCATTTTTTTTATTTCACCCCCCCCCCCCCCCCAAAAAAAAAGGAAAGCCCTTATCAGGCCATTAGGAGATAGGGAATAAGCTGGCCCAGCTATAGGATTTAGCACCCCCCTCGCCCCCCCCCCCCCCCCCCCCCCCCACACACCAACCCATTCACCCTCCCCTCCACCCTGCCCCCACCACATCCCTCCCCGTTTCTATATCAGCTGCCCCAGCAGCGGGAGACCTGATGGAATTGGATGGGTCGCTGCCATGTTGGAGAAGCAACAAAGTCCCCCCAAAATTGGCCTGGCTGCTTCTGTCTTCGCTAAGTCTGTTTCAGAGGGAAGGGGTAGGGAGTGTGTGTGTGTGTGTGTGGGGGGGGGGGGGGGCTAGTCTCAACCCCCCACCCCCCCTTTTCTCCCTACCCACCCACTCACATCCCGACAGCCAGCGGCGAAACCTCGACCAATCTCATTAACGCTTTCTCCTAAAGGCTTCATGTGCGATCACAGAACCAACTCGAAAGAAAGAACGAACTCCATTCAGGGGTTCAGTGTTCGTTTGCTTTTTTTTATGTTAAGAAGGATGGAAATGGGAGGGAAGCGATGGAGTGCAAAGGGGTCAGACATCATTTTCGAGTTTATTTTTATTCTTACGCGCTCAGTGTGAAGTTGGCTGAGGCTGTGATGGCGCTCGCTCGTTGCTTTAGTGTAGATAACCTGACGCCTGTGAGTGCATGCATGTCTGTAAATGGATTTAAGCGTGTGCCTGTGCATACAAATATGAATCTCTAAACAACCATATAAATGATCTACACGTGCATCAGAGTCTGTTGGCGCGTAAGTTCAGCGTCTCTGCGGTCCACAGAACACTTGGGCTCAGATTACTGAGCCCAACCGGCCCACAGTCGCCTGCTGTCCGCCTGCTTATCTCCTTTGTGCAGCCCTTGCTTATGTTGTTGTTCTTGGAACAATAAAATGCAGGGATCTACTGCCTACCATCCCCTTTTAATGCTCTAATTTCCCCCTCCTTTTTGCCTTTGCGTGCGTCCAGTTAGTTTAAAGATGAGGTGCCGCAGTAGCGTTGGCAGAATCGTCAGCCCTAGAATTAGCTCTTTTTCCGGCCTATTTTTGTTCCTCCTTTTTCCTCCTCTTTTAACTTTCTAATTTGTATTTTCCCGCACTGTAATCCCTCCATGCTGCGTCGTCACCAAAGCAAGGAAATAATTCTGAGTGACAACGCCACATTCGACGCACATACAGGAATTTAATTTGAGCGATGTTCAGCCCCGTGAATGTGTTTGTCCAATCTGTGCGTTGTGTGGGGGACATAAACACATGGGTCGACATTCTTGAGAGACATTTGGACAGGGAGGGGGTTTCTATCTTGGCTTCTGAGTCCTGCACTCAGCTCCGTAAGAAATTGCAGGACATTTCCTTTCAGTTACACCGTCTTTCTGATTTCTGCCATGCCTAATATGATGTCATTTCATGACATGACCTTGACTCTCCCACTATGTGAAATGGTCTCTTGGCCTTAATGGTGAAATGAGGGTCATTACATACATTTCCACTGTAATCTTTGAGACTTGCTCTTCTATCTCGCCTTACTTTTTCCTTCACATGAACTGTTAAGTATGAAAGTGTTCATGCATGACCACGTGTGTGGATGTGTGTGTGTGTCTGTGGGTGTGTGTCGTGCTTGTATGTGTCTGCATGTGTGTATTTGTGCATTGGTGTGTATGCATGTGTATGACATAACGTGTGTGTGTTTTCATGTCTGCAAGCTGTGTGTGTGTGTGGAGTGTGTATTTCCATGCATGTTTGTGATCTAGCCTATCTGTGTGTATGTGTGTGTCATTGTTTGCATATGTGTGTTTTCATGCTGTCGCGCTTGCGTGTGTTTGCTCTAGTGTGTCTGTATGGGGGTTCATGTGTGCGTGCTAGCATAGTCTGCCTACGTCCGTTTCTCTCTGCATGTTGTCAGCGCCACATGACACGCTCGTCCCCGTGAAACACACATGTCCTCCGTCCGCTACGCTAGCTGAGGCATGCTTCGAGGTCGAGTGCCTGGCGGCGGCACGCGTTGCGACCGCAGCGCGGTGGGATCACACGCGCATCTCACCCGAGCGCCGCTGACAGCCCCATTACAGAGGCACCCGGGAGGAGCACTCTGCCTCGCTCACGCAAAACAGTTGGTTTGACCCCTCTTCAGAGCAGCGTCGCCTCCGCTCTCTAATCCACTGGACGTTGAGATGAGCCGAGCTCCCACACTGCTCCGGCGGATCCTTTAATATTCCTCCAGGCCGGCCTCTCTCCCTCCAGGCCGGCCTCTCTCCCTGCAGGCCGGCCTCTCTCCCTCCAGGCCGGCCTCTCTCCCTCCAGGCCGGCCTCTCTCCCTCCAGGCCGGCCTCTCTCCCTCCAGGCCGGCCTCTCTCCCTCCAGGCCGGCCTATCTCCCACCAGGCCGGCCTCTCTCCCTCCAGGCCGGCCTATCTCCCTGCAGGACGGCCTCTCTCCCTCCAGGCCGGCCTCTCTCCCTGCAGGCCGGCCTCTCTCTCACCAGGCCGGCCTCTCTCCCTCCAGGCCGGCCTCTCTCCCTCCAGGCCGGCCTCTCTCCCTCCAGGCCGGCCTCTCTCCCACCAGGCCGGCCTCTCTCTCTCCAGGCCGGCCTCTCTCTCACCAGGCCGGCCTCTCTCCCTGCAGGCCGGCCTCTCTCCCTGCAGGCCGGCCTCTCTCCCTCCAGGCCGGCCTCTCTCTTGGCCTGGCAGCGACCCGCCAGATGGATTACTTCCCTTGCTGGAGAATGTGGGCCTTCTGGAGATGGATGGCTAAACCCTTGATGTAGCGTGGGTAGGGCAGGAAGAGAGGAAGCGGAAGGAAGGAAGGTGGGGGAGGGAGGGAGGGAGGGAGGGGAGGGAGGGAGGGGAGGGAGGGAGGGAGGGAGGGAGGGAGGGAGGGAAGATAGAATGAAGGAAGGAAGGAAGGAAAGAAAGAAAGAAAGAAAGATAGAGATAGATAGGAGAGGGAAAGAATGCATGAAGAGAGAAAAAATAAGGAAAGACAAAATAAGGAAGGGAAAAGTAAGGAAGGAAAGAAGAAAGTAGGAAGGGAGGAAAGATGAATAGAGAACGGAAGGAAGGAAGGGAAGAAGGAACAAAGCACCTCCCATTTCTCCGTGACCAGCGGAAGGTCAGGCCTGGCATGGGTCCCGGTCCTGGGGTTTATTTGGGCCGCTGGCATCTGCTCTCTGTGGGAGAGGGCAGACGGACCAGACAGACAGACAGACAGACAGACCAGACGCTGAACAGAGTGTAATCCCCCTCTGTGCGTCGGCTAGGAAGATGAGTGGCAGGGCAGGGCAGGCTCCAGGTTAACTGTCACTGTGATTGGAGTGGCGATGGCAGCCCAGAAACTCATTCGACATGAGAGCTGCCTGGTCCCAACTCCATCCCGAAGCCCCACCAGCCAGCCTGTCACGATATCAGACAAGAGGAGGAAGGGAGGGAGGAGGAGGAGGAGGAGGAGGAGGAGGACAAAGGGAGGAGGAGATGGAGGACGAAGAGGAAGGGAGGGATGAGGAGGAGGCAGGGAGGAAGAGATGGAGGAGGAGGAAGGAGGGATGAGGAGGAGGACGAAGGGAGGAGGAGATGGAGGAGGAGGAAGGGAGGGATTAGGAGATGGAAGAGGAGGAAGGAAGGAGGAGGAGGAGGAGGAGGAAGGGAGGGATGAGGAGGAGGACAAAGGGAAGAGGAGATGGAGCAGAATTAGGGAGGAAGAGATGGAGCAGGAGGAGGAAGGAGGGATGAGGAGGAAGAGGAGATTGAGCAGGAACAGGAAGGAGGGATGAGTGGTGTAGAGAGGAGTGACAGAACAGACAGCCGTGAGATCCTGCTAACACACAAAGGACGCAAGAACGGCCGATCGCTTAAGGAGCAATGTGTGTGTGTGTGTGTGTGTGTGTGTGTGTATGAGGGGGTAGAAATTGAGTGAAATACATGAATACATGCAGTCCTTTTCAGAATGACCTCTAAATGACAAGGCTAGCACAGTATTCTTCTGGTTTTTCTTTCTTTCTCAGTAACACTGTGTAGCAAGTCTCGGCTCAACTACCACTCTTTGGGGTTCCGAATGAAGGAATCAGCGGTTGATCAAACAAGAATTCATTGCAGCGAGGGAGGGGACACAAGGGAGTGCCCAACCTCCACGGACACAAGGGACCCTTATCGTAACAACGTTTACACAGTGATCACACGCGATGGTACGGACCAGGGCCCGACCTCACTAAGAGAGAGCGCGGAACACACAGTCAGTATTTATGTCCTGCTTGCTCATTATGCTCACCTCCCACTGCTGCTGTCTGTAGCCGACGCCAAGCCACGCCCCCCTCCCCCCCCCCCCCCCCCCCCCCCCCCCCCTCACACCACACTCTGCAACCCTATTGGTCATATTTCAACCGTCCTTTTGTTCTGATGCCCTCAGAGTAACAGTGAGCTGCGTGGTGACTTTGCTCCTGGAGACGATTCGACAGTAGACTACTACAAACTGCACTAAGTCACAGAGTACCTCACGGACCTCTACGATTAACTCGGCCCTTCATATTTAGTTTCCTAAAACGTCTGTATCAGGCGACAGGGCCACAGAGGAAGGAAATAAAGTCCAGAGCTAACACCTTTTCGGCATCAAAGGAAATCCATAGCAGTAGAGGCACAAACACAAAATCAATCTGCACATTCTCCCAAACAGACTCTCCGGAGAAACATTTCAACTTTTGGATGCTCGACTGTTGATGCTGGCAGTCTGGGGGGCGGAACCTGGTAGAATTACGTGGGAGCAGCTTCCTTTAAAACCTGTAACAGGTGGTAACGCTGTCTTCTAATTGAATCGAATTTAATCGAATTAAATCCCTGGCACAGGATTATTCCCATTGCAATGTGTGGAAAGTGCTGGGGATGCTACCCAACTGGTATGAGTGATTTTTAACTTGAATAAAATGTGTCCATCCAGCCTTTTCGCTCTAAGACCGCTGGTGGTCGATGCCAGCTACCCCCCGCCCCCACAACACCCACACAGGGAGCGAAAGTTGGACGCCGCGGCCAGAATGTAATTGAAATTAACTTGATTAAATTGGGTTGTAGCGAGGACTTGGACCTCAACCCCTCCCCATATTGATCGCCTCAGCTCTGCCACCTACCCCCGCCCCCCCCCCCCCCCCCCCCCCCCCCCCCCCCCAGAAGTCCAAGAGCGGGGTTGGGGCTGTGATGGTTAGTTTAAAACAGGAACTCGGAAAGGTCAAAGGTCATATGAGCACACCCGCTTCTAAGAAAGCGCTAGAGAGAACAAGGTGTAGTAGCACTGGGACGCTAGCTGTCGTGTTCCTGCTTTGCGATGTTCCGTACCGCGCACCCTCATTTAAGCTAGGCGGCTAAAAATAAGCAGTGTGGATGGAGGTTGACGCCCCATTACTGCTACTTCTATGCACTCACACACACCTATATACACAAACACACACACGCAGGTACACGCACAGGCACACGCACACACATATACACACACGCAGGCACATGCACACACACACACACATATACACAGGCACACACACGTGTACACACACGCGTGCAGGCCCACGCACACACACGCACAGGCGCACACACACGCACAGGCGCACACACACGCACAGGCGCACACACACGCACACACACACCGCCGGACGCAGAGAAAAGGTCACAAAGAGACGGGAGACTCAAGCTGTGTGACTCACAGGGACAGAGTGATTCACACACACACACACACACACACACATGCATGCACACACAGACACACCGACAGGGGATGCTGGAGGTGCACGTTTACTTAAAGGTGGTTGAACACTTTCATTTCCTGCTATTTGTCGTCTGAGATGGATCAATGTGCGGAGGACTGGGGTAATACACGGGGGTCCGTCCAGCACGGCCCTCCCGTGAACGGCGTGACGCGCTTCACGTTTGCTTTGTTCTGGTGCACACTGACGGCCTTCACAGACAGCGGCCACAGCTGCAAGTCCATCGGCCCTGATTAGAAATCCCACCATCTAAACACCGGAAGGCTCACACAGACACGCGCACACACACACACACACACACACACACACGCACGCACACACGTGCACACACACCACTTTGTGAAATAACCTCCGTTTTCTAATTCAGCAGTGTGAGTGTTTAGCTTTGTAACCTCCGAGTATTGCAGTGTGTGTTTGTGTGTGTGTGAGTGTGTGTGACAGAGTCTTTTTTGTGCGTGTGTCGACTCTTCTCTGCGTTAAAACACCAACACGGTGCGACTCCTCTCCAGCGGGTGTGTGTGGCGTCGTGCTGCCTCGCTTCTCCTCTGTTGCCGTAGCGATATCAACCATGATGATCTGTCGATCAGGGATAGCGTAACTGTGAATCATCCGCCTCTACAGCACACCAGCCCATTCATCCCAGAAACAAGGCGGGGGAGGGGGGAGGGGGGGGGGAAGAGATAAATGTCAAGGAAAAGGAAATCTCTGCAATAACTATTTCCACTTGTAAATGTTTTCCACTAACTCATTTTCACAATCTCCCTTGAGGCATCCCTGAGCAAGAAACCTTAAACCCTAAACGTAAACCCTACCTACAACGCATATCTATCAAGTCATTGTCAACGGGACAATGAGAGTGAAAATGCCTGTTAAAAAAGACTAAATCCAAAGTCGAATAGAAATATGGGATGGGCCATCATGAAAAATGACATTAATCCGAAGGATTTACTAGTTTTGTAGATTGTAGTGCAGTAAAATACACTGCAAATATTAAGTGTAAAATAAAATGAAGTTAAGTGGCAACGGAAACGTGTATGTGTTGTAATGTTTGGTATGTGAGAGGGAGCGCGAGCAGTGTTTGCATAAAGCTGAACGGTTTGTGTTTATACCGCCGGCAAGAAGCTCTTCAGCCTGGAGCTACAGAAGGAGAATTTATTAACCAGTCGGGTTTTCAACCAAATCGTAATTTCCCAAGTTAGTGCAGTACCCTTCGTCACGCAACAAGCACTGAAAATAAGAATACGTGAGAATAAGTGAATAAAGGTTCGTATAAGTGCAAAGGCGAGAGCACTTTTCACAATTCCCGAGTTTCCCAGTTCAGCGCTCCCAAAAAAGAAATAAAACAAGATGGTGGTGATGGCTGGTGAAAGCCCTCCGAATCATCAAATAATGAGACACGAGAGACAAACCTGATTCTGCGTTTACAAACCCGGGGGCCCACGTGAAGCAATTATCGGTCAAGTGTGTGTGAAACTCCTCCGCTGCACTGCTGGTGGTTGGGTGGGGGTTGGGTGGGGGTTGGGGGGGGGGGTTCGGGTGAGGGGTGGTGTGGACATCAAAAGGAAACAGCAAAGAGGAGGAATGGAGCCTGGTAGAACATTAGTGACTGTTGCCGGAAAGGATGCTGAAAACACCTAACCTACCCACACACACACACACAAAGCCCCAAACACACACACACACACACACACACAGACATGCACACACGCACACACACACGCACACACACCCCCCCCCCCCCCCCACATCCTTGTAGCACCAGGATGGCTCAGGATGTACTTCACACACAATTACGCTCAAAAGCATGATGGCAACCAAGCATGCGAGCTGTCAGTTCTACCCGTCCTCTCACTCATGAAGGAGGAAAGACGAAGGAGGAGAAGGAAAAAAAGATGACAGCACACAAGCCCACAGTTTGGTCTGCTCTTCATCACACAACAAAACGTTTTGACCTTTATTTCCAGGAACTGAGTCCAGACTGACAGCCCAAGCGAAACCCTGATTCCTTATATTCTTATCCTAATGAGGCAACTTATTGTCATTAATTTAATACGATTTATCCGTGTTATCAGGATCCTGTTATTTACTTGTTTTCATTTTGTTCTTTCACTTTATTTAATAACAAACGGGTTAACCTAGTAATAACCCTTAATCTTGCGTTTACTAGTTGTCATTCTTTTCATGTTGTTATTGGTCTATTTTCCAGTGTGTTTATTGGGATTGAGTATTTATTCAGCCGTTTTCATTTGGCCCTCCAGCTCAGACCTGACACAGAAACAGCGCGAGTGCAGCGCGTCTCCGAATGAAAACGCACTAAAGAAAACGGGCGTCTCACCGGGCTGTTGGCGAGCTCTGGCGTCGACAGAGCGCTACGAGCTGCCGCCAGACCCGCTCACTCCGCTAATGATTTCTCTGGTCTCCGCCATGTCTCCGCCATCTGCTCCTTCAGACAAGTTCCTGGGGAACCAGATCGACAGCTACGGCCAGTTCATCTATTTCACCTTCACCTCCGAGACGCCCGATCTACTTCCCGGCCGCGTCACGCTGCTGCTGGAGGGGGGCGGGGGGGCTCTCCGCCTGTCGGCCGACCTCTCACCCCTGACGCCACCATCATCATCATCATCATCATCATCATCATCGCTTGGCAAAGCACCCATACACACCTTTGCTGTCAGGTATGTGTATGGTTGGGTGAATGTGTGTGTGTGTGTGTGTGTGTGTGTGTGTGTGCACGGTGTGCGTGTGTGTGTGTGGTTAGTGTGAGTCATCAAGGGTTTTCAGGAGGGAAGAATGCTGGGGGGGGGGAGCGAGATTGAAGAAGCAAAAAAGGCTGCAGCATTTCACATCTTTGTGTACATGGCTATCAAGGGGAGAGATCCATTAGTCTGCATGGAGGTGATTGAAGAGGAGGAGAGGGAGAGGTGGGGGTGAGGACGGGCTCCGTCATCAGAGGTGGGGGTCTAACAGATGTTGGATAGAGCACAGAACCGTATCTTGGTAACAACAATGGGGGTGCTGGAATCAGATCCGCTGCATGTGGATGAGGTCACCTGGGGACGAGGTTGCCATGGCACCACCAGCAGGTGGTGGTGGGGATACAGAGAGAGAGACCTTGGAGATGATCATACCTCCAGGGCAGGGAACACCTGGATCTGAAGGCCATACGCATGCTCAGGCAACAGAATAATACAACAGAGGAACAGCAGTAATATTGTACTGCTTTTTACTATCCAGGATTAATAAAGTACAGCTTATCATGTGTTATTGTATTGGAATACAGGTACATTCAGTGTTGTTAACTAACTGTTAATGACAGATTGCTAAAATATATGGTGACACTTTACACTTTAAGGGTAAATTAATTACCATTAACTAATATTAGTTAATGCAGTAATGAGCATTCTTATGTATAATTATTAGTATATATATACCGTATATATTAAAACCTTAACATGAACACCATTACCTTAGTTAACATGAACACCATTAGCAAACATGTACACCATTAGTTAATGATGACTACACCATCAGTTTACGGTTGGCTAATGCTTATTACTGCAGCAAATAATGTGTATTACCAAAAGGACGTCCTTGCCTCATCATTGCATTATGCTTATTGTAAAATCGAATGTATTGTATGATGTAGGTAATCATATGTATGGTAACAGGACAGCCGTTTCAGTGCTGGTACGGAGTCCTGAACGCTACTTTGTGTGACAGGCTGTGGTGCAGCTAGGGTGGTGATCGATGTGTGATGCGATGTGATTGCACATCTCGGTTATCCACTGTCTTTAATTAGAACAGCGAGTATAGCATTTCTCAGACGCCAAGGGCCGTGGATGTCCCTGGTGCCGCTTTCATAGAAGTAGACCGTGGGTGGTCCGAGAACAGTGTCACTTTTGAGGTTGACGTTATGACTTGTGTTCCCAGCCTAATAGGGAAACCCCCTACTGCGACACAACGTAATGCACTGCACAGCTTTGTTGAATACTCGGATTGGTCAATTACGGCACTCAGCCGTCTGTTATTTCTGTATAGCAGACCGCCGCTATGAATAACACACTGTTGCTATGGATGCTTTTTCCAAAGGAATCAAAAAGAAATGTATCAACACAATTATTTATTAATTATTGTGAACCTTCAGGGCGATGCAGGACTCTTGAATCTGGATGTATTTAGCGATAATGACCAGCTGTACATTATCCCTTTCATAACATCCACGTGGATCCCGAGCCGTCGCCCATGTATGACAAAACTCCACCATGTCTTCGGGACGACATGGTAATATCTAAAGTATCAGAAGGGGGGGGGGGGGGGGGGGGGGGCACTGTCAACGCTGTTGGTGGCCGTCGGCCCCTTATGTGTACATGTCTTTTCCTTTCTCTTTCCGGAAACTGCCTTCTGGCTTCTGTGACAGCCTATCTTCCTGTTCTCACTGGTGACTTCGCACAGCTAATGAGTCCCCCCCCCCAAACCCCCTCCCCCACAATATCTCCCAACCGCCATGACACTGGAGGAGGAGGAGGAGGAGGGAGGAAGAGGAGGGTGAGGAGATGGGCCCCACTTGGTTTCTCCCTCTCCCAGTCTAAGTGCACTAGGGCCCCAGGGGACAATGACTGTCATTAAGGAAGCTCTCTCAGGGAAGAGCTCTACAGGTGTTATTAGAGGGCCACAGATCCTCCGGTGTCACAGACACACGCGTCTACGTACAGCGCGCACGCACATACGTACAATCACACGCACACACATACATGTATGTATATAGACATGCATACACATCTGTGTGTGTGTGTGGATATACATACTCATCAACACGCACTCGTATGAGGGGCTGTTAGGTTGTATGTTAGGGGACATTATTCAAACCCACCCTGCATGTGTATGCACTTTTGTTCTCACATAACATATATGAGACCAAACTCATTCATATACTATACTGAAAACCTCACACATTAACAAGTGCAATGCTTTCACATACTTCCATGGTATAATGTAAAAGGTTACTTTATTTCTATACTATATGACAGCATTCCAGCTGTGTATAGGAGCACATTTCAGTTGTTTGTGTGAAAGCCTTTCACTAGTTTATTTAAAAGGTTTTCACAATACTTCAGCTGTATTTATGAGCCCATTTCAGTAGCATGTGGGAAAGCTTTTCAGTAGTATCTGTAAAAAAAAATTCACTTCAGGTATTTATGTGAGCATGGCTCATTTCAGTAGTAAAATGGAAGCACCTCACTTTGTGTATGTTTGTGTTGGAGGTTTTCAGTATAGTGTGTGAATGAGTTTGCACAAAATAGCATTTAAAAATGCAAGGTATGTTATAATAATGTCTTTAATGACCTTCCCCCACATACACACACATTCACACAAACCAACAAACCAGATAAATAGATACATTCAGACGTGTACACATATCTGTGAGAGTGTTTATTTGCTAAACGGGTGACATCCAAACTAGATACATGAAAAAATGCCTTGTTGCCCTAGATCTCCAAAGACTTCTAAAAGGCAGCATAAATATTTGAATAAAGGAATAGAAGTCTCAGTACATATCCTTTGCTGAAGAGTCGCTTGGCATGTCACAGACGTACATAGATTATGCACACGATTCATCTCTCCATCTATATAAATGTACGTATATATATATATATATATATATGAGGCTATTTTCTTCCTCTTTCTCACTTACAACTTCCCCATACATCTTTTCATTTTCCACTCTGTTTAATGTATGTGTGTGTCGCATATATTTATGTGTGTGTGTGTGTGTGTGTGTATGTATGTGTGTACGCGCGCGTGCGTGCGTACGGTGGTCAAAAGGTGTGTGTGTGTCTTTGTAAGTGTGTGTGTCTCTATGTATGTCTATGTAAGTGTGTGTGCATGTGTGCGTCTATGTAAGTGTGTGTGTGTGTGTGTGTGTGTGTGTGTGTGTGTGTGTGGGCATGTGTGTCTATGCAAACGAGTGTGTGTGTGATGTAAGTGTGTGTGTGTCCATGCATGTGTTTGCATGTGTGTGAGTGTGCGTGTGTGCATGTGCGTGTGTCTGTGCAAGTGTTTTTCGACTCTACGTAAGTGTGTGTGTGTGTGTGTCTGTGCAAGTGCGTGTCTCCTCATCGCAAGTATGTGTGTGTCTACGTAAGTCAGCGTGTGTCTGTGCAAGTGTGTGTCTGCTCATCACAAGTGGGTGTGTGTCTATGTAAGTCAGTGTGTGTGTGAGTGTGTGTCTATGCAAGTGTGTGTCTGCTCATCACAAGTGTGTGTGTGTCTATGTAAGTCAGTGTGTGTGTGTGTGTGTGTGTGTGTGTGTCTATGCAAGTGTGTGTCTGCTCATCACAAATATGTGTGTGTGTGTGTGTGTGTGTGAGCATGTGTGTGTGGCCAGCCCTCTGTGGGGTCTCTTTCCCCAGTTGATCTCTCCTCATCCTCTACAGAGCTTAATTACAGCGCTGCTCCGTACGGCTCCCTCCTCTGCTCTGCTCGCCGCTGATTAAAAGTGACACAAGCACTGCGTAAAGAGAAGCCAGGGCCGCCAGTTTGTTCACTGTCAGGTGCGCCCCGCTTATCGCCGTCCGACCGGCCCCATTACCGAGGCTTCTGGGCCCCCCCCCGGTTTGTCACTGCGCTGCCCGGGTGTCAGATGCACGGGGAGCACTGCACCCACCACCCCCCACACATCTCAGGGTGCAGAAAAGAGGGACGAGGGAGAGGGGGTGGAGGAGGTGGAGAGAGGGAGGGAGGAGTGGTAGAGGGAGGGAGGGAGGGAGGGAGGGAGGGAGGGAGGGGGGTGGTGGAGGGAGGGAGGGAGGAGGGGGAGGGGGAGATGGTGGAGGGAGGGAGCTACGAGGAGGGGGACGGGGAGGACCTCGAACGAGGGGAGGAGGTGGAGGGAGGGTGGAGGTGGAGGGAGGGAGAGAGAAGGTGGAGGGATGGCGGAGGTTGAGGAAGGGAGGAGGAGATGGAGAGAGGTGAGGTGTAGGGATGGAGGAGTAGGAGCTGGGGAGGGAGGAGGAGATGGAGGGAGAGCCGGAGGAGGAGGAGATGGAGGGGAGGGAGGAATGAGGAGGTTGAGAGAGGGAGGAGTTGGAGTGATGGAGGGAGGAGGAGCTGGGGGAGGGAGGAGGAGGTGGAGGGAGAGAGGGAGGAGGAGGAGGAGATGGAGGGGAGGGATGAGGAGATGGAGGGAGGGAGGAGGAGATGGAGTGATGGAGGGAGGAGGAGGAGCTGGGGAGGGAGATGGAGGAAACGGAGGGAGGGAGGGAGGAGGAGGGAGAGAGGGGGAGGCTGAGGGAGGCAGGAGGAGATGGAGGCAGGGAGGGAGTAGAAGGTGGAAGGAGGGATGAGGAGGGAGGGAGGGAGGGACAGGACAGGTCGTTGCTTCCCAGGGAGTACAAGCAGTGCTGATGAATCACAGAGACACCGCACATTAACCTACGATGCAATTTCAGCTCACCACGGCGAGCACACAGACATAGGCGGGAGTGTGTGAGTGCGGAGATGCCCAAGCACACACACATATACACACACGTAAATATATACACACACACACACACACAGTCACACACACGCACATACACACATAAATGCGTGCACATGCACACACACAGAGACACACTGGTGGGCACACACACACGCACATAGATCTGCACACACACATAGATCTACACACACACAAACACACTCTGCGATACAAATATGCATTCATTATACGCACACCCTCACACATTTAAATAAAGTTTCACCCTTTGCGAAACAAATTAATTCTGTCTCTCTCTGCCCTTAGTATTAGTACCATAACAGCATAGCCGCTCCTGCTTAGCATGCATGAGAGCAGACGATCACCTTAGTCAAT
>JACYXH010000053.1:830459-842959 GCA_026745465.1 Lota lota
TGCTACCTTATCTATCATACCTGACTGCAACACATAAACTACACTCCACTTCTCATCTGGTGAAGCGAGTTCATGCCTCCTACACACAGTGATTTATTGGGGCTTAGTAAGGGCAATTCCATTAGTAATAGCAATTTAAAAAAAGACAATACTGTCATAATAAAGTTCATCACATGCTGTTTTATGCTGCATTGGAAATGAATTGCTTTAACTATTTAGTTAAAGAAATTAATTTCCATTAATTAGCATGGTAGCATGTTTTCCTGCCTCGCCAGTACTTCTATTCGTACTTCTATTTTAATCCTTATTTTTGTTATTTACTGGCAATAACTTCTAGAATTGAGTGAGGAGGCAATGCTGTAATAATAAAAAATAATATTTTTTAGAATAATAATGAAAATAAAGGCTGAATAAAAGGTTTCCCCATGGTGGAGAAAAATGTTGTTTGTCTGAATCGCTGATATCGCCGAGTTCTGACAGTTTTAAATGGATATTGAAGGATATAAACTCTGCTTATAACTAACTGTGTCATGTCGCTTTTTCTCACCAAACATCAAAGTCACTCTAAAAGAGTGAGCCCCACTGCACCTTCAGGAAGAGTAAATTGAGAAATGTATTTCAATTTAAACTTTGTGACCTTACCTTGTAAATATCTGGAGTAACCCTGGGGAATCACTGGCCTCCAACCAAAATAAACTGAAAATACTGATGAATGAATGTTTGACTTTGATGATACTAGTTCATGTGTGAAGCTGTGTCTGTGTACACGTCAGCTATCTTGTTAGCCTGTAGCCACAGGAATTTGTGGACAGTCGCGGGCTATCCTTGTATAAAAGGTATCAGTTGCTACATCCGATTCTCAGTTCATTGAACCTCGTACGATACTTTCCAATAAAGCTTTAGACCCTTTTCAATACAACCCCCTTCCCCAGACGATGCTTCCATGAAAACAGACTATCCGTGAGAAAAAAAAGGAATCTCTGAAGGCCTCTGGATTCTGCTCTCTCAGATTGTGAGAGGGCCATTATGGCGGCGGTTTGACGTCACGCGAAGGGTCACTGGTGCGGCGGCGGTGTGTGTGTGTGTGTGTGTGTGTGTGGGTGGGTGGGTGGGTGGGGGTGTGTGTGTGTGTGTGTGTATGTGTGTGTGGGTGGGTGGGTGGGTGGGGGTGTGTGTGTGTGTGTGTGTGTGTGTGGGTGGGGGGGTGGGTGGGTGGGTGCATGCGTGTGTGTGTGTGTGGGTGGGTGCGTGCGTGTGTGTGTGTGTGTGGAGCTCCGTCTGGCCAGCGGTTACCGTTGATGATGTCTGCTTCTGAGAGACGGTTAAGCTTCTCGGACACTTACGGCTCATTCAGACCAAATCAGGCCTTCAAACGGCAGTTCAACCATTCATCCGAATGCGGGTCGTGCGTTTAGGCTGCGGCGGTGGGGGCCGCGGGGGGGGGGGGGGGGGGGGGGGGGGGGGGAGACAGAGGAAAAGAAAAATGACGCCGCCGGCCTGATGCGAAAAGTTGGAACAGAATGACCTTTTGGAGTTATGTGATGCTAGCATTGTAGCATGCCATGAGGGAGTTGGTAAAGTTCCCGACGGGACGTCACACAAACGGGCCCTGAAGGGACCCTCCCACATCGCCGCAGTGGTCTGCGGTGATCGCCGCGAGTGATAACACATCCCACCTTTTTCGTAGAACGCTCAGCCCAAAATGCTTCTTTATTTATTTTTTATATGTATCTCAGTGTTAGAATTTGAGCTGAGATCGGGGGTTCACGCATGCTTTAATGAACTTCACCCAGCGTAGGGATACTAGTGAAATGTGTTGGGACGTTTGGCGACTTGTGGCCATCGCCATCACTGTTAGTAGGATGTACATGGAAGACACAATAAGACATTTACTATGTTTACATGCGTACTGTACTTTGATTAATGCTCAGACCGAGTCAGAGCAAAGTCAGACGTATTTCCATACTGATTACTTTGTGGTATATACTATGTATATTATATGGTATCCAACGTCAGTTAGGTCAGTTGAGGAAGTCCCGTAAAATGAGGATGGATCATTGCCTTCATTTGATTTAGATTGGCTTATGTGTGCGCATGTAAAATAATTGATCGCAGTGTTTTGGTGAAGAGACAACAACGGATCAGGGAGAAACAGCTGATGATGCATTCGGAGAAAGGGGAGCAGATTCGTTTTTTTGTGTTCTTCTTAGATCAATAGGGTCACGCCAACAGCTTTCTGATCAGACGCACATTTTCATTAACAAACACAAACAACATAGACTCCACATGCCATGAAAAAAGCTTCTTAATGGAATACCTGTCCCAAATACTGAACTAAACTAAATCAAATATGCAGAATTGATATAAATAATAAAAGGGCAATTGTATATTTACTGAGAATCATGCTTGTACGCCCGTATGCACTTTCCTCTCTCTCTCTCTCTCTCTCTCTCTCTCTCTCTCTCTCTCTCTCTCTCTCTCTCTCTCTCTGTCTCTGTCTCTGTCTCTGTCGCTGTCTCTGTCTCTCTCTCCAAGCAGTCTCTCTTCACTTGCATCACATTCTGTTGCCCCCCCGTCCAAGTTCACATCCTCTGTCTCTTTCTTCCTTCCTCTCTCTGTATCCCTCCCTCCTTCCTTCAGATACCGATCTGGCCTAGTTGGGGAGTTGCCTAAAGCTCTGTGCGTGTGCATGAGTGTTGGGCTACCTGCCAGCGTGCATCCCTGTGTTTGTGCATGCGTGTGTGTGTGCGTGTGTGTGTTCGACTATGTGCCTTTATGTGTGTGTGTGTGTGTGTGCGTGTTTCTGTGTGTGTGTAAGTGTTTGACTTTGTGCCTTTGCATGTGTGTGTGTGTGTGTGTGTTTGACTATATGCCTTTGTGTGTGTGTGACTATGCGCCTTTGTGTGTGTGTGTGTCCTTGCAGGTACATGTTTGTGCGTGCGTGTTTGCGCGTGTGTGTGTGTGTGTGTGTGTGCTCGTGTGTTTGGGGCCCAGATGCAGGCCTGGTGTCAGTGCATGCCTGCCTCCGCTCTAATTAAGTGTGTTAGCTGCCTCTTAGATAATAAACTCTGATTGGCTTACAGATTCCTTGTCTCCCCTGACTCTTGGAAATCTTGTGTTTTTTCTTTCTCTGTCTCTGTTTGTTTATAAGTTTATGTTGCTACTTAGTCTTCCTTGTTCTGTTTCCGGTTTCCATCTCTTTCTCCTCTTTCTCCTTTTTCTTGTCCTTGCCTTTGTCCTGTTGTTAAAGAGAGATGATGTAATGCTAGGGACTGGACAGACTGCAGGACAGGATTGTATGTGACGGACCATCTCTATTGGTCCAATGACAATGAAAACCGCTGTGCATCTTGGGATATAGTGCGGAAATAAGTTTGCATCAGTTGAACACTTATTCTATGGTGCATTATGGGTATTATCAAGATTTAGTGTACTGTGTGGGGTTACCAGATTTTGTACATTTCGGACTACATTTAAAAGCGGTGACCCCCTAAAACCTAGGGTGTCAGGGCTTAAGTAATGCGCTATATAAGGCACAAGTGGACAAATTGGAACAGAGTCAAAGAGAGCAGAGAGTTGAGATTGTAATTTCCAACCATTGCTCGGCGCAGACCGAAGTGAATCAGAGAGCTTGATTCCCTGGGTCGATTGGGTCGCGCGTGGATTGCTTCCACAACTCAATCGACAGACATTTGAACAAAAGCAAAAACGTGCAGGGAAAAGTAACATAGTGGAGCTTTAAGTCTTGCTTAAACTTTGGCTGTTTGGCTGCTAACCCTTTTCTCTGGGGCTTCTTGTGATTTTCTGTTTCTTGTGCATCTTCAATCTCTTCCTTCGTTTAGTACACTGCGTCATTCATAAATGCAATTATGTAAGATGATAGTGATTTCATTTAGTTCGCTTTCTTCTTACGGCAGAATTCTGAAAGTAGGACAGGAGCTGGAAGGAAGAAAATTTATTGATTTAAAGTATGCATGTGTTTATGTATTCTGTGGACAAAGTGATCAGGAGGAACCTGAGCCAGATGAACCCTGATGGTGTGTCTCAGTCTAAGCTGACCTCCCATCATTTGTTCATTTCACAACGTTTCATCAAAGTTGCTTTAGTTTGGTGGACCAGGCAGTATGAACCCAACACATTTGAACAAAACTCTTCTCGTGTCCGTGGTATCGCTTATGGTCACACACGCACACACAGACGCACATTCACTAACTGACACCCGAACACCATTTTCAGGGCGTACAGAACGAAATATGTAAACTTCAAATGTCCTTTGAAGTTATCGATCAAAACACGCGTGTGCGTCGCGCCCAGGGAACCACTGAGAGGAAGTATGAGCAGGGGCGTGGCCCAGGGTCCAGGAGACTGAAACCTTTATAGATCAATGGGTCGATGACGACAGCTCCAGAACACAACAACAGAGATAGCCGATGGTGGCTTAACAAACGTTACTCCAGAGCAGATCCATAAGTTCAGGGTGAAGGAGGCCTCTCAAGGGAACTTGATTAGAGACAGCAAGCCCCTCTTCTTCATCATCTGGTGGAGATGGGGGGGGGGGGGGGGGGGGGGGGGGTAACCTGCTGTTCCTCCAATCCAAATCTTAATTGCTGTGTAATTACCTCACGGCTTGTATCGTCACGCAGGGCTCCGGCCTAGCGACGGAACATGGAGGTACGTGTGTGTGTGTGTGTGTGTGTGTGTGTGTGCGTGTATGTGTGTATGTGTGTGTGTGTGTGTGTGTGCATGCGTGCGTGTGTGTGTGTGTGTGTGTGCGTGTGTGTGTGTGTGTGTGCGTGTGTGTGTGTGTGTGTGCATGCATGCGTGCATGCGTGTGCGTGTGTGTGTGTCGGGTTGTGAGTTGTATTCTTGGGCTGCTGAAAAGGGGGATCTCTTGCAGCCAATGGCGCTTCATAATCATGATTTATTAACGCTCCCTGAGTCGTGTCGGTTGTGTTTGCTGTAGCGCAACAACAGATTGCTGGTTAATATTTCTGGTGGAACGGGTGTATTTTTGTGTGTGTTTGTGTGTTTTCTGCAGTACAGGACTGTTGCTGGGGCTAATGAAGTCAAGCATACCACCTCTTGAAACGCACACACACACACACACACACACTGTGACCCACCTTGCCTCCATATGTGCTTGCCCCCATGTTGATCTCTGTGTGTGCGTCTGTGTGAGTCTGTGCATGTGTGTGTGCATGCGTGTGTGTGCGTGCGCATGTCCATGTTTTATAAAATAAAGGGTAATGTATGTAATGCAGTGTGTGTGTGTGTGTTTGCGTGTGTGTGTGTGTTGCCACGTGCCACTGTGTCGGTTAATTGGATACACGGCATCCATAAAATTGGGCAGTGGCCAATCATTTACAAGCTCAGGGAGGGATGCTAAGGAAGTGACGGTTGTTATAGAGAGATTGTTGAAGAGAGATTCTCTCTTTACCTTTTTGATGTATTCACTGGGGTAGTGCCGGCCTCATTAATCAACCCAATACATAACACATGAGCCATGTTCTCATCTCAACATGCCTGTAACACCGGCCCTTACGAAAAGCGTATTTCATGTTCGTCCTCTGCATGGAGAACAACACGACAAATGTTTGTTTTACGAGTTCTTCCCATGAAGAGGTGCTTGTCGAGTATCCGTTTGGTGGGAACCTATGGCAACATGAACAGAGGCGGGACACGCCACATGACACCCAGCCGAGGGCCCCAGGGCCCCTCTTTGAATTAGCGGGGAATAAACGTGACCCCCTGCGCACTCGACGGAACGGAAGAACGCTATATTATTGGTGTGTATACCCGGCTGCTTTATGCCTATATTCTGCTTGTTTTCAGGGTCAGGAAGAACTCCATACTTATTCTTTCATCGTTTTTTTGTGGACTGTGTTAGCCTTGGTAAATGTCCTCCTCTCTTTCTGTGATGGCCGCCGCGCTGGAAGGAACAAGGCCGGGCTGCTTGTTCCTTTTGCTACTGCAGTGTTTTTCCTTTCGTTTTTTTCTTCTTCCGGGCTTAATTTCATCACGTTGCAAAATATCTCGTTTTGTTTGGAAGGAGATTAGTGATGCACGCCGACTGAGCCTTGAGTTGGGTTGTGTGAGAGAGGCAATTCCCTTTTCACCCAACATCTGTCTTTTCTACCCCGATTCCCTCTCTTTCTCCCTCCCTCCTCTCTTTCTCTCTTTCTTCACGTCCCATAATACTGACGCGAGCAGAACAACTCCAGCGCCTTCAAGCCGGCCCTGTGACAAACACAGCCCCCACCAGAGAGATCAGCCCGAGCTGCAGCCTCCTCGCTCTTTATCAGCGTGTCTGTGCCTTCCTCTGCGTAGCTTCCTCTGAATAATGACCTCAGTAAGCCCAAGATGGCATTTAGGCGGGCATCTGGGCGCTGGCATCAGGGAGCCTCCATGCGTCTCCTTCTGAGATGCTGGCTTTTGTGTCACCAAACACACACAAATCTCACACAATATTATCCCGTTTGTTCCTGGCTAGCCTAATAAGTGGTGCATTGAGCGCTGTGTTGTCTGTGTGTTGTGGTGGGCGATGCAAAAGGGGGACAGGTACTCTGAGTTCTGGCCTTTTATTAAACCTCACACTCGCACGCACACACACACACACAAACACACACACACACACACACACACACACATCACAGCCCCCAAGACCAGCACAAAGCGTCTTGTTTCCTAAATCATTTCTTCCTACCCGACTGGCGTGACATTTAGCCATGTAAAAAAAACAGGACAAAAAACAACGACAACTGTGAATTATTCAGAAAGTTTGGCCTCGCAGAAATGTCAACGTGAAAGAAAAGCGCATATTTATTTGTAAAGCAAAACAAGGAACAAAGAGATCTCTTTTGAATTTTCTGTTTTAGAAATGCAGATATGCCGTCTGGTAGCGCAGGGCTAAAGGAGCGCTACTGCAGCTCACGGTATAGATCCAGTGCTGCTCCACTAGCCTAGCGGTTAGCACCAGAGCTAATGTCGCAGATGACCATAAATATATATGTATTTATATACATATATGTGTATGTTTCCAAAAGCATTTGAGTTGGTGATCCTTACTTTAAAATAAATGTAAAAATACAATTAAACATTTGGAGTGTTCTTACAACATGCATGTTAGCAACAGGCAAAAAATGTATGAGTTCCCTTTTTTGAATTCATTAAATCCAAACAGCACGTTGGTGTTTGATTTAACAGCCTATAAAATGTGTAGTTACGGTAATTTTATGTAAAATCTGCCTTTTCCAATTTGCAGTCTTCACACTACTTGCCATCAGGCCTACAGCTGAATAAATAAAACGCAAAGAGGCATGAAGCAAAGTTGGGAAAGTGGAGACATAAAGAGAACTATAATGATTAGCCTTTAAAAGGTTCTAACCAGGAAATAATTTATGGTATGGAGTCCATTTAAAAACATCTATGCGCGTAAAAGATGAATCGATACTTTCAAGATGAATGCGTATAAAATCAATCGGATATCAGGAAAAAATAAATCAGAAAAAGGTTAGAGAGACATAGCATAAAAGGATGATTCACAATACACGGCTTTGGCAATCCAATAATCTGGCATTTCAGCGCAGATAAAAACCTCTGCTGCGAGACGCCTCAGGGCCTTGTCACGCGTTTATCTCTGTAGCTGACCCGACTCGCCAATCATCAATCACGGAGTGATGCGTTTACTTTCCATCGCCACGCCGTGACAAGACATACTCAGTGAATATTTATGTATGTAGTGAACACTGTATGGGATGGTGGTGTGTAGCTGAATCTCTCTCTCTCTCTCTCTCTGTCTCTTGTTTTTCTCTCTCTCTCCCTCTCTCTCTCTCTCTCTCTCTCTCTCTCTCTTGTTTCTCTCTTGTTTCTCTCTCTCTCTCTCTCTTGTTTCTCTCTCTCTCTCTCTCTCTCTCTCTCTCTCTCTCTCTCTCTCTCTTTCTCTCCCCTCCCTCCCTCCCTCCCTCCCTCCCTCCCTCCCTCCCTCCCTCTCCTTCCAATCTCCACTTCCTCCTATTTGCTCCCCTGGGGCCATAGTGCAGATAATGGTTATTCTGGCTGTCTGGCTGTCTGTCCGTCTCCTTATCCCCAAACTTGCCTTCTATTAAAGACAGGTACTTGGGGAAAAAAAGCCTAAAGGAATCCCTCTTATCATTTTAAAGATGAAAATCACACAATGACAGTGTGCATTGATGCACTCGCTGACTTTGACTTGTAATTGCGCGTCACTCGTTCATTAGCAGAGACTGAGATTTGTGAGTTTTGTTACTCTTAACAGTGAAGAAAGGGATAAACAACAGCTGCAGCGTATGCATTGGGTTGTTCTGTTGTTCCTCAAAGTATTACAGCCATATAAATGTGTGTTATATAATTATCCTTCTGGCTGCATCATTAAACAGAATAACTTATGTGCGGATACCTCCCACGAGTTAGCAGTAAATCATAGAACAATCTTTGGAAAATAGTTTGACACAGGAGGGATGAAATAGAATGGCGCAAAAGTAGAACAAAGAACAGTAGAGCATAGTGGGATAGAATAGACTACAGCAGACTACAATAGTGTAGAGTGCAGAAGAGTATAGTTGAATAGCATAGAGTAGACTAAAGTAGAATAGAGTGCAGTAGAGCATAGTGGAATATAATACAGTAGAACAGACTACAGTAGTGTAGAGTGCAGTAGAGTATAGTTGAATAGCACAGAGTAGACTAGAGTAGAATAGAGTGCAGTAGAGCATAGTGGAATATAATACAGTAGAACAGACTACAGTAGTGTAGAGTGCAGTAGAGTATAGTTGAATAGCACAGAGTAGACTAGAGTAGATCAGAGTGCAGTAGAGCACAGTGGAATATAATACCGTAGAACAGACTAGAGTAGAGTGCAGTAGAGTAGAGTGCAATAGAATAGAGTAGACTGGAGTAGAAGTAGATTGTCAATCTTAAACAAAAGCTAAGCATTTTAACCCCTAATTTGACTTCTGAGGCCAACCTTAATAGTGAGTTAGTTGAAGGGCACGGTGAAAGAACAAGAAGACATATTTAAGCCTGGAATAATCCCGTATGCATAAAGAGGTAGGAGCAACGCATGGCCACTAGCTATTCATTTGATAATGAGTACAGCCTTCAGGGACTTTGGCCCTTTCTTTTTCTTTCTTTTTTTTCCCCAGCGAAGATACAACAGTGTATTCATGTTGTATCCGTGAGAGGCTTGCTCAGTGAAGCCTTTAGCGCTGGTGCCTTCTGTATGTGTGTGTGTGTGTGTGTGTGTGTGTGTGTGTCTCTGTATATGTGTTGTGTGTGTGTGTGTGTGTCTTTCTCTGTGTATATGTGTTGCACACAAGCACACAGACACACAAACAGAGATCAACATGGGGGCACACACATATGGAGGCAAGGTGGGCCAGTGTGTGTGTGTGTGTGTGTGTGTGTGTGTCTCCATAGAGAAAGGGGTTCACGAAGGTGAGACACAGAATGATGCAGTACAGAGGAGAAATGGAAAGAGGGAGGAAGAGAGGGAGAGAGAGGTACAGAAAGAGGGCGAGAGAGAGGGGGAGAGTAACAGAAAGAGGGAGAGAGAAAGTAGGAGGGAAGAAAGGAAAGAGAGCAATAGACGGTGGGACAAAGGAGTGTGCATGTATCTGTGTGTGTGTTTGAGAGAGATAGAGAATGTGACAGAGAGGGAGAGAGAGCGCAACAGATGTAGACAGAGCGAGGTAAAGACAGAGAGAGAGAGAGAGACAGAGAGAGAGACAGAGAGAGAGAGTGAGAGAGAGAGTTTGTGCGAGCAGCGCCAGCAGCAGTGACGGTAGTAAGCCGGGTTTTGATACCCGTGTATGACGAACGGAACGCTCCAGCTCAGAGTATTCGACACGTTGCGTGTCTCACATACAGAAACACACGAGTTCAGTGCTGCAGAGTAGAGAGGAGTGGAGGAGGAGGGGAGAGGGGGAGGAGGAGGAGGAGGGGAAAGGAGGGGAGAGGGGGAGGATGATGGAGACGGGAGAAGAGGGGAAATGGGAGAGGAGGGAGAGGGGAGAGGAGGAGTTGGAGAGGGGAAAGGAGGAGGAGGAGGAAGTGGAGGAGGGGAGAGGAGAGGAGGTGGAGGAGGGGAGAGGAGGAGGTGGAGGAGGGGAGAGGAGAAGGAGGAGGGGGGAAGGTGGAGGAAGAGGGGAGAGGAGGAGGGGGAGAAGGGTGAAGAGAGAGGTGGAGGAAGAGGAGTGGATGGGGGAGGAGGAGGAGGAGGAGGAGGAGGAGGAGGAGGAGGAGGAGGAGGAGGAGGAGGAGGAGGAGGAGGAGGAGGAGGAGGAGGAGGAGGAGGAGGAGGAGGCAACCAGGGTGGGAATTTGAGTATCAGCTAACAGTTATTGATTTTGGCAGATGCAATATAGCCGGGCCATTAAGAATCCCCAGATCCATTCTCAGCCAGTGACTCATTGTTGATTTATTGATGGAGATTCTGCCAGGGGGAGGGGTTTAATGAAAAGGGTATGGATAATCAGACGGGGAGAATATGATTCTAGTGGTTAGTTGTTGTTGTTGTTGTTGTTGTTGTTTTTGAGACCCGGGCGTGTCAACAGTTTGACGTCCCTGTCAATACTCTGCGTGAGAATGCAGTCTCTGAAGAGCTGGGCGGAGGAGGGGCGATAGATGCGTCCGTTATATTGTTAGCGAGCGAGCCAGTGTGTGGCCGCTCGATCCGCCACAGTGCTTGAGGTTCAGTCATCTTCACAGCCAGTAAAGTCAGCACATTTCCCGCTATATAGGCCTGCCATTAAACGTGCAATGGCTCATTGCGGATTGACATTGCACACTATCATTGTCGTCATGTTGTGCTATGAAATTCAGGAACGACTCCTTTATGCAAGGGGGCACTCATTATTACTAAGCACGATTTTAAAATGGCTGGTATTACATTCATACATTAATGCATTATTCACCTCACCAAATAACTTATAATGATTTTCTTCTCTTTTTTTTTATCCACTGCTTGCACACTTCATCAGGCAAGAGAGTAATTATTTCCCCTAATGGCGTAGTGAAGTATTCATCCATTGTCGCAGGCATTATTACTTTACTTAACTTTTAATGTCTCAAGTTAAAGAAAAGGCTCTCTCACACATTTGATGAACATTCAACATGTGTCCTTATTTCAATAACGGTGCAGGTTAGTGCTCATTTCACAAATGGGTTCTCATTTTTACTAAATATGTTCCTTTATAGTAGATTTTGCCTTTGGATACGCCGATATATCTTGGCGTATATTTTTTTATAATTATTATAATTGGCGTTTGCCTGTCTTGGCCAGATTCAGGCGAGTTGCTTATTTCCATTATTTGAAGTCCAGAAGGGGAGATCTCTGGGTTGGCATTTTGTTTCTGTTAGCCGCTTACATTGACTTGCACAGTTACTTTAGCCTAGCTCCTGTTCATGTGGTTATTAGGCTACCTGTGATGCGCCGCTGGCGCAATTCTAGCATCAGCTGCTACTGGCTGGGTCGTCTTCGTGGAGGGTTACCTGTCAGGGGCACATCACAGGTAGCCTAGTAATCACAGCGCCCAAAATAGTGCAGTATATCTGTGTGTTTGTAGACAAACTTATTTTGCTGTTACTCGTTTTGAACTCCTGACTATTTGGAAAACATTGGGCCTTTTCGGAAAGTAATTACAAGTGTATTCCCCGCACATGAGCACAAGCTAGGCTACTGTAACTGCGCAAGTCAACGGAAGCCTGCTAACAGAAATCGAAGGCTAACCCGGCGAAGTCCCCTTCTGGACGCACAATGATGAATGTGGAATCAGACAAGTCGTCTGAATCTGGGTAAGACAGTTTACAGATACACGCTGAATCTCTTTAAGGCTTCAACATTGCTCTTCAGTTTAAAATAAGGGCCTCGTTGATAACTCACCACATAGAAAAAACCCTTCTTTAAAGAAAATAATGATTGGTAATGTTGGAGAAATAGGTGGAAACGGGGGAGATAGTAACAATATAGATGTTTGAATGTAGTTTATGGACTTGCAATGCCAGATAGGATATATACAGGGTTATGTGTTATGTTATACAAAGGAATCATGTTTGAAATGTGTCTTTACTAGCTTGTATATTATCAGGACTATCTTGTTTTCTTGTTTTATCTACGGCCTCAATTAACATAGAAATCCATATCCAACAAGGTCTCTACAGTGATCAGTTGTACATGCGAAGGACATTTAAATGACCCACGTGGACATCTCTTCAGTCAAGTAAATACATTTAATAGGAAGGTGTGTCGATACAGACACGGTATGTAGCAACCCATATGGTACACCAAAAATAATTATTAAATTAATGTTAGAGGTGTTTTTTTTCTCTCCCACAAACATGCACATTTTAGGACATCATAAAAATGGTAATCTCTGTCACTTGGGGGAGGATTGTCTCTTTGGCCTGGGGTCGGCTCCTGTATTTCCCAAAGCAATTAAAGTTGGGGCGAATTTAGTTGTCGTCTGCTCTGTATGGTGGATTTT
>JACYXH010000053.1:845459-912959 GCA_026745465.1 Lota lota
ATGACCTGCCATCCAATCACAGGCGTGTGTCTCTGCCGTGCGGGCGTTGAGGGGAGGCAGTGTGACTCGTGTCGGGTGGGATTCTTCAGCTTCTCATCGCGGGGTTGTCGAGGTACTGGACATTAGACCCTTCAATATACACAGCAAACCATTGTTCAGAGGTTTGAGTCACCCATGATAAGAAATGTATGCATGCACGATATTGTGAGAGGGTTTGGATAATAGCATTCAACAAATGTCTTCTATACTGTATATTGAATCGTTGTATCAACTCCCAGCCGTAAGGTTCTGGGTTCAAACCCCAAGAGGCCTACCTTCTCATTAATGACAGGAATGACACTTTACAATAAGGGTGCATTAGTTAACCATGTATTTACTTTAGTTAATGCAGTAATAAGCATTATTATATAGCATTAGCATAGGGGTTAGGGTTTGTGGGTTAAGGTTAACCCTAACCCTATTAAATTATATGTAAATGAATACCTTAGTTTACATGAATACCATTAGAAAATTACTACACCATTAGTTAACTGTTAATTAACTCTAAGTTAATGTTTATTACTGCATTTACTAATGTTAATTGATGGGTAATTAATGTACCCTAAATAGTTATCAATGACAAAATTTCCATTGTATTTGCTTTGGATAACAGCATGTGATAAAAACTCATGATTGTTGTCTTCTTCCAGCTTGTAACTGTGACCCCATGGGCTCCATGTCCATGCAGTGCCATGGCAACGGGACATGCCACTGTCGCCAAGGCTTCATGGGTTATAAGTGTGACAAATGTCAGTTGAACTTCTACCACAACAGAGCAACGCACCACTGTGAGGCATGTCCAATCTGTTACGGGCTGGTCAAGGACAAGGTGAGGTCTGTCTGTGTGTGTGTGTGTGTGTAGGAGTGTCTGTGTGTGTGTGTGTGGGAGTGTCTTTGTGTGTGTGTGTTTATTCGTTTTTTTTCCTGTGTCCCTTTAGAATTTGTAAAGCTACATAAGTGATGCCCATACTTTGTGAACACACATAAAACACACATTGGACTGAATGGGTGCCTCTCTCTCTCTCTCTCTCTCTCTCTCTCTCTCTCTCTCTCTCTCTCTCTCTCTCTCTCTCTCTCTCTCTCTCTCTCTCTCTCTCTCTCAAGCCAATCGTAAAGCCCAGGATCCCTTTGTCACCGCATACATTCCTACTCCAGCCAAAGAGCTTTTTGTTTTCCAGCTTGTACCAGTGTTCTTACTGCATGCTGTAATTTTTTACTGTGTTAGCAATTCAGCAAAAACACCAACACTCTGTCTGCTTGGAGCACACGCAATTACTCTCTGAGAGTGTCCCTCCCTCCCTCCCTCCATCCCTCCTTGCCTCCTTCCCTCTCTGTATCTTTCTCTCTCTCTTCCATTCACTGCTTTTCCCTTTCTGCACACCAGACCAATAATGTATATGTTGGGGGTTTATTCTCCCCCCGTTGAGCTTGTACAAGCAACACAGGACGGATAACAAGCAGTGAACCCAAGAGGTGAGAGTAGAAAGAAAGAGAATGAGGCCTAGAGCCAAACAATCAGAAGAGCACGACTTGGAGAGACATTTGAGGAAATAAGGGTTGTGGTTCTAGGTTCTTGTTTTCGTTTTCTCATTTTAGAAAGAAGAAGAGAAGCGATGTACTAGTGGAAAACAATATATTTATTTTCCTGTTGTTCCTTACAAAGTACAGACGCTCATACTTTCCAACCGGAGCTGTAAGTGAATGTTTAGGATAAGGCAGCAGAGCTGAACGTATGAACAGATTCCTGTTATTGGTTTAATGAAGTGTATATTATAAACACTTGTAATTTGACTCAATTATAGAGCAACTACAGGCTAATATAAGGGTTACAGGCATCTAAATTAAGTAAACAGAAATTCAGTGAAATTAGGCTAATTAGGTAAGTAATTAATTAATTTGAACAATACCAATGTGTTTGCATACTTTATAAATGTTTGTCATCTGTATCGTGTTCCACATATGGATTTATTTATCCATGTATTGTGTTTCTCTCACTGCGAGATTCCAATAGGATGGTGTTTCACCAATGCGTCAATTTGTGTCCTCTTTTGTGACCATTTTCGTTTCCCAAATAAATATATAGACATGTAGACATGTCTAGACACTATTTATTTTCAGTCAGAATATGTGTGTTCATGCCAAGTAAGCATTCACATAGTATACAAGGACAACGTGTTTGTGTGTGTGTGTGTGTGTGTGTTATTATTCCTTTGCTGGAGTTATTCAAAAAAGAGACACGATGCAAAGATCCTAAATGCAGCTGTACAGGATAGCAAACAAAACGCGGATACGAATAAGAAAGGGTCAAGAAGAAGACGATTCCTTCTTTCCGCTGACGCCCTCCATGTGTTCCCTCCCTCCGGCCCGGGGCCGCTGCAGGTGGAGACGCTCGGAGCCCAGCTGGCCGACCTTGAGAAGCTCCTGGCTCGCTATGACTGCCGCGGTCGACGCCTCCACCCCCTGCAGAGACACCCCGCGGAGCACCAGGGGGAGGACGCCCTGCCCAACGCCCTGGAAGACGTCCTGGCTTTCCAAGGTAAAGGCGCGGTAGCCGTCACCACCAACCGCTGTCGTTACTAGTACACCACGCTCGTGTGTGTGTCATCTCTTGTTTTGATTCTGCCTCTTCAAGTGCATCCCTGCAATTTGTTGGTTTTGTGTTCTTATTTGAAACCGGTTTCATTTGTTGTTTTTGTTGCGTTGTTTCCCCAGCCAAGCATTTTGTATTGCAGTTCTGCTCGCTATTCAAATACCTTTTGATTGAATGAATGATGATGAAGATATTGAAACAAGCATCCTGTTAGGGGTTTTATGTTTCACCAGCAGCAGAATCACTGCAATCCCATTTAAACAACGAACCAACCGTACTAAACATATAACTACCACCATCACTACGCCTACTTGTCTTTCTCTATATGTGTGCTGCAGATAAATCAAGAAATAGTATTCTTAAAATGAAAAACGTAAAAGGTTTACAATCCAAACAGCTCGGCATTAGTGCTACACAGACGTGAAGGATTCTTGTTGTGTTGTTCCTGGTTGGGGCTCAGGGACACAGCAGTGAGAGGCCAGTAGACATAAACAGTGATGAAGAACAAGAAGCACACTGACCATCGTAATCCCTATTTATGTGACAGGCGGTGCATCTCTAATCCCTGCTTTATTGTAGTGATTACACACGCCTCCAGGAGTACTGTTCCCCACAGAACCCCCCCCAACGCTGTAGTCCCTGTACACACATGCATGCACACGCACGCACGCGTACACATGCATGCACATGCACGCACACGCATACACGCACGCACACACACACACACACACACACACACACACACACACACACACACACACACACACACACACACATGAACATACACACACACACTAAAACACATGCATCAACACACATATGTGTAGGCAGGGTTGTAGTATGTAGCTCATAAAATGGACCAGTTTTTAATAAAGGTTTTATTATGGACCAGTTTTACTATAGGTTTTCGTATGGGCCAGTTTAAATATAGATTTTAGTATGGACCAGTTTAGATAAAGGTTTTAGTATGGACCAGTTTTAGATACGGTTTTAGTATGGACTAGTTTAAATATAGGTTTTAGTATGGGCCAGTTTTAATAATGGTCTTTAGTATGGACCAGTTTTAATAAAGGTTTTAGTATAGGCCAGTTTTAATAAAGGTTTTAGTATGGACCAGTTTTAATAAAGGTTTTAGTATGGACTAGTTTACATATAGGTTTTAGTATGGACTAGTTTAAGTCTGTTGACAGAATAAAGCCTGTTAATGCCCAATATGAGTAGTTTCTGTATATTCTATATATTTATGTTATTCGTGCATTTATATGACGCTAATGCCGTACTCCCCTATCTCACACACACACACACACACACACACACACACACACACACACACACACACACACACACACACACACACACACACACACACACACACCTCCACAACATCTATTCAACAAAGACCACCATGGAAAGAAGTCCTGTTTTGTGTTATCGTTGAAGCTCTTTCAAATGTGCATATATTGGTTTGACAGCCATGTAATTGTCCTTTTAAAGTGAATGGTCAAATAAATAAACTAAACTGAACTATTTGATGCTACATCCACACACGAGATTACCCATGCACATACACAAACAAACATTCTCACACACACACACACACACACACACACACACACACACACACACACACCCACACACCCACGTAGGGAGTGGCTGGTTAACAGCCCTGGTCAGCCAGGCGGTGGGTGGTCCAATGGAGATGAGTTCAGCCCAAAGGGAGCTGCATTGTGTGGGAAGAATGGAGCAGAACTTTCTGCATCACTATGGCCTGTTTACAAGAACATGGCCAGGCTGACTCCTCACTGTTGACAACTGTTGTTTGGTCTGGGTCCTTTTTTTAAATCAGTCAATTAATAATTATAATTAATAATTCATTCATTTCAATCTTTGTTTCTTTGTCACCGTTTTGTCTTTGTTTGGCTGTTTTTATCTTTTGGTGTTTGGTTTTCTTTATTTCCTTCTGTCTTCCTTCCTTTCTGAAACTCTCTGAGTCCCAATGTGCTGTGAAGATGTGTTCAGCGGGCCCTTGTTTGCTCAGACCACAACAGCACATAATACTATCTCGCTAACGCCAGGGCTAACGCCAGGGCTAACGCCAGGGCTGCACTCACTCAAGCCGCTGTTCTGAAAACACTGGCCTTGAAATCTGAACACGTTTGGGAACCGGGTCGAGTTGGATTCAGAACCCCCCCGCCCCCCATACTCAAAACAGTATGGCTTTGTTGTTGTTTGTTTTGGTGCTGTGTGTGTGTGTACGTGTCAGTGTGTGTGTGTGTGTGTGTGTGTGTGTGTGTGTGAACGTGTCAGTGTGTGCGTGTGTGTGGGAAAATAATGCTGTATACCACTTGGAGGCAACACATTGGGATCAGCATCACAGGAGGTGAATCAGGCCCTGAAAGACTCGCTTGTTGTGGCGTTTTTGGTGCACATTTGCATTTGCATGGTGGAGCTGCTCTTCATCTTGTTAGCGGCGGTTGCATGGTGGCGTGCTCTTCATCTTGTTAGCGGCGGTTGCACGGTGGCGCTGCTCTTCATCGTGTTAGCGGCGGTTGCACGGTAGAGCTGCTCTTCATCATGTTAGCGGCGGTTGCATGGTGGCGTGCTCTTCATCATGTTAGCGGCGGTTGCATGGTGGCGTGCTCTTCATCATGTTAGCGGCGGTTGCATGGTGGCGTGCTCTTCATCATGTTAGCGGCGGTTGCATGGTGGCGTGCTCTTCATCATGTTAGCGGCGGTTGCATGGTGGCGTGCTCTTCATCTTGTTAGCGGCAGTTGCATGGTGGCGTGCACTTCATCATGTTAGCGGCAGTTGCATGGTGGCGTGCTCTTCATCATGTTAGCGGCGGTTGCACGGTGGAGCTGCTCTTCATCATGTTAGCGGCGGTTGCATGGTGGCGTGCTCTTCATCATGTTAGCGGCGGTTGACGTGTTCTTCATTACGTTGCAGAAGCCCGCGAGGCGTTCATACGGCGGTTCTCCGCCCTGGGGGCGTCCACGCACACGCTGTCGGCCCAGCTGCAGGGCATCGCCGCGGCGCTGGGCTGCGGAGGCAGCGGAACAGCGGCACAGGTGACGGACGAGAAGGAGGTGCGGGAAGAGGAGAGGAGCAGAGGAGGAGGTGTCGCATGTCAAACCCTCGCCGAATCCTTGGTCATGGTCAGGGCGTCTGACGAACGTCTGAAGAAGGCGACTCTGGATCTAAACAGCATGGTAAGGGGGCAGATCTTCTTCGTCATCATCATCATCATGTTCCTGGTCTTTTAAACAGGCGTAGGTGAATGATTCATAGGTGTAGCAACCCGAGTGCACCCATGATGGAGCATTTTGAGCAGATATTGTGTATTGTTTTAATCAAAGGGTTAAAGTGATGGAGAGAGTGGATTCGTTTGTTGAAAGGTTCGGGGTTCGGGCCCTAATGTCGGTAGTGTACCTGTAGGCTCCCTTGAGCAAGATGCCCCTACCCCTACCTGATCCAAAATGACATCTAAAATTCCCTGCAAGACACTTTGGATGAACGTGTCTGATATATACGACTGAATAGTAAGCTACAGTTTATGCATACTGGTTATTTTGGGACATTGTTACTTGAGCAGTGCCCATTTAAAACGGGCCTGTTCGTAACGGGCCGATTGCGTGGCCTCTGGTATTCGGATGAGAACCGCTCATCCGAACAACGTGGCACTAGACCCCATGCTTCCTTGGGTCCTCGCCGGAAACACACCCGCCAAGTGTGAAGTGGATCAGTTGTCCAGGACAGATATACAAACATACAGACAGAGACTCCTCTAATTACAGTGGGATGAGCAAAAAAATAACCCCTTTTGCTTTTGCAGTATGTAATAAATGTGCAATTAGCAGAATACCAATTTGCATTTCTTCTTCAAATGTCTTCTTCAAATTGCTAAACAGAGTGTTATTTGTGAGGGGATGCAAACGTGCCGTTGATCACAGGGAATGTATTTCTGTCCCTGCTTAGACAATGATGAAAAAGAGCGTCAGCATTTCTTTATCAAAATTGTTTGGGATTTTCCATGAAGCTCTGTATGGACCAATGACTTCTCTATACTAAGATATAGTATGATTCGTAAAACAACCAAACATTAATGCATTGTGATAAATAAAAAAAAAGGAGTGACTATACCATAAACGGTCATTTTTTCTTGTCTTTATTATGTCCGTTTCCAGTTAGGGATGTGATGGGTGTTTATGAATGCGTTTCACAAATCTTACAGAAGCAACGATGCAGCTGTGTGTGCCTTGGCTTCTTCTCCAGGAAGTCTCTACCTCTGAAGCAGTGTGGCGATTATTCCATATGTCTCACGGACACAAGAAATGAACAATTTGTTCTGCATTCCTGCTTTAGCTTCCACCATCTGAAGGGCTGCCGGCAGTTATGCATACTGCAGCCATCTTGTTTGGTTAAGGGGACATGGGAGAGCTGCGTGCGTGCGTGTGTGTGTTTGTGTGTGTGTGTGTGTCTCTTTGTTTTTCTGTTCATGCATCTATATGTGTGTGTGTATGTGTGTCTGTGTGTCTGTGCATGCATCTGTTGAGTGTGTGTGTGTGTGTGTTTGTGATTGTGTGCATGTGCCAATCTGTGTGTGTGTGTGTGTGTGTGTGTCTGTGTGTGTCTGTGTGTGTCTGTGTGTGTCTGTGTGTGTGTGTGTGTGTGTGTGTGTGTGCGCATGCGCCTGCGTGCGCCCACTCTGACATAACACTCGCTTATCTCTGCTCTGCCTGGAGCAACAGCGATGTAAGTCCAAACGAATAAGAAGAGCAGTATTTTGCAAATGCACGGATGGTACACCTTTGCACGTTTGTATTTGCATTTTCCCAATTTCAATGTTACTCGGTGGAGCACTGAACATTTAAATCTGCTGGTTTTATCACATTAGAACTTTGAAAGCAACTCACTTTAGAGCAGAGCTGCCAACTCTCATGCAGACTCACGCAAATGACTTCGCACGTTCTCATGCTGCGCCTCCTATTTCTCACTCAAATTCCACGCTATTCTGCCCCAAACGTCCGGCCTGCTTTGAAAACCCAAATCAACAGTTGAGAGCCGGTTTTGGTCAGAAAAGTCCTGGGCCATTTGCTCCCAGTCCTACCCTATGTGTCGTTTGCTGTACTTTAGAGTGGGTCACGTGACTTGCCTGTTTCGTCTGTTGAAGATTACCTTTCATATCCATGCAGCGGTTATCCGTTGATCAATCAATGAGCCTAGCTGACGTTACCTTCTACAATTAGAACAACATTTGGTCTACTGTAGGCTATGTGTAGCTCACTCACTCACTCACTCCATCCTGTCCACATTTTTGCTTAGTTAACTTTTTCTAACTTTTTTTCACAGATAATTCCTTTTGAGCTGGCATCAGGCCCGAACAAATGGAACATCATGGTCAATGACTCACGGGCCCTAATGAAAAGGTAAGTCTGGCCAATGGGCTTTAAGTGGCCAATTATGAGCAAAGGCCACTGGGTAATCTCTGTGAAGTTCACCTCCACAACACTTTCTGCTTTCTCTTCTGCCTGTCAGTCACTTAGTGGTCAGGCTCTAAGTGATTCGATTTGTCTCCATTATCTAGTTGTTGCAAGTGGTCTAGACCAGAGGAACCTAGCGAGTCCCAGAAGGTCATGAATGCCCCCCCGCCCCCCCCTCCAAAAAGAATGACCTCTGTCTGCTAACTATCGTAATGCAGTTCGCTTCCCTTCTCTCGCCCGTGTTCCTCCATCACTGTGTGTTGCGTTCGGCAGCCACGGTGACATGGCCGACCGCATCGAGGGCGTGGCCAGGGAGGCCTTGATGACCTCCAACCAGACGTTTGTGATGCTATTGGACCTTCTGCAGGACAACTCCACCCACGAGTACATCAGAGGACTGGAGGAGCGGTGAGTTGAAAACTACACACACACACACACCCGCATGCGCACACAAACACACACACACACACACACACACACCCGCATGCGCGCACACAAACAAACGCACGCACACGCACACACACACGCACATACAGTACACATACAATACACATACAATAAAAATACATTTTATTTCTGAAGTGTTTTTCTAGACACTCAAAGGTACTTAACAACAAGACAAGAGCAACCACACACACAGACATGCAAGTGCATGCATGCACACATACTCCCAGAAATGTGTGGACAGACAACCACACACACACACACACACACACACACACAGAGATTGGCACACAAACACACACACACACACACACACAGATTGGCACACACACACACACACACACACACACACACAAAGACCAGTTAAGTGAGAAAAGAATAGCCATCGCTGTATCAATGGCGCACGGTCCTCTACTTTAACGCAGCCATTGAAAGCACAGTGCGGTTGAACGGAGTAAGACGTTTAGCCACAACGGGCTGACAGCTTCCCTTCACTGTATCAGCTTATTGGTTTCCATGGGCTTGCTGCTTGAACGTTGTAGCGTGAGATTGGTCTGAGGATTATCCTGAAACGCTAGACAGAATGATGGAGGAAAACAGCCCCCCAGTGCCCCCCCCCCCCCCAGGAAGTAGAGGCACTCAGCAGTGATTACCCCCCCCCCCCCCCCCCCCAGACACACACACACACACACACCATGTCCTAGTCATCTCGCTTGAAGAGAATTCTCTTAAGCTTTCAAGCAGCGCTGCACATGGCTGTGCTTTTGCTAGTGTGTGTGTGTGTGTGTGTGTGTGTGTGTTTGTTTGTGCTGTCAGAGGACGTGTAGTTTTGTAGCCTTTTTTATGAGTACCTATCAAGAGCAAGTACTATATATATATATATATATATATATATATATATATATATATATATATATATATATATATGTGTGTGTGTAAAAACATTAATACATAAAGAATATGTATACACAGGCGATGAGCGCAGTACTACTCATTGTAATAGTACTGTGTCTATCGTTCTACTTTGTCCGTCATGTATGACTGAGCTGACCTTACGAATGTGACAAAATATATGGCAGTTGTAAAACAATATGGAAGTTAGTCTCAGTGTGCCTGCATCTACGTGATTCTGCCTGCGTGCGTTTTTGTGTGTCTGCATTTGTGCCTTTGTGTGCATAAATATTGGTGTAATAAAATATTCTGTATTCATATTGAGTTCATAACCTCATCCAACAATTGAACATTGATTTAACATGAACCATTAACTCTGACTTCCTACCTTGGCTCCCCGCCTCTCTCTCTCTCTCTCGCTCTCGCTCTCGCTCTTCCCAGACTCCATGCCATGCAGCATCTCAAGAGGAACCTCACAGCCACAGTGAACCAGACCGTAGCCAATCAGCTGGCTCTGGGGGAGGAGTCACGTGCGCTCCACGTTGCCCTGGGTAACGTTACCTCATCCATACGTCAGATGGCGCTGACAGACCCCAGCTCCTATCAGACAACAAACCGCTCGACAGAGGTCAGTGTGGCGGTCCGCATCGCCGTGTAAACAACTCTGATTGGTTTCTTCTGCGCAGGGCAGAGGCCTCTGACACCAAGGACTGCACCTCTAATTAATTATAGATTCATTTAAATACCAATGAATACATCTTTGTATTGTACCGAAACAAGGAAACTGATTTGTACTGCACATATCCTGTAATGACTTATGGATTAATTAAAATATGAATTAAAACATAGATTCAGGTACAAAGAAACATTAATTGTGTAAGGTTGAGTTGATGGGGATTTCCCTATAGATTCCTTAATTAAATAATTCCAGACACAGTTTGTACCAAAATATGTTTACAATGTTTATTAAGTATGTTAATTATGTAACAATTTAATATCCTGCTTCAGTTAAGTTGGGTTAAAAAAGTTGACTGAACTACTTAACAATGTTATAAAGCAGTGGTTTTAAAAACATTCAAATCTAAAATATACATGCCTTGTCTGTTTTGTTAGATGGTTATATGTTTGGAAACTGTAAAGGGGAATACTGTATTGATGAACAATACATAGAGAAATGTTACATTTCTCCCATCTTTTTGGACATGGTAATGAGAATGTATTGCTTATTCTACTGCACAGCAGAATGGGTCATCCGAGCATGACCCATGCAGGGACCCCAGTCATAAAGAATTAGCAGCTAGGGGTGAGAACCTTTCGTATGGCGTGCAGTTGAGACAAGCTTCAAATCGAAACCTTTCCTGTGTGTGGAACCTTTCCCCCCGACTGGTCCAAACGAAGGGGCTGCTGAACCGGACGGCTGAGCTGGCCCTCCACGTGCAGACCAAAGAAGAGCTGGTCAACAAGATCAGGACGGAGATGGAGCCTGTGATCGAGACAGCCACCAGAAACCTGGAGAAGGACCTCCTCGTACACGTCCAAGAGGTGAGTCCACGGCCCTGCACTGAGTTAAGCCTGGATAGTGTTCATGTATTTGTTTATTTTGTTTCACACGACGTTAGTGTGTCTGGTCACAATCACATAATAGGATAAGTGTATAATAACAAGACTTGGTTGTAATAGGAGTATGATTGTTTGTGATGAGTCGCGGGTCGGACAGTTCAAGGAGCTGTAGGTACGATTTGAGAGAGAGTGGAAAATTGCGGAAGAGAGCACGATTTTGAAAAAACAACCACATAAAAAAACATCCTCTCCCTCTCTGCTCCCTCCCTCCCTACGTTTCTTTACCAATGAGAAGTGTTGCATTTCACGCACCTGTTATTGGCAGGCAAGATGGATTCCCTAAACCAATCAGGGAACAGATACCCTGATTGGTCAGAGAGGAGCCGGGAGTGGTCTGAAATCTAAATTGGCTCATACAGAGGCAGGCGCAGTCAACTCAAAACAGATAAAGCTGACAGTTGGCTAACAAATTACATTCAAATAATAGATCTTACCTACAGTACCATTAAGCCTGGATAGTGTAATACTATTTGTTTTGTTTTTATTTTATTGCAATACACTTTAGTGTTTTTCTAGTCATTAACACAATGTATAATATGTGGTTGGAATGTGTGTAAGATTGATGATTCTCGGATTGGGCACATTAGTACACACATTCCAATGTGGTTCAACCTGAAACAATGATATTTCTGGAGGATTGTTTATGGAGAATTGTCATGATTTTCTGAAGTCTTTTTGACCTTCCTCACCTAGTCTTTTTATCATTCATCCTGTGTGTTGTTTTTCAAGAAAAAGGCTCGCGTTCAAGGGGCAAAGGTCATTGCCTTGACATCCGTCGTGTCAGCGAAAGAGATGGAATCCCAAGTCATTACGCTCCACAAAGAGATGGAAAGTAAGTCTTCTTTGCAGTTTCTCTCTCCTTTACTCCCCTATTTCATACATTATTCACATTATTCACAGTCACTCAGCTGAATTATTCAAATATATAAACGTAGGGAAGGAATTCAAAAGATTTAAGCTAACATCCCATTGCTCGACTGAGCGATTATGTGTAATCCTGGCATCAATTGTTTTGCAGACTTTTCGCCCTGTGTGCATTAAACGCAGCAATAAGTCACCCACAAATAGATCTTCTTTCAATGCAGTCAGATTTGTATTGTTACTGAATAGTTTAACGTTTACTTTGGCCTGTCAGAGTCCTGGAGTTCAGAAAAGTAATTTACCAAGAAGTCAAAAAGATTTCTTGGGAGATATTTCCCATATCCCTCATAAATATCTCAAAGAATATCCGCTGACCTAGCTGTCAACAGCGCACACTCTCAGACAGTAATAATCTCTGCGGTCAGTAACATACCAAGCATATCAAAAAAACACAATTGACCCTTTTCACAGAGGCATCGTCGTAAGACTAACACAGGTCATCGCGTCGCTCATAACACTAATTATGGCTCTGCTCCTTTTATGTACCAGGGCAGGGGTACTGAACTAAACTAGTGAAGATATCACACATTGACCATGTACCATGTGCCTCTGGTACATAAAAGCAGCAGACCCATAATTACTGTTAAGTGTTGTGTTGGGTTTGTTCTACGATGACACCTCTGTGAAAAGCAACAACAAATATATATAAAAAAAAGAAAAACATGCGGGATTTAGGACCCAGCTGCCCTCACCTGTAACCTAGAGGTTAGCATCAGATATGTGTATTTTAATTTGCTCCACGTGACCCATCAGCCATGGAGAGGGACTGGCCCCGCCTCCAGACTCAGACCGGGCTGGCTGTGAAGAAGGAGAGGCTCCTGGAGGAGAAGGTTCTGACTGACGTCAGGAAGAAGGTGAAGCAGGTGGAGAAGATGCTCAACCCGGCGTTGGAAAACACACATTTGTCCAACACCACCGCCCAAGAGGCCAGGGAGACGGCCGTGGCCGCCGCAAACGTACGTCTCAGGGTCAGAGGTCAACGTGGGCTCTGGGCATGTTGCCCCTAAAAAAAGAATAATTGTTTTAAACACTCACATAATTTAAAGAATTAGGCTATATTTTTGCAAAGCAGGCCCAGAATGTTTTTCACTGCAGTTTTGAATATCGCATTGATAAATTTGCCAAATTGCCAAAATGTCCCCAAAACATATTACATGGGGGCAAAACATGTCACATCAGGAAAATAAAAAGTTAACCATTCCCCAGGTTTAAACCTGCACTATGTAACTTTTCGACTTTTACTCCACTAAAAAATATCAGAACTACAAAGTTTCTCAAAAATAAAACTCACCCATCCACGAGTCAATCCATTTAAGGAATTTTTCTCTATGAATCACACACGAACACACACACACCCCCACACTCTAGGATATATATATATATAGCTATAACTGTAGCTACGACTCAAGCCACTACAGGTTATATAGCTATAACTGTAGCAACTCGAGCCACTAGAGGCCACTAATGGGAAAACGTACATAGTGCAGCTTTAAGTTTTGAAAGATTTTTCACTCACTTTCATTCTCTCTCACGATGGACCAGGAGTCCAAAGACAGTGTGGTCCAGGCCAAGCAGACCCGGACCGCCTCCAGGCACCTGGGGACCCAGGTAGAGGCCACCGTTCACCAGCTGGCCCAGCAGGAGAACCGCTCAGCCATCGCCAGCACCCAGCTCACCTCAGAGGTACCCAGTAGGGGGGGCAATGGATGGATATGGATGGTTGATGGATGGATGGATGATGGATGGATGGATGGATATGGATGATGGATGATGGAGGGATGATGGATGGTGGAGGGATGATGGAGGGATGGATGGACAGGTGGATCAGTGGAATGATGGATGGATGGATGAATGGACATAAGGGTATTTTAGTCATCCCTGCAGGAAAATTTAGGCGTAAAAGCAGCTCAATAGTCAGTCAGTTCAATAATAAATATGACGATCTTCAAATAAATGTTGAAAAGAATAACTGCAAATAATAGTAAAAAAGGAACTCACAGTATAAAATAATAAAACCATAAAACAATTAAAAGAAACATGTATAAATAAGCATCTGTGTCAAAGCAATGAATATCCAAATCAACAGTATTTTAAACGTATTTATTACACATTTGGAAGACATTTGGTTGGGCCATGTACGAGGGGGGAGAGATAAGATGGCCGTGACTCTCATGACCCCATTCGAGAGCAGGTGATTAGTTCACGACAACACCTGCCCCTCACTCACCTGTCTTCTAATCAAGGGTCCCACAAGCCGCGCCCCCACACTATGTTAATTAGGGCTGCTGGATGATGGCAAGAGGATGGTGGTTTTTTCCCCCCTGCTTAACTGTGCGAGAAAAGAGGGATTCTATTATAGTTCATGTTGTTCTTATTCTTATTTGTAGCCGATGAACCTGAAGGTTGTGAAGGAGGACATGGAAGCAGCGAAGCTTCAGTTGGAGGCCTACGCTTCCACACTGACGGAGCTCATCAATAAGATTGGTAAGTCTCGGTTTTACCTTAGCTTTAATTTAATATGTCCAATCAATCATCTTATTTGACACGCATGTGCAATTGTTGATTGATAAAGCTCCATAACAATTAACAGAGATATCAATGAAATCGGTTGATCTTTTTTTTTTTTTTTTTTTTTGCTGATACTTTTTTATCACAGAGCAGAAAATTGCAAGTTAGTTAGCATAATAATAAGATGGCCGGTGAAAATCACATGCAGCATCCATCCAACCTCCAATCCATCCAATTTGCCTTTTTTTTGGTGAACTTTCAAGTCTGCATGCGTGAATGGCGCTCACTTCGGCGTAGCAATCACATGAACATAGTGATCAGGCTAGGAGATTTAATCCACTTTTTCCATGAGTAAAGTAGATCCGCCCTTTCCCTGTCAGTCTCTCGCGGTACCATGCAGATCTATTGTGACAGGGCACTTTATCTCTGTCAGACACACTCTGTTCTGGTACGATACTCTGCTGATTAGAGTCCCATCGCACACACACACACACACACACACACACACAAATCTGCACTCCAAAACAATATTTACAAAAATCTTTAAAGGCAATCTAAATGTTGCCTTTTTTATATAAATATATATATATATATATATAAATTCCCTGGTGTCCTGTACCAACTTAGCTAGAATTTATCTATCCTTCGAATTTGTGGGCAGAGACTCCCATTTATGATGTCACAAGTGGATAGATTTTTTAAATGGCTCTGATCAACCTCACAAGTAGTTTGTTATGATAAGGTTCCCCTTTAAAGAGCCAGTGAAACCAAAACCACTTTTTTTTTGTTTTAAACGTGGTCATTTGTCTAATATGATCGTCAACATAGTCATTTATGCCATTTTGTGACTAAATAAGTCCCCAATTTAGCGAAAAAAGGGGTAAAATCCTATGTTTTTGCCATTCTCCCCAAAAAACTATGTGAATGTTCCACTCTGCTGAACGCAGGTGGCGTTCTTTTCGTGACGTCAGACTACCTTTTCCGAGGTAGTCTGACGTCACGGCCAAGGGGCACCGGCTGCTCGATTTGTGTGGACAGAGAACCGAGGGGACGATAAAGTTGGGCTTCCCGGACACATATAGTTTAACGCTGCGGTGTGTGTGGACGGTGAAGCCCCGTCTGAGCAGCGATAGATTTAATGTCCGCGTCCGAGTGAGGGTTCGGCTTCCCGGACACCTGTAGTATAACGCTACGGTGTGTGGCGCATTTCATATACAACATCACTTATTATAATGCTCATAACAGTTACACAACGACGGTACTAAAAAAGTATAAATCGCAGAGTCACCACGGTCACCCTGCGTTCCGTCTGCGGGGTCGCCACGGTAACCCTGCGTTCCGTCTGCGGGGTCGCCACGGTAACCCTGTGTTCCGTCTGCGGGTCGCCACGGTACCTGTCTGCGGGATCGCCACGGTAACGCTGCGTTCCGTCTGCGGGGTCGCCACGGTAGCCCAGCGTTCCGTCTGCGGGGTCGCCACGGCAACACTGCGTTCCGTCTGCGGGGTCGCTACGGTAGCCCTGCGTTCCATCTGCGGGGTCACCACGGTAACGCTGCGTTCCGTCTGCGGGGTCGCCACGGTAACCCTGCGTTCCGTCTGCGGGGTCGCCACGGTAACGCTGCGTTCCGTCTGCGGGGTCGCCACGGTAACGCTGCGTTCCGTCTGCGGGGTCGCCACGGTAGCCCAGCGTTCCGTCTGCGGGGTCGCCACGGCAACACTGCGTTCCGTCTGCGGGGTCGCCACGGTAGCCCTGCGTTCCATCTGCGGGGTCGCCACGGTAACGCTGCGTTCCGTCTGCGGGGTCGCCACGGTAACCCCGCGTTCCGTCTGCGGGGTCACCACGGTAACGCTGCGTTCCGTCTGCGGGGTCGCCACGGTAACGCTGCGTTCCGTCTGCGGGGTCGCCACGGTAACGCTGCGTTCCGTCTGCGGGGTCGCCACGGTAACGCTGCGTTCCGTCTGCGGGGTCGCCACGGTAACGCTGTGTTCCGTCTGCGGGGTCGCCACGGTAACCCTGCGTTCCCTCTGCTGTTACGGACCCGTTTCAGACGGGCAGGTAAAGCTGGAGCGCTTCGACCGCATCCTGAACGAGACGGCGCTGCGGCTGCGCACGCTGCGGGGCAGCGTGGAGAGCCCGGCGCTGGGCGGGAAGATCCAGAGGCTGCGAGCGGCGGCCGCGGAGCAGCAGGGCCGCCTGGCCTCCATCGAGGCCGACCTCCGGGAGATCAGTAAAGAGAGGGACAGCCTCAGGGACATTACCCTCCACCTGCCCCACTCCTGCCCCCAGCCCACGGGGGCCGGCTAGGGGTAGCATGGAGGAGGTGGTGGGGGACGTGGGGGACGTGGGGGGGGTCATGGGTGGAGCATGGGTGGTGGTGGGGGGTTGGGGGTGGGTGGTGGTAGAGTGGCGGTGGGGGGTGGGACATGGATGGTGGTGTTGGTGGGACATGGGTGGTGGTGGTGGTGGTGGTGGTGGTTGGGACATTGGTGGTGGTGGTGGTGGTGGTTGGGACATGGGTGGTGGTGGTGGTGGTGGTGGTGGTGGTTGGGACATGGGTGGTGGTGGTGGTGGTGGTTGGGACATGGGTGGTGGTGGTGGTGGCCATGGTGGTGGTGGTGGTGGTGGTGGTGGTTGGGACATGGGTGGTGGTGGCCATGGTGGTGGTGGTGGTGGTAGTGGTGGTGATGGTGGTTGGGACATGCGTTCCCAACCACCATCACCACCCATGTCCCAATGACCAAATGTGGTTTGAATTTTGGGAAGGATTTTAACTGCTGCCCAAAATTATAATTGTGTTCCTTCCTGTTCAGTTTTTGTGGGTTGTCTTTTTTTGTTGTGTTGATCTTCCTGTGTCTTATTTTCTCACATACTCCTCACATACGCACATGTGCAGTCAAGAGACACAAACACACACACACACACACAATCCTTTCCCACAAACACACTCCTTTCTCACATAGACAAAGACACTCACACAATTTTCTCTCTCTCTCACACGCGCACACTCTCACAGACACACACTCACACACACACACAAACAAGGGTGTACACTCAACTCTACCTCTTCATTCCACCTTAGTTCCCCATTTTATTTTAATCGACCGACAACATAAGAGCTTTAATTAAACCTTCCATAATTACGGGCCAACTTGAGAGGCCTCTGTCATCTCGCTGTGTAGAGTTTACAGGTGTGTTGGAGTGCCTCTCTGCACTGACACGTCAATTACACTGCAGCTCTTTATTTTTTCTATCGCCCTGGTTTCATTAGTACATACCTCTCATGGCCCCCTGTTGGTCATCCAGGTCAGCACACAACTTCTTTAGCATTCCTCTCTCTCTCTCTCTCTCTCTCTCTCTCTCTCTCTCTCTCTCTCTCTCTCTCTCTCTCTCTCTCTCTCTCTCTCTCTCTCTCTCTCTCTGTCTCTCTCTCTCTCTCTCTCTCTCTCTCTCTCTGTCTCTGTCTCTGTTTATGTCTCTGTGGGATGATGAACAGCATCATTCAGACATCATTCAGATGAACAACATGTAGAATCGTCTTTTGTAGGTATGATCCATCCACCAATTCCATTCCCATTCAGCCATTTTGTCGACACTTTCATCTAAAGTGACTTAGTAACAAATAACAAGTATAAAGTCTAAATGAGGGTAACTAAAGCAAAAGCCACTGTGCAGAGTAGCTATAGGAATCAGAGAGATGATTCAGAAGATGAATGGCATTTTTATTTTTGTTTGAATGCACAAGAGCTACTTCTCTTCTTTTTCTTCTTTTTCAACACCATCCATAGTCATATCCATAATCCATAATATCCCTGCAAATTGTACACAATTGACAGTATGTTGTTAATCTGTTGGTGTTTTATTATCTACATCTGGTCTGTGTTGGGGAGGGGGTGGGGGCGGTAGGGAGAGAAGAAGAAATGGAAACTCAATTAAGAGATGTATTATTAAATGTTACTTTTTTCTGTATTTTCCGTAGTTTTTTCATGCTGTCAAATAGAACAATATAACAAATATTCAAAAGGGATATGGTGCAAACACATTTTCAAGCCATCCATTGATTGTTGTGCCTGTCCATCTCAATAAAACATCTATACAATCCATTTTTGATAATCGTCATTTTTGCCATCTCCACAGAATTTCTTAATTAAGTATAATTTTTGTATTATTATTATATATATTATTAATTGTTAACTTTAAATATCCAGATCAGGTCCCTATACTTCTCTTGAAGTTTAGGTTAATTACGTATATTACTGATGTCTCAGATAGCGGAATAACAGTAATAATTTGTAACTGTGAAGATGCGGTTCATTGTACTTAAACTAGTGATTGTCACAATGTTTTTGGAATAATATAAAAATAACAATCATATTACAAATAACAAATCAAGCATGTGTCAACAATGGTGTAAACTCAGTCAATATACAATATTATTTTATGGAACATACTCTTACCATTGCTATCATTTCAAAATATCTGAAAAATATAGAAAGGCTTCACAGACAGACTTGGCTTGGTTTGAAGTGATTTAATAAATTCAACCCTGGTGTCTCGTCTACAGCGTGAAGTGAGCAGTATAATGTCTGGAAATGCAGGTCACCTTTGCGATCTACTCATTACATTAGTATAAAGACTTATGTGGCTTCTATAAAAGGCCAATTATGTTGCCTCCGGAGCCACATTGGCACTGAGATTCAAAGATTTAAGATGATTCATCATTTTGAAATGATGTTTTATTTTACTTATGAGGACTAGTATGATTACAACCTTTTCGTTTGAACAAAATCAAGACATTAGCTTGGTGTCTTTGCATAGTGTTTATTGGGCAGTTTGAATAATTTGTGAGTCTTATTTAATGCTTTTTGTAACGTTAACAAGGGATCTCAAGGGATGAGGGCTTGTTTAACGGCATATTTGACTTTGATATATCCACAGGCCTAATTAACTGGAGAAATAGTGGGTATTAATCAGCAGAAGTGTGTGCTATGTTATTGCGTGCCCACACGGTGGCGGAAAGGCTCACTCGTCTCTGTTAGAGCCTTTGATGCGTCTCTTCCCATGGCCCCAACCTGTTAGTAGAACCGTTATAAAAGTAAGACACTCAAAGGCTACCTCTATGTTAAAATAGTATGGGACACAATTTTACAAGATGAGTTGTAGCTCCATAACACATGCGAGTCTCGAACCGTTATATATATAGTATATAATTCCAGTTAATTTGGATTGGTAATTGTTGTAAATTCCTTAATTAAAATACATTTAGAAGAAAACCTTTAAATTTAGAAGCCTCGGATATTTTACCAGATTAAAACAATGTCAAATACATAATCCATGAGTAGGATATATTGTAAACAACCACACCTTCAGCAATTAAATAGCCCTCTTTGAAAGCTAAATTATCTAATTGAAGATCTAAATGCCATTTTGACAGTTCCATATGCATATACTGTCTGAGTAATTGAATTTATAATAAAAACGTTTATGTTAAAATATGTATCTTGGTTGTTGTCACTTTCATTGTTAAACATACCCAAACATACATAAACATTTCTGGATATAAATGGGTACTTCTGGTGCCCAGTAATAAGTATCCACAAGCCATGGTCAATGATTAAAAAAAAGAAACAATTCGAGTCACTGTATTGTATTGATTATTTGTTTGGGTTTTGGTATTATGCCATTACAGAATCCCACCACATGGGGGAACTCTTTGTCCTGGTAAAATAATTGTGAGTGCGTCTTTACTTTTTATTATTACAATGATTAAATGTGTCATAATTATAACGGTCTGAATCCTAAAGGGTCGATTGAGTGTATCTGTATGTTCCATATTGTTGCAACTTGGCAATAAAGCGTTTATGATTATTTTGACACCTCACTATTTAATAATATTTGCGCAAAACGGTAGTTGTTCTGCGTGGTTTGAATGATTTTTACATAATTTGAAACGTTTCCAAGTTCCTATATTTTGACTAGCATTATATATTAGATAATTAGGATTTGAATTGCATTTTGCTAACGTGTTACTTGTCTCGTGTATTTTTGCAAATGTATTTCTGTAGACCTACATTGAAACATGTTTAAAGTAGATGGAGAGCAAAGTGTTAAGATTTTTCAGAAAAAAACCATCTTGCAAGACAATTTGGATGTTTGATATAAAACGTAAAAAGAAAACGTTTAAATTTTTTCTTTTTTCTTTTGATATGTTTTCCATAGGGGAAAATTGGTTGTATATGTTACGTATACACATAAAAAAAAACTCTTTTTTTTTAGATGCCTTTGGATGTTTGAGGAAGTGTGTGGGGGGGAATTTTTTTTTTGTGCACTTGTACGAACACACCACTAGATGGCAGGCGAGAGCAAGACGCGTTCCATGGTAGAGCAAGAAGAGCATCACTCGGGCCAGGGCAGCGTTAGCAGAAGAGAGACCAGAGCGGTGGCAGCTGCACTTCACCGGCTCCCTCGCCGCCGCACAGAGTAGCCCTGCCCCCGTCCAGAGGAGACGAACACGCCGTTGCCCGCGGACTTTGCTCTTCATCCCTGGATATCGCTCAACACAGGAACCGATTCTGCGATGCCTTCGAATCTAGGCGCTCAGGGTAAGCACATTATAACGTCCCATGCGTTTGGTCCCGTTTGTTATCGTCGTGCTATTCCACCAGCACCGAACCCCCCCACCCCCAGGCTTTCGTGCTGCGGTTGACTCCAGCTAGCTGAAGCCGGTACTGTTCGCCCATAGTTTACAATAGAGCATCCATAGGCCACGTTGAGATAGTCCGGGCACACTCACATGCACACATGCTGCTATTAGAATAAATGTAGTTATTTAATTTTTTTTGCAGGTGGAAAGGCCTTTGGCCAACTAAAGGCACAGCAAAGGGAAAAACTGGACGAAATCAACAAGGTACGGATTTGTGAATGGATCTCTGTCGTTTTATAGTTGGATACAGTGATCGCACACTTCGCTTAGGATGGCCTTGGCGATGGACGTGAGACGCGCATGGTTAAAGAAGGACATTGGTTTTTAGCTTCTTAGCTGTCTACGTTTTGAGTCTGCATGTATTTGAATGTTGAAATGAACCCTTAAATACATCACGTGCGTGCAATTGTGTTACTCTTGATTAACAGCCACACACACCCACACTGTATCCACTACAAGTGATAAACACGCATCTTGCTCGAAGACTAGCAATCGTTACTAGCCTGTGACTTGTTCCCGCTATCGCCACCGGCCATGTGAAGCCATCATCGCCTCGCCCCCTAATTACCCAGTCCGTTATCCACTTTAGACGGGGAACAGGTGTCTGGGAGGCGGTCTGACGAACCTCTTTGTCTCAGCACTGCAATGCAATACAGGCCCGCCACACGTGCAGTAGTTCCCACAAAGAAACTGATTCTGCTCAAATCCCCATGTGCGTCTACTTGCCATCACTGGACACTCTGAGGTTAAATGGATAATATGGGGTCGTGACTAGAGCTGGGCCCTTGCTGGAGCGGATGCCATTCCCCTATTAATTTGTATTGATCGCATTGTGGGTGGTGTCGACATTCCTTCACAGGCACTGACATTCAGAACAAAGGAAGGAGAAGTTTACCCCCACCGTATGTTATAACTACAATCAGGTTCAGCGCCGACACATCAGTCCAAATCTCTTACTGCTAAAAGAGAAGATTCTGAAGACCAGTGTGGTCTGAAACGTTTCATGGGAATGTCCAGTCTCTTTTCCCTTCCCCCCCCCCCCCCCCCCAGCCCCTTACCCCTGGGGCTTAAAGCTATGAGATTCCCGCATGACAGATTGCTCCATTATAATTTCATTAGACGACCATTTCACCACAGGGTTTTTTTTGTCTGGGTCGCCCCACTTTATGATAAACAAGTACTAATTTGTTATATATGGCGGATTCATAACTAGAACACTGGGAACAAAACTAGGTTTAAACAAAAAAAAAAGATTTGCAGAAGGAAATCATTATAATGTTTTTCTAATCCTATAGGATTTTGCAATAAAGAAAATGTTTTAAGTGAGTCATTTCACACTGCTGCAGACAATATATATTGATCAGAAAGTAAACGGTTTGCAGCGGACAGTTTGTGTTTAACATTCTTCAAATTTTTGCACTATCTCACATTTCCTGTCTAGGAATATATGGAAGACCAGAAATACAGAGACGAAGAGGACCTGCCTGAGAAGCTGGAAGGCTTTAAAAGTAAGGACGTTTGTAATGTTACGTATGAAATACGGTGTAGTTGTGTGGTCCCAGATAATAACCACATTATTAAAAAGAACAATCTGCAATTATTAACAAAAAAATGTGTACGTAACCTATTATTCATTATGCATTTCTTTATGTAACAATAAATATATAACACCAGTTCTCTTTCTACCAAAGTGTATTACCATTCGTCAAATCCAATGTTTCCCTCCTCTGACAGGTTTTAAGCTATGCTACTTCCTTGATGTTAACTCTCTCAGCTCGAGTGTTTTGCTGTTTTGATTTTATCACAAGCAAGAGTCCCACGTACAATTTTCATCTCCACCGTGACTATCAAACCCATTGTTTTATTTGTGACCTCGCAAAAAGTGCTGAGCTGTTTTCCTCTGCCTTCTCTTCCTCTGTGTGTGGGAGAGGCGAGCGGCTCTCTGAGATGTATGTGGGTTGCAAGGCCAAGCACTGGCTGGTCTCAAAGGAATGTGCACAAGGGCACCGTCGTTCTGCGCCTGTTATGAATATTCACTGCTGTAGCACAAACTGCTGTCAGTTTGTATACATATATATATGTATATATGACTCTATGGGTCTCCCTGGGTAGCATTGCGGACTTGTCTTCTCGCTGTTAATATGCGTTTGTTTCTGGTCGCGATTCTTCACATACTATATATCTTTTTTGTCCTGGAGTCAGAGAAAGCGAGAGCATAGCAGTGTTTATTTTAATAAGAGTCATAAGTCGTGGTGCCCTACTAATGCGTACATTCCTGGTGCTGGAATGGTTTGTATGGATAGTTCAGTTCTCTGGAGGAAGTGGATCAGTTAGCATATCAACAGAATAGACTCGCTGTTGTCATGGACGGGTGACTGCTTCTCCCACTACCCCTGTCTCTCTCTCTCTCTCTCTGTCTCTCTCTCGCCCAGAGATCTAGTTCATCAGAGTTCTATTAGTCCCATTATAGAAATCTGTATGCTTGAGGCCAGTCTTAAAGAAAAAGTGTTTAATTTAATGAATAGTCACTATTGTCACATAAATTGGAAGAGCTTTTCTTTCAAAAAGCACGGTCTTTGTTCCTACCGCCTAGATATCACAATAAACCATATGGAAATTGGTCAAAAACAAAGGAAACTGTATGGCCAAAAACATGCCTCAAGAAATGAATGAATTTGAACCAGCAGAGAAGTCCAACATTATGTAGCCTACATATTACCTCAGGGCTCTCTTGTGAGGCTGCACTGTTGGCATCATTTGGTGGACATCAGAGGCAGAGGAAGAACGCAGGTCAGTGACACACAGTGAAAGAATCCGGGCTAAGAATCACAGCTTGTTGGTGACCAATGGCCTGCTCAAAGTAGACCTGCAGAGCCCCACTCCTCAGTTCATTAACAGGGTTAGCATTGTCCCCCTTCTAGCGCTATGGGCTCAAACAACTCTCTGCCTCTCTGCTTCTCTCTCACTCACTCACTCACTCACACACACACACACACACACACACACACACACACACACACACACACACACACACACACACACCATTGTGGGAGAGAAATAGCATGTGTAATTCGACCAAGTAAAGTTATCTCACAGCCCAAAAAGAAAGAAGGATGTCTGTTACAAGTTCCTCATTTTCCTCATTCAGTGGCAAGAACCTAAAAAACCCCCTTTTAATGAACAGTGATTTAACGAGGATCCTGAATTGTTGGCCAACTGTGTGGCCTAAGTCTGGAGCTCTGCTGACGGCTTACACACTCATCCACTGTATCATCGTAGGATTAGTATCTTAAGATGTTATCGCCTAGTCCTTAAGTCGTGTTATGTATCATACTTTCAAATTTCACTTTTCATACTTTCAAGAGAAAAATGAATTACCACGATAATTATGGGGATGATTATACTGTTCAGGTAAATTATCGATTAACATCAATATGCTTATGAATGCAGAATAGCATTCTATGAAGATGCTAGAATGTACTTCCATGTACTTCTATGAAGTATATGGAAATTAAAAGTATGGTATCGGACTAAAACTAGATTTCCTTTCTCACTGATGTTTCAAACCTCACATTTGATCATTTTAAGGGCATATGTTCTCATGGTCTTCCTTTAGACTGTAGAACGGGCACCACGAGGAGTGGATATCGTCAATTCATGAGGATACAATACCATTCAAAGACCATTAACGATAATATTGAATCAGATGTGCACATAATGTAAATAGGTTGTTGATAAAATGATGGTGAAACCTAATCAGGTAAAGAAGGATCAAGAAAGTCCTCCATCACTGTTACAGACTCAAGCGTCTGACATCACACTCACGCACACCTGCCCTCATCAGCTGTGTGGGTGTCTGTCCGTTTTTTGTGTGTGTGTGTGTGTGTGTGTGTGTGTGTGTGTTAAAAGAACACACACACACAGGAAAACACGCGTAAAGAAAGTCGTCTTGTCATTTGTAGAAATGAGACCTAACCAGCAGGCCGTCCCGTAGGTAAACCCCCACCCCTCTTAACAGGCCCCCCTCTCGCCGTGTCTTCCACAGATAAATACGCAGAGTTTGACCTGAACGACCAGGGCGACATCGGTGAGTACCCCGCCTCGCCGCGGCCGCCAGCTGGCCGGCCGCACAGCCGCTCACAACCACTGCCGCTGAGCCGCATCGCACGGCAGTAATTAACCGTGTTTTGAGGTTTCGCTGGTGCCCGCGTGGATCGGGCCCGGCGCCAGCACCGGCTCATGTGTCACACTCTGGCGTCATGGGAGACCCGGCTGCCCGACAGCATCTAGGCGGGCGTTATCTTCTAAACGACTGTGTGACGGGCAGGAAGTTGGGGTGGTTTTTAACGGGGCGTCAGGGGAGTCCATCCAACGCTCAGGAAGGAATGCGAGTTCATGTACTCGTTGTGAATCAGCGAATGCTGAATCAACCTGCATGGGATTCATACTACCAGGACTAGTTAATATTCTCACATTATACCATATAATGTTACCTTTTGTGGCGCAATGTATTATTTCACTTTTATACACAAATGTCAAGTGCTCCATGAAAACCCACATTATGAAAAACAAACGCATGAATGAATGAACATTCTAAGTGGTTTGCCCCCCAAAGCTGTGGCAACGGCTGGACAGTTTGGACATGTGTGGATGTTGATAAAAGCGCAATGCTGCCAAACAGCCAACGGTGCTTCTGCTTCAGCGCGTTATCTGTAGCTGCCTGAGACAGGTTGACACGCCGCACTGTTGGCCAGGTGCTTGAGGGGCCTGGGAATAGTCTCTCTGTGTCCAGGTTTTGTCATAGTCGATCCATCTATTGATTATTTGTTGTATTCATGATTTTATCTATTAAATGTCATAAATAATGGAAGATTCCCATTAGATGGTCATTTTACGTGTTTAATTACTACAATTATTAATTGATCAACTATAATTCGAAATCTATAAAACGACTATAAAATCGATAAGGATGTTGTTCTTCAATACCCTAGTGGGATAGCAGCCGCGCAGATCCACTGAAATCCGTAGAAATGTTCCATTGAAATGTGCTCATGGCGATCACCAGCCAATGCCAATGCTCGTCCCAGCTCACCGCTCCTTGTGTCCTCAGATATCATGGGTCTGAAGCAGATGATGGAGAAGCTGGGCGTTCCCAAGACGCACCTGGACGTGAAGAAGATGATCGTGGAGGTGACGGGGGGCAGCAGTAACACCATCAACTACCGCGACTTTGTCAGGATGATGCTGGGGAAGCGCTCGGCCGTCCTCAAGCTGTGAGTAGTCCCTGGTCGTTTTGTATAGGACGAGATGCACCTCATCAAAGCTGCTGCAGCTACAGCTTCAGCAGCTGTAAAGAGAGCGCAGAAGAGGGCAATATTTGAAGGACACAAAAGGGGGTCACACACTGGACAGGCTGTTCCATCGACATACGACGTTGCATAGTATCCGAACCATTGTTTTCAGTGAGAGCACTCATGCTGGCGCTGTGTCCCACTCATTCCCAGCACTGCTCCAAACCTTCCATTATATTAAACACAGAAACGTTCTACTATGGGATGCTGACCAACACGGCTCAGTGATTAAGAAGAAACGTTTAAAATAAGATATAGATCTATGTACGCAATACGATGAGTAGAAATCTAAATGCAGAATGTTAACATTATTGACTGTTCAGGTAAACATACGTAACTGCTGTTGGATGAGACTGGGATTATAAGTGTGTGTTTTGTTGAGGTTCACATATGTGTCAACGTTAAGAGTGTAATGAAGTACTTTTTCCAGGTGTTTGTCGGATGCGGACCTGACTGCTGATGTGTTGTGTTTATGTGGCTTGTGGTGTTGGTGTGGATTGGGCCGTGTTAACTCTGTGTATGTGTGACTTACAGTATGTGTGTTGGCAAGATGCGTTTGTGTGTTGGGTGTTTATGAGCCCTTGTGTGTTTGTGCGATGATGACAGTGCTGTGTGCAAGTCGGACCAAGTGAGGCAGGACCTGAGTCTTAATGAGAGTCTTATCTGCTGCTGCGTCGCCAGCGACTTTATCCATGAGCAAGGCTGCTGATGATGATGCTGACAACCCACATGCCGCATTAGCCTTGAGTCACCATGGCAACACAACTCCTTTACATAGCCATCCTCCTGAGTCATAGCCAGCTGGCTTTAGCATCAGGTACTTCATACACTTGGTGCTAGGTGAAGGACGAGACGCGAGTTGTTAAAGGTCTGCTTTTACCCCCAGGCGTCATGTTGATGAGTCATTTCAAAGCCCATCCCTCACAATGTGGGAGTGCACAACCGGCCCGAAGGACTGCATCAGCCGCTAGGATGGAGTGGATCTGTGGGTCATCCACGTATGCGTGGACAATCCCACGTGTGATGTCCCAAAAGGATCCATTTTGAAATGGCTCGTAATGGCTCATCAATATAAAACAAACGGGGGGGGGGGGGGGGGGGGGGCCTTTTCAAAAGGTAGTTGGCGATATCGTAATGCCAAAATGAATATGGAAATGCCTGTTGTTCAGCCGTGGTAGGTGTCTTGAGATGCATATTGCTCCGATTTGTTGGTGTAGCCTGGGAAGCCCTTTAGAGCAGCCCAGGGCAATACAACGCTCCGAGCTGGGGGGGGGGGGCACACAAACGATGGCCCGTTACTTGTAGGTTTGGCCACAGCGTGCCAGCCTGGCTGGACTATGCTGACTGTTTCCAGATGTCAGATCTCCTCATAATCGCACATATCCTCATCGGTAGAACCCAGCCCTGTTTGTATCTCTGGAATAAGAAAAGGGCCGCTTATCGCCAAAGGTGTCGCCAAAAAGAACAAAGCGGAAATCTTCGAGATTGCCACTTCAGCTCAATGATTCAGCTTGAATGTAGCATGTACAGCATCATCTTGATAATAAAAAACAAAGGACTCATGTAGATCAGCTGCATGGCAGAAGATGGTTGGTGTGAAAAAGGTTCTCCATTCCTTTCCACTTGGCTCATTCCCCAATACAAAATGAGCAGACCATATACTTTTTAGATACTATTTTAATCACTTTCTTGTTCTGATTCCTACCCCTCTCTCTATGATGAATGTAGTGGCACGTACCTCGTTTCTTCTAATTCTTCTTTGCCACTTTTTTGAAGTTAGTCTATATGCAACCGGCATTCGAACACGAGCAGACCAAAAGTTTTCTTTTTAAATGTTTACTTATTAAAACACAAAACACAAAACGTATACATGGTAAGCACGGTCAAAAAACTGTGTTGCTTCCACGTCTCTAACTTCGAACTAAACTAACTACGTCCAATCAATGACGCTATGACGTAGTGCTATCCGACTGGAAGCTCTAAATACTGAACTGTTATCAGACCTAAACATTACTAAATTATAAATTTTAAACCAATACATTTCTTATGACTTTTTAACTAAATTACAATGAACGTTGTTGTTTTGTCAGGGGATAGGGCTGAGAGGAGCTATAGACAGTGTCTAGAGAAGGACTCCAATCCACCCGCGGCCAAGGGTGATTCTTTTCAAATACATTTTTTGAGAAAACGTTGAGAGTGCCGGTGCTTCGGCGAGCGGTTGCATGGCAACAGGGTGGCTAATTCACTCTCCGACCCGGGACTCTGGAGGGGGAAAGTACGGAAGTGCGCGCCGGCAGTGCGGACAGGAAGGAACCCTGGCGTGGTTGCCATGGAGACACGCGCCTGCGTCCGAGGAGCCCGGCCCCGCGGGATCAGGGCTTCCCTTTATAGGCTTAAGGGAGCTTTGCAGGGGTTTTCCAAAAAAGGAAATGTAAGGCGGACGTGGGCTCTGAATAGCCCCGAGGCCAGGTGCCTTGCACGGCCGTTCAACGTACACCACCGCTCTCTCTCTTTTGTTGCCTCCGCTTCATTATTCCCTCTCTCGCCACGGCTCCGGGAACACATGTTAATGACTTGACTCTCCTGCAGTCTGGCCGCATGTGGCAAGTCACCCACCGAAGGCAGAAGAGACAGATTGAGCTTTTTGTTACTCGTCAAGAGATCCTTTTAAAAGCCACAGACTTGTGGGATTTGAAAGTCAGTGTTGATCGCACACTTCAGGAATTAAAATAGCGGCTGTTTTGTTTTCTTCACGACTCTCTCCCTTCCTCTTTCACACTCCTGCCTTCAGTCTGTTGAGTCAGGCCATTTAACGGACAACAAACACCCACGCTTTTATAGTCTCCCTCCCCTGTCCTTCACCGCTCTGTTAATTTAATCTGATTTATTTCTAGTTATTAGCCCCCCCCCAACCCGCAAATCCGTGGACCTCCTCTGAGTCAGATTCCAACGGTATCAACTAAGTCCCCATATGCCGGTTTGTTTAATTCTTCTTCTTTTTTTTTTATTATCATAATCTCTGGTCACTTGTGAGACGATAAGTAAAGACATCCACATACTCTGTCACACTGAAACTAAACTCCGACCATCCAAGGAGCCCGTCTGTAGCCCGCTGCAACCTTTGTATCAAACCTCTCAAGACGTTTCCGGACACCGTAAAACAGGCGGCTGCCTGTACGTTCACTTTAACCTATTGCAATCGAGGACCCCCAAGTGGCATTGTTCAACTGTGTGTTGTCCCTCCTAATGTTCCCCTTTCAAAGGAAGTGATTTTTGTAACATTGAGATGTTTCTCTCTCTCTCTCTCTCTCTCTCTCTCTCTCTCTCTCTCTCTCTCTCTCTCTCTCTCTCTCTCTCTCTCTCTCTCTCTCTCTCTCTCTCTCTCTCTCTCTCTCTCTCTCTCTCTCTCTCTCTCTCTCTCTCTCTCTCTCTCTCTCTCTCTCTCTCTCTCTCTCTCTCTCTCTCTCTCTCTCTCTCTCTCTAGGGTGTTGGTCTTTGAGGACAAGGCAAACGGTGCCGGCAGTAAACCAGGTGGACCCCCCCCGAAGAGGGACATCTCCAGCCTGCCGTGAGCCCAGAGGGGGTACGCATCCAGACCCCCTACCCCCCCCCCCCCCCCCCCCCCCCGACCCCATCAGTTGCACCCATGTACATAGCCTTCCCCCAAACCGGTACGTCAAGGCACCGGAAAAAAGAACAATCGTTGTTTGTGACATCAGCCCTTCTCTCTGGCGGGTGGAAGAGAGAGAACAACACTAGAAACAAGTCCTCCTTTAACTCTGTATATTTGCTGTGAAAAAAAAAAACAAGACCAGAAAAATGAAAGCACAAGCTTTCTTTTTTTTTTTTACGACAAGCGCGTACATGTATATATTTATATTGACTATAATAAGAAGCTGCATATTTTTAAACTAGTGTTGACACTCCTTGTAATGCTTGTGATAACTTGTATTGAGCCCCCCTGTGGTGTGAGCAGTGAAGTATGCTGTCCCGGGACCGCCCACTGAGGTCGTTGTGGTGTTCCTGGCGGTGCGAGGTCATTTTATTGGTTGACCACGCTCAGGACACAATGAGTTTGACTGGGAATGATTCCTCGTGCGTTTTTCTTTTATACACAGTATAACTGAAATGTAGCATAGATAGGTACATCCGGTTCACGATTTAATTCCATTGTACACAATTCTTGGTTTAAGGGAAGGGAGGTTTTATTGTGTTGACGCACTACTACGATAATTGGTTAGTTTTAAGATCATTCTGTCTATCGTTTACTCTCTCTCTCTCTTCCGGATTATTTTGGGAAGTATTTAGTGTATTAATCCAAAAGATTGAAGCGTGAAGCACAAGGTGCCCCAGATAAAGGTTTCTGAAAAAAGAACACTAGCTCCATGAGCCAAGGTTTCAGATTTTTGTAATTCTACGATATTTGGTTTCCACGAATAAAGGCTAAATAAGATACACATAAGATCTTGATGGTCAGACCTAAAATACTAATATTTGGCATGATGAATCCATTTGAAAAACATAAAAACCATGAAGGTTGGGAACATTAAGGTATGTGGTTTTAAGGCACAAAACTACATAGAGAAAAATGTAAGAATAACAGACAGAATTACATAAGAATAAATATATAAAATATCACATGGAATAGTTTTTGCCAAGTGCCTAAATATACAGTAACTGTAGAAGTAAAAGGAGAGACTACATGGACTTTGTAAATGCATTAAGGTGCTTCTGTCTTCATCATTACTTTAGTACTTGTTTCATTGATTTGTAGTCTTTATGGCGTTTGTAGAATCAAATTGTAATGTGTGTGTTGCATAGACTTTCCCTAAACCTTTTTCCAAGAGTTAACCACTTATAGCTGTTGTTTTTAACAGTTTTATTCTCTTGTTTCACCTATAGACCACATTTTAGCTTTTTTGTGTTCTATTTCAATTGTCCAGTGTCCTCTTAACCGCTGACTTAGTTAGTTTCAGAGAATAACTTTTGATATCTTCGTTTTTTCTTTTGTTTGTTATTATGTTCTCACTTTCCCGCTTGTTCTCCGACAAGCTATGGCTTAGCTTCATGATAGGGTTGATTGTCCTGTGAATTATTTGTGCCTCGGAGGTAATCTTCCTTTTGGTATGTCGCCAAACGGAATCGAACACGTCTCACCGCGCACTCCGTGTGTCTGTGAAATGAGGCTCTTCGGTTTCCAGGTGTTATTCAACCTTCATCATCAACTTGAACATTGTTTTGAAAACACCAAAGGAATTAAACGTTGTTCTGTTCAGCACACATCTTTTGAGTCTGTCTGATGTTTAGTTATTTATTCTATCGTAAAATATGTAACATATATGTTTTTTTACATATATATCTATAACAGTTCACTAGGATTGTAGTTGAATTAAATATCTGCCGATATGGCATTACAATCGATAAAGGGCAACCTTTGCAAACATCACCCATATTGGTAGCAGTGTATAGTATTTGCCTATTGGTTGTGCACACTTTGTATCTTCTTATTTTTTAAATATAGATTTCATTCTTGGTTATGGTTGAATTCATGGACATTTCACCGGTAAAATGAACTTAACCAACATTACCGTGATGAGAATGACCCTGGAATGACCATGGAAAGCGGGTGTATTATAAGTTGCAGTGCTTTAGCAAGAAGCATAACATGCAGGTCTGAGATTGTAATAGGTACCTCGGTCATTAAAACCACCCTCACTGTTCCATGAAACCAAGTCCCGCAGGCACTGGCAGTCCCTCAGGAACCAATACTGAGTTTCTTAGAAACGGCCAAGGAGAATAAATATTACTTGTATTACAAATTAAATAATTTATCCTTCGTTATGATGAGTTACGTATGAATGTTTTTTCTTTTTTTTCACATTTTAGATTTACCAAGATGGTTCTACATCACACATCAGCAACTGACTTTTGCCGAGCAACATTTCTTGAGTGCAGAACACACAATGTATTGTTTGTCCATATATGGGCGTAACTGAAGAAGTGTCTGCTGGTCCGTGCCTCTAGTAGCCTAGTAGGTATGTGAGGTAAACAGACCTAGCCAGAGGCTCCACCTGCTGGAACAGATCTGCTCTAGATAGGACACTGATATGAGGGATGACCTATAGGGTCATGCAGGGGGAACTAAACCTTGGCGTCACATCATTGGAAGTTAAATTAGTATTTACTAATGTTATTGATTGACATTCTATCCTTTCTTCCACAATAAGCAAAATCTGCCCTGCATCGTCCTAATTGGTGGTCAAAGAATCCAACGTTTGTAATCAAGGTCTTATCTATCTGGTGAAGAAACCAAAGCAAGCAATTGTGTTCTAGCCCTAGACCCACTTAATTACTAGATTAGACATATTGCTCAAGAATGCCTACAGGTAGCCTGTGGATATCGGGGATTAACCCAATAACCTTTGGGCCACAATGGAGAAACACCCTAACCCCTAGACTGCCCTGCCCCCCACAAGACGATACCTCCCTGCCACAGAGTTCTGCCCATCAAGCCCGACGGAAACCGATCATCCTGTTTGGGTTTCCAGGGTTTTTCCTCCGTTCCTTCTGGGGGTTTTAGGGGGTACTTTTTCTTTCAGCTGAGGGGGCTAAGGAATGCTGTCCTGTAAATGTGGGCTTTTCTTCTGCCTCATTCCCTATTCCAGTCACAGGTAGCATTTCTTTCAACACTATGTGTTGAAAGAAATGCTACTATGCAAACACTTTTTTTGCATTGGCATTGCTAACACATTTGTATGATATTAACTCATACAAACACATTTTGGACAACTTTTACCCACATTTTCTTTGCCTCACTATTAGTCAAGAAGATGTATGACAATTGATTTCAAGATGATTAGGTTGATGTTTAAGTATTCCATGACAACAATGAGCAACTTGGGACATGGTGTTATCATCAGCTAACCTTTTGTGGTATAAAGATTCTAACGCAATGGCCCCATAGTGTGACGAGACATTTGTAGCCGTGGTGGGGGATTCCAGAAAATGATTGACAATAGTGACACCCAGTGGTGATATGTGACATAGACTCAATTATGACTTGGTGCTGAATGGACGTCTAGTCTCCCTCAGGAATTTTGTTCAATCCATGAAGAGTTACAGTATTGATTTAATGATTAAAACGCTGTTTTGATTACTGGACCGATGTCTGACTTGTGAGGATGGGTTTAGCCTCTCAATTAGTTCTACTAACATGACATTTCAATAATATAATGAGATGCTTTTACTTAAAATGTTTTATTATAATGAGATTGATTACTAAAATGTGACCACCCACCATTTCTATAGAAGTAAGACCACAGTTTGACATCATTGGCCAAAAAAGTACACGTTGTCACGTTGATCAAATCCTGGTACACTTTTTCTCTATATGTGAATGTATCACTGACGTCAGGTCAGCCAGACCTTATTTATAGTCACCCCCAGGAGAGGTGATCTGTCAGGGTAGAGGAAGAAATTTCCCTCATCCCAACTCCATAAGCAGCTAGGCCTCAAACCCACATCTCTGTTCATCCCAGTACACATCAGGACCAATACAGCCCTGCAGGCTACTGGCTATGAGTCAGTGGAAACTCATTTAGGCCAGAGCAGGTTTACAAATAGTCAGAAACTCCTGTCCCAGGCGGACAGGACAGACAGCTGTGAGAATATGTCCTGGGCCAGAGGGGCATGCGGCTGACCCACACACACCTCTCTCTCTCTCTCTCTCTCTCTCTCCTCCCTCCTCCCTCCTCCTCCTCCTCCCTCCTCCTCCTCTCTCTCTCTCTCTCTCTCTCTCTCTCTCTCTCTCTCTCTCTCTCTCTCTCTCTCTCTCTCTCTCTCTCTCTCTCTCTCTCTCTCTCTCTCTCTCTCTCTCTCTCTCTCTCTGACCCAGTAAAGACCCGTCTGATTAGCAGACCTTCCTAGATGGTCTGATTAGCAGACCTTCCCTGATCTGCTTGGACCCCCTTTTTTATTCATTAAGAAGATGGTGGACAGCTAGGCAGAACCATGTCTTGGTAAAGTCTAGCTCAACTTTGGCAGAGCACGGCATTCACATTGTAAGGGTTAAGATGATAACATATTACTTTATTTATCCCGAGGGAAATTATTGTGCAGCAGTTGCAGTACAAATAAGAAAGGATCTTATATAGAGTGCAAATATACAAATAAACAATATAAGAGTTAGAGTATCAATAAGGTACAGTAACCATATGCACAGCCAGAAATGTGCCAGGTTAACGGTAGGTTTCGTAAATAAATAAAAAATTAACGAGTTAACAGTAACAATTCCAAAATACACAATGTTACAGGGACATACATTAGAGGGAATGGTAAAGTGCAAATCCAAATATACAATGTCCCAATATCACAGATTAACGGTAAAAAAATCACATAGCTATGTCTATGTGTATGTTATAGGGGTTTCGATAACTGGGACCAGACATACGAAGAATGTATGCACTCATGTTACTGTATAGATGCTTTGGATAAAAGTGTCCATCAAATGGCCTTTATACTCATCTTATTAAGAATTGCAGGTTTCGACTACTACATAAGCATGGTCTGTATGACAACAAAAAAGTTTTGTCAGTTACAGATTTTGACGGTGCAAAATTAAATTTAGAAACACTAGATGTCGCCATGTACCCGGTTGTCTGTTGCTAGGCTTTACAAACGCTTTCCTCTCAGGAAAACCTTTTTTTTTTTTTGCAATAATCCTCAAAATCCATTATCCTAATTCTCACTGCCTGCTTAAAAATTCCATAACTAACTAACTTATAATCAAGGTATGACATTGTTTTCAACTTTGTTAAACTGTTAATCCTTCAGGGTGAACCGGGAAGAAAGGGCGATTTAATTATCTAAACAAATTTTATTTTCCCCTTGGCTTCGCCATACATCGAATGTCCAGTTGCTTGAGGTTATTACCCAATTGTCTTTGTGGATAGTTGGAATAGCCACAACGGAATTGTGCAAACATCAGACCGTTGTACAAGCAGGCCTACGTCTTTCTTCACTTCCTCAGCATTGCTTGGTGGACTGCAGATGTGACATGCGCCTGCCCAGGGCCTAACCTGTCGATCACCTCTTTCCGGAATTGAAGATTCTAGTCCTTAACTAACTGACGTCACGGTAATGAGAACCAGAGAAATGACCATGTATGATAGTGGGGTAAAAAATAGTAATAAGTCAACTCAAATTCATGGGAAGTTTATTCACTGAGGTGTTCCGTCACCCCGAGCCCTCGTTCCCGTCTGTAACTGCCCATGCGCGCCTCAGAAGACTCCACTATTTATATCCCACCAGGGGTGCAATGGGTGTCGGGTGGGCAGACATAATGGAAAATTAACAATTCATGAACCTTGTGCTATTAATATGACCAGCCTTTTTGAAAGCGATCCCATAGCCCACTCACCAACTAAACGTTGGTGAATTGCTGTAATTCTTAGCAGGCGATTTGTGTTACCTTATTGAAATGTAGACTACGTCTTAATGCCTACATGTCCACCTTTTTTCCACCACCAAGTGGAATAAATGAATGGGTGACACTTTACAATAAATTGTACATAAATACATAAATTAATCATTAACTAGCATTAGTTAATGCAGTAATAAACATTATTATAGCATTACCATAGTGGCTATGGGGGGTTAGGTTTAAGGTTCGGGCTAGTGGGTTAACCCTAACCGTATTAAATAATGTATAAAATAATACCATAACCCCAGTTATGTTTAAAATGGCATGGCATTTGCATTGACCTATCCTTGCTCCTACCGACAACAGTCCGCAAGTCCAACGAGAGGAGGAAACGTCCGATTTGCACAACATTTGCGAATTATTTGTAGACCTGACAAACGGGTCCCGCCCACTTTGTTAGCAGAGCAGTTGTAGCGAGCCTCCTTCCCAGGCGTTCTTGCCTCACGATGAAACTCGTGGAATGGGATGCTCAAAATGAGCGTTTGCGGCGAGAGAGCGGGCGGGATTTACAGTTGCATGGGTTTATAGGCAAGGGGGAGAGAAGGAGGGACTTTTGAAAGAGGGATATCCGTTTCCGTTACATGTGTCTGATATTGCTTTGTCAAATGTTTGGTAAAAAAAACTCTATATTTATTCTCCTTGCTGTTGTTATTATTGTCATGTTCTTATTATTCTCGTTCCAGCGACTGTTGACTGGCGTACATAGCACATGGGAAGTAAGAGTCCGGAAATGGCCTTGAGCCAGACCGGGATAACGCTACTATTCGTAACCCCCTCCCCCCTCAGCCTAAATCATTTGTAGACATGACCAATGGGTCCCGCCCACTTTGTTATCAGCGCAGTGGTAGCCGCCGTTGGAGAGAGACGAGCCAGCCAGTTACATCTCTGCCCGCAGCTAGCTAGCTACTAGCTCAACAGCAAGGCCACTGCGGGAACATGGCGACGGACAAAACCAAACATGAAGGAAGAGTTAAAATTGGTCATTATATCCTCGGAGACACACTCGGAGTGGGGACATTTGGGAAGGTTAAAGGCAAGTGTCTGAGTATTCTGCGTGGTCCACCTTTTTATGCGAACTCAACATATGTCAAGACAGGATCAGAGCTGTTAGCTGCGCTGCTAGCATGCTAGAGCTAACGTTAGCAAACTTGGCACACTTTAGGCTTGGGTATAAATGAGACCCTTTGAATAGAGTGACGTTTGACAACTTTTGGGGTGAAGTTGCGGTCGAGGACAACGGGTGCTAAAGGCGTATTGTATTCGGCCCTATGCAGCGTGGTTCATTAAAGAGTGGCTTTGTAATGACGCTACCCAGCAGACGTTGTCAGCAAGCTAAGCACTCCAGAGAAGTTCGGCAAGACACTCCTCGACTACTTCACGACCGTCAACACAGTCCTGTTCATTGGTGGTGTTTCGATCCAATTTCCGGGTGCACTTTGTGTGTGAAGTCGAATGAAAAGGGGGGAAAACACACCTGTACTCGTTCGGTTTTGTTGTCATAGCTATACGTTTTCATCAGTATCGAATAGGGTGGCTGAACACATCCAAAACGCCATTGTGTGTGTGTGTGTGTGTGTGTGTGTGTGTGTGTGTGTGTGTGTGTGTGTGTGTGTGTGTGTGTGTGTGTGTGTGTGTGTGTGTGTGTGTGTGTTTGTCTTTCGTGGGTACATAGGGTCAAGTTCACTTGCGCAAAGTGGGGTGTAGTTTGGCCAGGGAGCAGCTCTCACGGTGTCATTACACGCTTTAAGGGGAGTATCAAGCCAGCCTTGTTTTGGAGCTGCTATGATGTAACACATTACATTAAGGTTCGCATGGTCACTTAAGCCCATTCTCACAATGAACCATACTTTTCTTTTTATGTGTTGTCAAGTTTGAATGGACTAGTGTGGAATAGTTATTGGAATGTAGCCAGTTTGGAACCAAACAGGGCCACACAGGATTTAACTTTTGTAAACCTGGGGGGTCGTCCCTTAGTAGTCACTGCTGAGTTTAAAAGTAGCGGAAGACCACAGTCCATTAAGTAAATTATCATTAACTCATGGCCTTGGTCATGGCGTGCTTGACCAAGGCTTAATCCAAACAAAAATCAACAGAAGCTAATCATTCATGTACACAAGGGTACATTTTTTGACTTAACATTCAAAAAGAAAATTACAGATATAACTGTGGCAGCACCGGTTGTTTACTTTGCATTTTTTGGACCAAAAGTTGTATTCCCTTTCCACGGCTTCCCTTCTCATGTTTCCTAATGAGCCACTGATTCTCAATCTTGTTGCTCTTTTTCTTCGCCTCACAGTTGGCCAGCATGAGCTAACGAAGCACCAAGTGGCCGTGAAGATCTTGAACAGACAGAAGATCCGGAGTCTGGACGTGGTGGGCAAGATCCGCCGGGAGATCCAGAACCTCAAGCTTTTCAGGCACCCTCACATAATTAAACTGTAAGTCCTCGGTTGCATCCCCCTGTGTTTACCAATTTTTGTTACACCCCCCCCCCCCCCCCCCCCCCCCCCCCGCCCGCCCGCTGCCAGACTGAGTGCCACCCACGGTGCTATTTTGAGGCTTTAATGAAATGGTCTGGAAACACATCCCTCTAGAGCAGGCTTTGTCTGACCCGGACTCATCTCTTTGTTTATTTACTTTTGTTTAGTCTATCTTTATCCATCTGAGTCACATGTGGAGATTTGCAGCTTGTTGTGTGGATTGTGTCATGGTGGGCTTTGTTCAGGACTGAAACTGAGGTTTTTAAGACTCATTGGTTCCTTGGTGTGCAGCCCAGTTGGAGGAGGTTAGGTATCCTAGTTATACATTACGAGAGCCTTCAGGTTGACTTGTTTACCTTTTCAGGTTCAGGCTGCTGCAGGTCAGTTTGGAGAGTTGAGTAATAGTTTTAATAGAGGAGTCTCAAAGGAAATTGCCTTTTTGTGGTATAGCAAAAAAAATGCATCTGCGCGGTAAGTGCTATTATGTAAAATGTATTTGATATACTCTATAATCGGGAGAAGAGTGAATTAAATGGTGTTTGCCCGTGAACTCCATTTGAGCATGTAGTTGTATGCACACATGGGATAATCTCTACATTATAGTTTAAGTGTTAGAGATATAAGCTCCCCATTCCAGTGGATGTATGCATGCATGGACTTAGGGCTGGAACAAACACTCACATTGATATGTGTCTAAGTCCTCTGTCCACCAGACAACATCTGTGAAGAAAAAGCCCCACTAAAGCAAAAGAAGGTTGTGAAAGAGCTAATGGGTCGCCCTGTGCCATTAAACTATTACTATTTGAGGTAACTGTATAATGGGGTGACCGACCTCTCCATTTTTAAATGAATTCCCGTTTAAAGAAATAGGATTTCTAAAATATAATACTATATTTTGAAATGACTATAATTTTGAGGCAGTAATTAGTTTTGTGTCTGTCTGATAGGCTGTGACTTGACCCGCTGTGCAGGGGTCTATCTATGGACTTTATACCATAGTCAGGCATGACCAATCACAAACAGTAGGCTATCAATATAATATAGAATAATTCTATATTTGAGGAGGCTACTGTGGATTGTTTTTGGCTGGTTGACCAAAGCTTAAAGCACATCAAAGAAACCACTGGGCAGGTTCTGCCCAATATTTTACTACAGTACTACATTAACCTTGATAAGAATTGCTAAATGTAAATGTGTCCCCTTTTTTATTTTAGAAATAACAACAGATACTTTTGTTGTTGTTTATATGGACCGCTAAACTGCAAATGTCCCCGTTTTTCATTTTAGAAATGTGGTCCCTATACTATATTATAATCTCCCTGGCCGTGCCATTGCTGTCCAGGAGGGGTCATTAGGACTGTGTTTAGTTCATATTGATTAATCAATGTTTAACCAGAACGACACCAGGATCAACTTTTCAACAGCACACCCATTGACTCATTCTCAATTTATTTCCCCATAGCGGATAAACATGAATACCATGACTAATAACAATCCATTTGAATCCACAAACTACTGTAGCTGACTAGTAGACCTAGCAGTTTGAGGCCGGAACACATCGGATTCATTGTCTGCGGTCTGATGACACAGTACCCAACGCTAAGCAAACACAAGCAGACCCTTTCTGCCACCATTCCACTTTAAGAATATGAAATAGGCCGTTGGTTGCTAGAATGATTGAGACTAAACAAACAAGTAGACTAAACTCAGCACATATGCATGTAGGGCTATTATCCTTCCAACCAAAACTGGCCTTTAATACTGAAAACATTTGCATTCAGCTGACATCCAACGCAAACTTGCACGTGAGGCTGATAATGATAGGCTGTCAATATGGGAGCAGCTATCGTAAAAATCAAGTGCTGCACGTGAGGGACGTTTCTAGCTGGACAAAGTGTAGAGTAGCTGGGAATCAGAAACAAAGGGTTTGGATTCGTTTTCTTCTACTAATCAAATGTACGTTTCAAATTTCTCCCGTGACTGGACAGACAAACGCTGGTGTATGAATCATGTGTCCCCTAATTTGATCGCTTAACCCGTTGTGCAATAATCATGTAATCCCAAAACCACTTTATTTTCTTTTTTGTGCAGGTATCAAGTTATAAGCACACCTACAGATATCTTCATGGTGATGGAGTATGTATCAGGAGGGGAGCTATTTGATTACATCTGCAAGAATGGAAAGGTAAATGCAGTGTGGTATGATGTTTCGGCTGTTTTTGAATGTCAGTGTATTTGTTCAGTAATTTAGCAGCCGCTAGTGGCTTGAGTTGTAGCTACAGTTACAGCCAAAGCAGTTGGAGGTAAAAGTATAAGCGATTTATAGATAAATATATATCCTGGATGGATTGACTTGTGGAGGATGGGCGAGTTTTATTCTTGAGAAACTTTCTAGTTCAGATGTTATTTTTAGGAGTAAATAGCTGCAGTAGAAATAATACATTGTGCATGTTTAAGCATAGTTAAATTCTTACCCATATTAATTTCCTTTTCGATCAACTTATTAATCTAAATACCTTAAAGTTGCACATAACTGGATTTGCACATTTTAGGATTTTGTATATAATTGGATTCGATTTATTTGGTCAGTTATGTTATTACCCTGTGATATACTTGTTTTTTTTCTAGTATTCTAGCTTTGTATATTTTAGTTGTATTGTTGTCTAGCATTTTTTATCTTTCTAGAATATGATGCCATAAATAGGTAGTTACCGGTTGACTGGTCATAGGAATGTCTGTGTCCAGTCTGACTGTGGCTCTGTGCCTCTGACAATTCAAGACCTGAACTTGAACGTGCTCTTGTGCTTCTGCGGTGACAGCTGGAGGAGAAGGAGAGCCGGAGGTTGTTCCAGCAGATCATCTCAGCGGTGGACTACTGCCACAGACACATGGTGGTGCACAGAGACCTCAAGCCGGAGAACGTCCTCCTTGACGCACAGATGAACGCCAAGATCGCAGACTTCGGTACACTTCCCTATCGCTAACTAGGCTTCCTTCCCCTACGTAAACACTGATAACATGGAGGCCTATGAAGGCCACCGCGCCGCTTAATACGGCCGATTAGATGCGGTTGATGTTTATCTGCGTCCCGATCGCCGCAGAGTGATACTTTGTGTTTTGTGTTTATTCACTATAGTGACATCCTTCACTCAAGCAATTATGTCAAAGAATAAAACCTGTGTTCGTTTTACGTAAACATTGTGTTGCATAACATGGCGTTTGCTGTGTACAGGGATTTAGTAAGAGGAAACCGTTGCTAAACCCATTAAGGGTCTCTACCTCAAAGTGAGACTGGTTAAAAAAAATTGTCAAGCTTGAGCATTCCATTTGAACGCATAACTGGTTAGCTGGATTGGTATTAGCACAAATGTATACCATTAGCACATTTGTTTTAGTAGTGTTGTCGTTCTAATGGCTTGTTCTGGTCTACATTTTTACAGGTTTGTCGAACATGATGTCAGACGGAGAGTTCCTGAGAACCAGCTGTGGTTCTCCAAACTACGCAGCTCCTGAGGTCATCTCAGGAAGGTGAGGGTGACCACCCACTTTTAATCAGTCTTCTGCGCTGACATTCGAAGCAGCCATGGACCCTTTTCACAGAAGCGTCATCGTAAGACGACGACAGGTGTCGCTCATGACACTTATTATGGTCTGCTCCTTTTTATGAATAGCCGGGTGAGCTGTGCTTTTTCTGGATAAAAAGCCTTGTAACGATTACATCTCATCGGATTACAATTAGTCATTTTTATATTCGTATTAAACCACGGATGTAGACCTATCTCCACTCGTTTAGTCTACTCTCCGTGCCCTGGTACATAAAAGGAGCAGACCTGTGTTATGTTACCCAGCTGTGTTTGTCCTACGATGACAAACTATTGGCTGCTTGTGTATGAATGTATCTGAACGCAGTAAACCCACACGCACGCGCACGCATGCCAATCATGGTAGACCCTCCAAAACGTCCCTTCTCTAAACAGCCTGGCTTCGTGTTTCCGCTTGTAGCTCAGAGCATGAACACGATCTGTTCCAGACACCTGCCATGAATCCTCTCTGTGCGATCCGAACCTCTCCGTCCTCTCCCTCCCAGGCTGTACGCGGGCCCCGAGGTGGACATCTGGAGCAGCGGGGTGATTCTGTACGCGCTGCTGTGCGGTACGCTGCCCTTCGACGACGACCACGTGCCAACGCTCTTCAAGAAGATCTGCGACGGGGTCTTCTTCACGCCCCAGTACCTGAACCCCGCGGTCATCAGCCTCCTGAAACACATGCTGCAGGTGGACCCCATGAAGAGAGCCACCATCAAAGAGATCCGGTGAGCCGTCGGCCCCGGGGCCCGGGCTACGAGGGCTGCGGTAGACGCATTCCTAAAAACAAGATGTGCTTTAGTAATCCTAGACAGGGAATTTGGGTGTTTCAGCACAAGGATCAAAATAATACAAAAGTTAAAAGAAAGCTCCCTTTATACAAGTTCTTATGTTGGCTTCGTTCCAGGCTGAGAATAGCAGTGTTGTCTGACTATTAAATAGATGGGGATAAATATAGACGCAGGTTTTCAAGGAAATTCATGTTTTAGTTTAGTTTGAGGACATTTAATTTCCGTTATTCAAGTCTTTTTTGTTCAAGTCTTAGAGGCTTGTTAGAGGCTTGTTAGAGGCTTGTTAGAGGCTTGTTAGAGGCTTGTTAGAGGCTTGTTAGAGGCTTGTTAGAGGCTCAGAACGACAGAGTCCTACTGGGCACTGAATTTCCCATGACAAGTCACCGGTCCCTACCTATTGAGGTTCTAATGTACAAAATAGATCAAATATTCTAGACAAGAAATTCAGAATATCTGAAAATCTAAAGTCTGCTAAAAGAAATAACAGACTGCTGACTTCCCTAATTGACCAATCAGAGTCGTATCTACCAAAGCCGTGTACTAAAGAGGAGTGTACCAGAAGCCTGACGGGGCGTGGCCTCTCTCGTGTCCTCACCGCAGGGAGGACGAGTGGTTCAAGAAGGAGCTGCCCAAGTACCTGTTCCCCGAGGACCCGTCCTACAGCAACAACATGATCGACGACGACGCCCTGAAGGAGGTGTGTGAGAAGCTCAAGTGCACCGAGGAGGAGGTGCTGACCTGCCTGTACAGCCGCGACCACCAGGACCCGCTGGCCGTCGCCTACCACCTCATCATCGACAACCGCCGCATCATGAGCGAGGCCAAGGACTTCTACCTGGCCTCCAGCCCCCCTGACTCCTTCCTGGACGACCAGCACCTGACGTCCTCCGGGGCCCTGGCCTCCTCCTCCTACTACTCCTCCTCCTCCTCCTCCTCCTCCGCGGCCGCCGCCGCCTCCCCCGGCGCCCCCATCCTCAAGCCCCACCCCGAACGCGTGCCTTTCCTGCTGGCGGAGACGCCGCCGCGGCCCCGCCACACGCTGGACGAGCTGAACCCCCAGAAGTCCAAGCACCAGGGCGTGCGGCGGGCCAAGTGGCACCTGGGCATCCGCAGCCAGAGCCGGCCCAACGACATCATGTCGGAGGTCTGCCGCGCCATGAAGCAGCTGGACTACGAGTGGAAGGTAAAGTGCAGTTTGTAGCCTGCGTGGCGCCCTTCACGAGCGCCCCGCCGCGCCATCTTTAGTCGCCGGGTACAAATGCTGCAGCGGTTGACGCCCAGTTATGAGGTGTGCGGCACGCGATGTATCACCTGAACCATGCGTGAGGGTCCTATTTTAATGCATTTCTGGTATGCCGGCATGTGTTTTTCACGCACGGCGAATATAAATTAGGCTTAAGGAGAGCGATAGAGAGCCCATAATATATGTTCAAGTGTAAATGGCTGCTAGCACATTGTTGGTACTCCTCCAGCTAGTTCATGGCTTTGCAAGGCTAGTAAGAGGACTTAGATCTGAATGATTATCTATAAGGTTGAGGTGATGTGAAAGTGTCTTGAATGAAATGGTCTGAATTATTGTAGTTGTACCTCACTGATTACAGTGGTACCTGATGATCCGCACTGTTATTTTGAAGGGGGGAAAAAAACAAATGCATTGCTTTATCTTCTTGTTTGTCACACACTCAAAATGGATTTAAATGCTTTTCTCGCACAAAGGATCCCGAAGGCTTAACATATAGATTGCATTTAGAGTCGGTGTCCTTATTCTCAGCCCTGCTCATCCATGTGTCCTCTTCGCAGGTCGTGAACCCGTACTACCTGAGAGTGAAGCGGAAGAACCCAGTCACGTCGATGCAAACCAAGATGAGCCTTCAGCTCTACCAGGTGGACAGCAGAACCTACCTCCTTGACTTCCGTAGCATAGACGGTAGGCTGGAGCAGGGTTTCATATTACACATGACATATTACATACCTATGACATCATATGTTATCAAATGTAGTATTTGACTTCTTTTATGTTTACTGATCAAATGTATAAAGACTAGCAAAATAAAATCGCCACAATATTTTAATCCTTACTAAAACTTGTAGAAGAAATGGCTCTAGAAATATTCCATTATCTACTCGCTCTTGGTGTCCTTTTGAACTGTAATCCAAATTGAGTATCCTCCTAACGGAATGCCTCTCTAAGCAATGCCAGGTATATCCAACATCAATATGTACTCTGAAATTATCTTGCGGTAAGACGACTAACCACACGTTGATATATTAGCAAGTCGATTCAATTCGAAAGAGCTTAATTGGCATGGAAAGTCAACATTTACATAGCCAAAGTATTTAAGAAATCATACAATGGAAAAGTGACTTGTGCTAGAAAAAGGTGAAAAACGGTACTTTGCCATAAGGTAGTGAATCAAGTCTCTCCTCACCTGTTTGATGCTCCTAGACGACATGCTGGAGACTAAATCCGGGACGACCACGCCCCACCGCTCGGGCTCCGTGGGGAACTACCGCACCGCCCTGAAGAACGAGGGCGACGGGGCCGAAGGGAAGGCGGAAGCCCCGCCCACCACCCCCGTCACCACCACGCCCACCACCAGGCCCCCGGTGGACGGGTCCCTGGCGTCCTCATCGCTCACCTCGTCGGTGGACTCCATGGGGGGCGGCGACGCCACAGCGTACCCGCGGCCCGGCAGCCACACCATAGAGTTCTTTGAGATGTGTGCCAACCTTATCAAACTGCTCGCGCGATAGCTCCACTATCGCTAGGCTTTATTTTCCTCTTTTCCTCTTTTCCTCTTTCCTCTTTTTATTTTTATTTTTCTTTCTTTTCTTCACCTCTTTTTATTTTTCTTTCTTTTCTTTTCCTCTTTTTCTTTTTCTTCTCTTCTCAGTTTTTTCTTTTTCCTTTCTCTTTCTCCTCTTTCGCTCATTCTTTCTATTTGTTTCTTTCTCTCTCTCTCTCTCTCTTCCCCCCTCCTCTCTGAGTGTCTTTAAAGCAATAAGCATGCAACTGATTCATGGCTGGGTTAATTCGTTTCCCCTGCTCTGGATGAACTGGTTGTACCATGGCACTGATGCTGGTTCCCCTACACCCTGAACCCATGGAATGTTTATCAAGCTGGCAGTAGGGGGGGGGGGGGGGGGGCAGGGATGGGAGGGCAGGGAAGGGGGCATGCGGGAAGAGGAAGTGACACGCGACTCAATAGTTACGGCAGAGTCTACATTTTAAGAGATGGTTTTTACATATTCATGATCAATTTTTATCGTCACACGACCTCTTGTCTGTTGAGCGCATCCGCCCGGCCCTCCGCCCTCCTACGTCTATAGGAAGCTCCTGAGTGATTACACTGAATCTTTCTGTACTGTAGCCGATGAGCATTTGGTTTTCAGTGCGGAGAACAAAAGCAAGGTTTTGCCTGCAGAGGTAGGGCGGGGGGGGGGAAGCACACGTTGAGGTGAGGGTAGTGGCCATGGAAAAGGAAGCAGGAAGCACTTTTGCACAGTTTTCCTCTATCCCTCTTGCTGCTCTGCTGCTTTTTCTCTTTTTACACGGAGACCAGAGATGCAGGGCGCAGAAGTTTCAGGGGCGCTGCTCATCCTAGCACTAGAGTTGTCATGCCAACCGTGCTCATTGGACTAAAGATGTGCAATGACCCCCTGTGGCGTCCTCTTGTGTAAGAGGGGCTGGAGGAGTGGAGGAGCACATCATCATGTTGGCTTGATTTGTTTTTACTTTTTTGTTTTTTTTTGTTGGTTTCCAAAACTAGTTCCGTGGTTTTGTCCTTGTAAAGATACCTGTATGAACATGTATGTCCCCTGCATTTTTTTATATATAAAGAATTGAATATATTTATCAGTGCTTTAAGTGGAGGAGTGTAGGTTATATAAACAAAAACACATTTAATAACAGATTTTCTTCTTGCATTAAGGACTGTTGCTGGATTGTTTTTATTGTTGATTATTTTTGTTTTCTGAATCAATGTCTGGTTTATGTCAATCACCATAGAATGGAAACCCATGGTGGTCGTTCCATATAAATTTCCATATTTGATTTTGTTGCTACACGAGTAAGTACTCCTTGCAATGACCAATTCTAGAAAAGTTAATTTATCCAAAATCAAAGTCGAATGACAAGCCTTTTTGCCTACATTCAGTTTGACCGTGTTATGCACAAGCTGACTCTGGGTGCTTTGTACATTCTGACAATCTCTTCAACTTTATTGGGCACAGGGCTCAATTTAAAAACGTGAATGGTAGCAGTTACATGCAGTGCATGACCAATGTTTGGTGGCAGGTGAACATGTACAAAAATGTCGATGAATATCATGTATGCTTCGTATATTTGCATCTCGCAGGCCCACATGTTCCCAGAGTGGTGACCGTTGTTTAAGTTTTCATTTTATTTTGAAACCTTTAAAAACCTCTGTAGAAAGGTTTTGTGTGATCACACCCACCAGATTTTACTGGACCTTTGGTCTAGCAAAGTCTTAAGCCTTTTTTTGTTTTGTTTTTGGCTGCCTTATGTATATCATTATTGTTCATTTTGTTTCATCAGTATAAGAGAGACCGTTGACATAAGAAATATTGGCATCCCATGAAATGATCGCTAATCGATTACTCTTAAAAGTACTCAACATTACATATCAGCAATTTTAAACATAATATCTCTCTAGGCAGTCGTCATTCTAAAAATAGTGCTGCAAGTGCAAAGTATTCTCCCCCGGGGAATGTGATATAATGTTGCTAGGATTAGGAATCCAAATAATCGAATAACAGAGACCTGCACCACTACAGCCTTCAGTGATTAAGGTCCATGGATAGAGCTGAATGATGTCTGGCTGGCAAATGAGCTGGTGTGTGAACTGTTATTGACTCGTAAGAAAAACCAAGAAATAAAGTTAATATTGGTTGGTTTCTGGCATATCCAAAATAATTAATATAAAGGCTATGAGCAATTGAAAATAAAGTCACATTTTAATCAAAGTAGCCTTTTTAACAAATGGGCTGATATCCAAATGTTTTGTGGGACCTCAACTGAATGTACATGTGGCTGCAGAAAGTGAATAGTGAACCCATGATAATTGTAACTCTATTACACTTAACCGGTGTCAATTCCTAAGCTGTATTTTGTACTTTCACATCGGACCCAACTGCACTCGATCACTTAGTGACACGGTCCTAAACTATACCACGGCCAATGAATGTTTCCAAAAAATGGAAGGTAGAAAGACGAATGCCAAAGTTACACAAGTGGAGCTCTTGTCTTAGGGTGAAGCTCCCTCAGTAGTAAGTGATCATTTTGGTTTTATACTACAGATTGTTACATGCCAACCAAATTATTATGATGTAACTAAAATGACAAAGCAACGACGAGGGGTGCCAATTATTCTCAATGTGTCGGTTTCCATCTTAGTACAGGTTTGGACTGAAATCTGAGCAGTTGATGTGAGCAATTTGGTCACTGTTTTAAACAATAGTCCAAGAGTAATTATACACCATATGGTCTTTGAAATACTTGTGTAACTCACCCATGTTTAGTTTTGAGATGCAGTTGCAAGAAAAGATTTGATATGGTGCCTAAAGTTGAATTATAGGTTGATGGGGCAAACAATGACGGTGTGAAACTTTGTTTGTTGGATGGATCATGTAAAGAGTGGTTAGTCCCTATACTGGACTTTATTCAGGAGATTCCATTAGTCTGAACTTCCTTAATCAAATCTTGTTGATTGTTTTGTTCTTTTTTTGGCTGAGTATAGGGACCCTGCCAGAATGACCAATGTAAATCGTAATGGACAGTGTTGAAATCATTTGTATACACAACTGCCTAATAAACAGCTAAATCGCACACATTTCCATTCAGCTCATTAGTTTTTCTTGTTTGTCTTTGGTTGTCTTCTGTATGAGTCAGGCAGAGGACATGGGGGAAAAGCGCTCCATTATTCCAGATCACGCTCTACGCCCTCCGGTGGCTCTCTGGTGTCATGGAAAAACGAACCAAACATTTTGCACCATAGTTCGGAATTCAACATAATATAATTATTATTTATATTCATCATGAATTATAGTTCATTATTAATAATTATATATGTTGTACCATGCCAAAGCTAATACATTCAAACTATTCGTCTACAGTCAGTAGTCTATTAAAAAAGGAAATATTCAACTCCTCTCAGAATGGTTAAATGTCGACGAGTAACGTTAACCTATGTCAATGTCATTTTTCTAGGTAACGTTACTTTTTGGCGCCGAAAACTCCCTTTTCGTTATTGTGTAGTTGAAGTGGTTTCCTAATGACGTACTGTTTCTTTAACCAGCCATGACGTCGTCCTTCTTCTTCCGGGGCAGACTTTGAAGACTCAAAAACATGGTTGCAGTACATGTCGTACAATAAAAGCGTTCCATTTATGGTTGCTCTAGATGTCTGCTAATAATTCTATAGTGTTTTCAATCAACCGAACATCCCCTTGTGCTTTTAGTGTTGGCAATGGATGCTTTCCATTCCAGCTGTAACGTCATGCCACGGACTGCAGCGAGGCTACCATAACAGGTTACCTAGCCAAAGCAGCCACAACCGTATGGTTTGTAAAGTTTGTGACAACTATGAGGGCTGCGTTGACCTGATGTGCTGTGAAGGCAGAACTACAAGGGACAAGGCTCATCAAGATGGCTTCATTTGGCTGGAAGAGAAAGGTTGGGGAGAGGGTGTCAAAATCCACGCTACAGCGGTTCGAGGCTGAGGCAGAGACGGCGGGTGACAGCCCCCCCGCGGAGGACGGCGTGGACTGGACGCACGCCGTTAAAAGACGCCGAGAGGTCTTACTGGAAGACTGCGAGGCCAAGAGCGAGAGACTGAAGGGGGAAGGCGCTTTGCTGGCCGAGCAAGGCAGGTAAGATTAAAATTAAAATAAAATAAAGGATGCTGATATAATCACCTACAAGTAACACCATCGTGTGTCCCCCTTCACAAGAGCAGACCGGCTTGGTCACTTACAAGAGGAGACGAAACGCCAGTCGTTTTCAGTGCCTTTACGCATGCTGTTATATCGTCAACAACGGGTCACTTCACCTCCGCTGAAGGGTAGGTTTTCGACAGGGTCACTCACTGACCGTGCCCCCAGGACTGGTGTCAAGGTGTGGTTCATCAGGTGCATAACAAATCACATGAGCACACTCGTGTGTCCTACCTTATGTTGGATATTGGTTATCAAATATGGTTTCCATATAAGTGTATCCTCGGATGAACCCATTGCTGTGCCCTTGTGTAGCTGTTGGACTGTAGGTTAGGTAGCAATAGGAAGGAGGATGTAGGAAATGGTTTTGGACTATGTGCACAAGCCTGGTTACAGTAATGTAGGAAGCTTTACTAGTCACTAAAGGTTGAGTGACTGCTGTGCAACTGAAGGAATATAGTTGAATCATAATCATGCTTTTATGATTTATATACTGTTAGACGTTTTTTTTTGCTTCTTGATCTTGAATTGAATCAAATAATTTATCAAAAATAAATCTGGATTAACCAGTAGCCATTTTGTTATCCTATAAATGGCAAAATTCCACAACCTATATCTTGTTTAACAAAACGTAACATTTTGTGATCATTACATTGCAGCCATCTCTCACCACCAGATTCCAGACATAATGAAGCTGCAAAAGGGGTAGAATTATATAGGATCCTAGGGATATAGGATACTAAACTAATGCAGAAATGGTTTCCTTTTATACTTTTAGCTTTACCTAATCTTTATGGACCTTTCCTATGGAGCATCAAAGCGTTCCAGAGAGGGGGGACTATTATTGTATATGCAATGGTTAGTCCTTATTTAGTTCACTAAAGTTAGTCATCATGTAGTTCACTAATGTTAATCTTCATATTGTTCACTATTATTAGTAAGAGATTTTGTTAGAGCGTACTGTTCTGTTACTTATAGCTTGTGAGAAATCTAGAAATCGTTGTTCTAGTTAACCAATGTAATCAATAGGTTTATTTATGTCCTTTGCATTCAGCACAGATGGATGCAAAGGACATAATAAATAATTTCCACACACAGATTTACCTTTTGACCTTAAACACAGTGTGATAAATACGGAAGTATCATACCCTGTTTCAGTTGTATTAGTCATAGGTAGGTTAACAAAAGGTCAACGGTAAAATGAAATGTGCTGAGCCGTGACCTGTGCTCAACTGCTCAGCAGTAAGAGCACTAGTCACAATAACGGCACTAGTCATTTAAAGATCAAATAAGATACAAATAAATGAGCTAAATAAAATGTAACACTATGTAAATATATTAAAATGAGGATTGTGTGTAAAAGTCCAAGTGTATACAGACGTATTGCACATTAGGTATGTAGCCGTCCTGGTACAGTGTGACCTGACTCTTAGCTGATTAGGAACAACCATGTGGTGTACCTCGTTTCTCGTCATAGTTTCTAGCATCTCCTTGTGATGAAGAGGGACGCATCCACGCCTCGCATTTCTGTTTGCAGTAAACACTGAAATGGGTAGACATCAGCGACGGTTCGACATTGGATATTTCCTCCAGTGTAAGAGACCTTTTCAGACCTATATTAGGTTCACTCTTCATGAAACTCATCGCCCAGTGGACGTAATGTCATTGCCCATGTTAATGGAACCCTAATTGGGTTTGTGTTATCTAAGTGGATTCCGATGTGGAAATTATGTTTCTCTGGTCCTGATGCTTGGACCAGGATAATGTCCTCCACAATGAGCCACGAACGTATCGGCTATATAGATGCATGAATGTAATCAACTGTGACCTGTTGAATTGAAGAGGGTCGTAATAGTGGTTACTGCTGCTGCTGAAACCCTGACACTAATTTCAAAGGTCAATTGGTTATGCGATTGGATGACTCCTCGTCCTCTGAGGAAGATGGGAGGTGTAAGATGCTGTCTCCCTCTTACCGTAGATGGGAAATAATTGTAATTTATATAACCCTTAATCCAATGAGCACATTATGTATAAAAGGAAAGGAAGATGGAGATCATTGCCCACAATATGTAGATGGAGTCGATGTGGAAGATTACGTTTTTTTTATTATGTTGTGTAAAGTAGGCCCCCTGGTGCGTTGAATATGTAACAACATGCATAAATCATTTTTAGTTTTTTTTAATGAAATACAATTTAGTTTTTAGCGCTGGCAGTGAAAATCCACAAAGACTTTAATTCCACATGTGCAGATTGAAATGGTGAAATTAAATTAATGACTATGTAAAATACAATTGTTATATACATTATAATACATCAAGTGTATTTAAACCATTGACAGCTGCAGCCGCTAGTGTAGATGTGTACAGGGTTAACTTAAACATAAAGATGGTATCAAGGTTTGCAACTGAGCATATGTTTAAATGTGATCTGAACTAGAACAATGTCTTTATCCAGGACCTGGTTTTCTGAGAATCCCAACCGTCATGTACAGCCGGTTAACTTGAAAATCCAGCTTCCCGGTAGGCCTTGATACCTGGTCTGGTGGCAATACAAAGTAACCATAAATATTGCAACCATTCCTATAGTCTATTCTTAGTCTTCATTCATCCCGCCATCATCCTTTCTAGATCAATCCCTGTGTTTTTACATTACTTAATTAGCTAAGGCTGCATGCAAATGCAACACTCATGTCAAGCACTCATGTTTGACACATGATTTTCTCATCTTGTTCGTCTTTCAATATTGTCCTGAGGAGTGCTAGTTACCCAGGGTATGTCACTATGGGATGTCACCACCTAGTAGAGAAACCTAAACACATCTATGTCAAGAATAGATTATTATTGATAAGAATAAAGCTGAGCTGCAAAAAGGTTGGCATCAGTTGGACTTCTTTGCAATAATCATTCAAACACACACACACACACACACACACACACACACACACACACACACACACACACACACACACACACACACACACACACACACACACACACACACACACCTTTGTGTGATAAAAAGGTGTGTCTATTTAAAGGCATCTAGCTGGTCTTTCTCACATACTATGCTCACATGGCTTTTACTCATGGGAAGGGAAAGACCTGGATTTGGTGTCAAACGTCAACAGCCGAGCTGTGACATGTCGCTTTTATGTCAGGAAAATGGGTTGTTATGTTAAGTCTTGTTCAATGCTAACTGATTAGTCTTGTGAGCTTTAACTTACAAAAGATACAGAATAAAGGTCACTGATTTACGAGACATCTTTAACAACAGAGGGTTTTCCCGTGGTTTGACAATTGTTAGTTAATTCTGGTGTCTGTTACATAAATGATTTTGGTAACACTGCATTAAGGGTAAATTATTTAATTAACATTATTTAATGCATTAATAAGCATTACTAACAGTTCGTTAACAGTTACCTAATGTGTCTATTAATCGTTTAATAATGGTGTTCATGTTTACTCATGTTCATGTTAACTAAGGTATTAATTGATACATTATTGTAAAGGGTTCCACTAAACCTAACCCCTGCCCCTAAGCTAATACTATTTAGTAATGCTTATGACTGCATTAATTAATGTTAATTAGTGGTAAATGAATGTGCCCTGTTTCAATATATTATTTGTGTGTGTGTGTGTGTGTGTGTGTGTGTGTGTGTGTGTGTGTGTGTGTGTGTGTGTGTGTGTGTGTGTGTGTGTGTGTGTGTGTGTGTGTGTGTGTGTGTGTGTGTGTGTGTGTGTGTGTGCTCTCTCTCCACAGGCATTGGGAAGCCATCAAGAAATGGGACGAGGCCATTCAGCTCACTCCAGAAAACCATCTGCTGTATGAAATGAAATCTCAGGTACAGCCGTAGTCCCGCGCTGTGCTTCGTCGTGTTTTCATTGCGAGCCTCTCGGCCCTGTCCTGGGAACGCGCGGTGCGTTGCACGGTGTCCTCGGAGGGTTTCTCCCTCGTACACCGTGTGTGTGTGTGTACACTAAATAAAAGAGTGTGTAGTGCAGCGGCTGTTTGGGTCTATGTAAACAAGTGCGTCTGGCGTGCCGTCACTTTCGCTGTTTCTCCGTGGAGCCCAGCGGATGTGTCACTTGTGGCAACATGCGTTCCTCAGCCATGTCTTTCACCGGCCTCCCTCTTAACTCTATGGAGTGGGAAGAAAAGATACATCTAAGGTGTGTGTGTGTGTCTGTGTGTGCACATATAGCCATCTGTTTATATTGGCTCATATATTGCTGTGGGTGGGACGGTCAAACAGCCTAGTCACTAAAAGTGGTCGCCTTGATATGCGTTCAGGCCAGCTAACCGTTGGTCACCATGGCGACGACCAATGACCCCCTTGGAATTGTCGCCACTGGGTCCCAGTTTTTTTTTCTACCTTTCTTTCCTTCTGCTTTTAGTTGCTCTGCTGCTTTAATTTCCTGTTTGTGCTCGGTCCCATCATCCATTATCATACCTTTTCTATTTTTATTTCTTTCTCGAATTCCCTTTTTTCTGGAGTCGTTTCTGTTCATCCTGCAAACTCGGCAGGTCTCCTGTCCATCAGCCGCTCCAGCGTAATCAAATCCCCCTCTCTCTCGTCCCGCTCATCACAGCGTCCTAATGCAGGGCATTTCTGCCCATTATCGGACATTTGAGAAGGAAATCGTTTTCCAGAAACCAGGCCCGCCGATTCTTTTGATTTTCTGTCCCGAATGTCCAGTGTCACGGTTTAACGAAATGACATGAACACAACTGTAAGCACTTTATTTAATTTAGTCAGCCCTGTGTCTAATACGTCGTCATCTGTTCAGTGTCTGTTGACGTGAATGTATGTAGCTCTTGAGTTCATTAAGTTGTCATGGGAAATGGCTGGGTTCCATAAAACTGATATCCTCCTCACACCAGATTGTGTGTTGACTTTGCTAGTTTAGTTCCTGTTCCTGTCAATTTAACCCTTGTCACTTACCATTCAATGATCAAAGCACTTTGCACACAATTGGTTTGTAATTTGCTTATGTTTTGTCACAATACTGTTGTCACAATACAACAGTTGGAGACCAGAAATACGTACATTACAAGGACACACACACATATGCACACACACTCACCTTGCGCAGATATTTGGATAGAATACAAATAATACTAAATCTTTCCCTTCAATGTTGACAATTTCCTTTCAGGCAAAGCTTACATTTCCATGACAGAAGCCCTTTACTTTTAATGTTGTATTATTGACGTCAGTCACAATCGTAAACGATCCATCATCACTATCTTCCGAATGAAGAAACCCCCGCTATTTCTGTCACCTCTAAGCTAAATATAGAACGTAAACCTAAGTTATCAGCCAAACTTTGCTACTCTACGGTTTTGCAAATGATTACAGCAACACAAACGTTGGCAGTAATCCCCATGCAGCCCCGCTGGCAACACTGGGCAGGGGACTTAGCTTGAATCCAGTCTTAATATGGGCTTGCTTGTCTTGAATGTCAACCCAGTCTTCGATGGGTCGATGCAGGTGAATCCTTGGTGTTGTGTTTGCTAGGAGTCGGTCTCGACATGTGTAGATGAATGAACCGGGTAGCTTTTAAAAACCTTAAGGTGTGGGTCATGGGTGTTTTTATAGTGGAAACGGATCGGAAGGAGAACCTAGATCCCAGAAAACCAAATCTGATCCATTACATCAGGAGTTTGAGTTGGTGCCATCAGGTCAGCCCCCTGGCATGCTCAGAGCTGACGACAACATTTAGTAAAGGGTCTGCCATTCAGGCCTTGAACCGGTAAGAGTGCGGGCTGGAAATGCTTTTGCTGCATGTTAAGTGTTATTGTTAATGCCACTGTTTACCCCACTGGTTTTACTCATCCTCTGTGGTTTTTAATACATTGTATTTGTTCTGTGAGGCAGAAGACCAGTTTCCACTTTCTGATAGAGCCAATATAACATAACTGAATGAACTGGCAGGGTTTAGATAGCCCATGTCTCATCTCTTTACTTTTTGTAATTATTCAATATCAAGGGGCATCAAAGGTCACTGATACAGCAGTCATTTTGAGGATTTGAAACTGCTTCAAATCAAAAAATTTTATAAAGCACATTTAAAAATAACTTGCTTTAACCAAAGTGCTGTACAAGCAGGCAAGTAAAAATTACAGTAAATAAGACTAAAAACTAAAAAACACCCACATAAAGCATAAAAAGCATAAGCTTCTTCTTGCTCATATTTTTTGTTGCAGGACCAAAACCAATTATAGTTTAACAATGTCTATACAGTAACCTTCCCTCAACTACATATCTTACAAAGTAACCATTGTGTAGTCCTGTGTGTAAATATTGATATTGTAGTTAGTTATTGTGCACTAAACCCCAGACTGAGGGTCATATTAAGCTAATCCTGAAGCCTAGCCCTGTACACTACTGTAGGCTGTTGGGTTAGCGGTTGAAACTACTTTAAGGCTGACCTAATTCAGTTTTGTTTGACATCAGCAATGAAACAATCAAACGAAGAATTGCATCGTCTGTCTTGTGATCATCCAATAGAGGTGTGCGATATAGTCCTCCATTGTTCCAAAACAAACATGAATCCATCTTAATGATCAGTTTGGATTAAAGTTATCTTATAATGTTAAGGAAAAGCTAGTTCACAAACTCAGTGGGTGTTAATATCCTTTGACCTGTGCCATAGTCCACATTTTGCTAACCATGAATTCTGCTGACCAGGCAGCTGCCAAAGCAAATGGATGGACAACAATGGAAATAAGGGAAACTTTTTAGTGTAAGAGGTCATGGCTGGTTGAGATCCTCTCTGTCTATCAAAAACAGTGATGACTGGTACAATAACCACTCAACATTTTTGATTTTAAATACACAGAATTCCCAATACATTTGACAGAAGATTGTATGTGCCTAAGGACTGACTAATCAATGATTATCACTAGACACAAAATAATACATGTCATTTTATTTTAGGTCTTTTGTAAATGTACGCCTTGATATGAACCCTTGTTACCTTGATATGAGCCCTTGTTACCTTGATATGAGCCCTTGTTACCTTGATATGAACCCTTGTTACCCTAATATGAACCCTTGTTACCCTGATATGAACCCTTGTTACCCTGATATGAACCCTTGCTACCTTGATATGAGCCCTTGTTACCTTGAAATGAACCCTTGTTACCTTGATATGAGCCCTTGTTACCTTGATATGAGCCCTTGTTACCTTGATATGAACCCTTGTTACCTTGATATGAGCCCTTGTTACCTTGAAATGAACCCTTGTTACCTTGATATGAGCCCTTGTTACCTTGATATGAACCCTTGTTACCTTGATATGAACCCTTTGAAACTCTGTATAGTTACCTGATGTGAACTGTCGAAGGTGCACATGTGAACCGCAGAGCCTTGTCTTGTGTCGGGCCCCGCAGGTGCTGTCCATCCTGCAGGAGGTGTTCCCAGCAGTGAAGGCGGCGGAGATGGCGGTGAAGCTGAAGCCCATGTGGTGGGAGGGCTGGCAGACCCTGGGCCGGGCCCAGCTCAGCCTCGGCGAGGTGGACCTGGTACGTACACCTGCCCACCGCTGACTCCGCCTTTCAGGCTCACTCGCGTTGACACAACCAGAGCAGGGGGGCCTGACTCGTACCACGGAGTCTTCCATACTATCTACTGCCCTACTAACAACACAGCCCAACCAGTAGCGGTCCCTACCCTCCCCGAAGCATGGCCCCTTGGAAAGAGAGTAATTAGAGATTGTGGAATCTTTAACCACAGAGTTTGCGAGGACATGTCTTCTGTGTGTGTGTTCGTGTGTTCGTGTGTTCGTGTGTTCGTGTGTTCGTGTGTTCGTGTGTGTGTGTGTGTGTGTGTGTGTGTGTGTGTGTGTGTGTGTGTGTGTGTGTGTGTGTGTGTGTGTGTGTGTGTGTGTGTGTGTGTGTGTGCGTGTGTGTTGTTACCGGGGCTTTTTAAATCGCAAAAAAGCCTCAAGACGAACAACCCGCTCTGGAATCGCTACCCAGGTGCCCGCGGCGTTGGAACATGGAGTCGAGTAGCTCCGAAAGCACGCCGGGACCTGAGAAAACAGCAAAACCTGCCCGTGTCCCCGCCGTCCCGCGTTGAAGGCAGGCCGGGGGTGAAGCCAACGAGCCGTGGCTCGCACACGGTATAGCTGGCGATGTTGTATGTAAAACCCGAGGGGCATATCATCTACATCAACAATGGGACGTGTTGAAAGTCTCTTAAGCCAAATATAGACACGCCTCCCATTACATAAAGAAGCTTCGGGAAGAAGCCGAACCAGAAGAAGGAAAACGGGACGTCTATTTTTAGCGGGGCAGGTCGAGACGCACCTGCGGAACATCTATGCACAGACATGTTGTTCAGTAACGCAGCAGGCTGAGAAACAGAGGTTCTTTGGGATGCGTTACCAGGCTTATCGTCCCTCAGTGAGTGCCTCGGTAAACAAGGACTCTGTCCCTCCAACACCCTCAAAATCTGTCAATGATGCTTGTTTAAGGCATTCTTCGTGAAACAGGCCAAGGCTTTTCTTCAACTGCCATTTTTCGGTCGATAGTGTCAGTGCCAGGACAATGTTTTTTTTATTTTTCACCTGTCGCTGGTAAAATAAAAAACCAGTTATGTGGCACTAACTGCAGTGGGTACTGTCCTGCTGTTCTGGTTTGTCCTGATGTTTGTTCCCTGTTCTTGGAACAGGTGTATACCAGTGGTGTAAAACGAAAAAGACTTGAAAATGAATGAAGAAAGGGTTACCTGAAATGTGTGAATGGAGCAAAAATGGGCAGGCTTTTGTTTTTAACCGTCTGTTTAATGCTTTCATGTTTGACACGTGACTAATCCTGGCTACAGGCTGATCTCAGAGGTGCACTGCCAAAAGCACAGCTGATCAGTTCTGGATCGTTCAGCGTGGTAGCCATGTCTCAATGTCCAATTGGTTTTATTTTGTGTTTCTAATAGAACATTATTGGATGCTTCATTACATCAAGTAATAAACCAGACACTTGTATCGTACTACATGTGTCAGGATAGAAAATGCGGGGGTGGTACAGAGAATTGATGGCCGTTTATTACAAAATGTCCCCATTACAGCAAACATAATATGCAGCTAGCTGCGTAACCAGCATTTGCGTGGTTTGCATTTTGATTTGAACGTATCACTGGACAGAAGGCGGCCTACAAACATCTCCCTTTAATTATTCAGCCCCAATTTGTAATTTGCACGAGATAACGGTATCGCCGTCTGTTGCTTTTGTGATCCAACTTGTCTTTGTCCATTCAATCCGTTACTCATCTTTTGTCACGTCGATGCTGCTTTGTGGGAGGATTGTTTTCATGTTGTCTCTGGCAGGAAATGATTGCGACCAAGGACTGACATATGATCCTATTACTGTTTGGAAGCGAATTTGTGCGATTCAATTTTGCAAGTGGCGGTGAAACGCTTGGCGGACTGAGTGACAATGGCAGATTAAATCGGATTTATGGAATTGTGTGTCCCCTGTACAGCACGCAGTTAGTCCCTGGTCTATACCGATTCATCCGTAAATGGCATGTTTTATACCGTGACAATTGCATTTACTGAACACACGCTGTCTCTTATTAACCCCCAGTTATTCATCTCAGTAAAATATATATATATATAGAGAGAGAGAGAGAGAGATGTACAACGTAAGGACGTAGTTAGAAAGTCTACAGCGATGAATGTCGACGATTATTCAACAAAAGGAGGAACCGCCACTTGAGGTCAGAGACTAAATTAGAGTCCTGGGAAAGGACATCCCAAATCTCAAAGTCTAATCTTAATTCAACAACGGCGCCTCATGACCTCATAGCGGTCGATATACCCGGTGATAAAAACCGGTCCATAAAAAAGGATGTTTTATTTGGTGCTAAAGCGGATCTACGACCATGTAACCCTAAACCTAACACCCACCCCCCCCCCCACCCCCCCCGGTGTGCGCCTCCCACAGGCCGTGCGGTCCTTCCAGGTGGCGGTCCACCTGAGTCCGTCTGACCCCACGCTACGGGAGCAGGACCTGGCGTGGGCCCAGACGCTCCAGCGGCAGCGGCGGGCCGCCCGGGAGAAGACCCGGCAGGAGGACGAGGCCCAGCGGCTGGTGCTGGACGCGCCCGAGCTGCGGCGCGACTACGACGACTTTGAGTCGGACGAGGTCCTGGAGGCGTGCGCGGCGGTGGCGGAGCGCCAGCGGCGCCTGGAGGAGCTGAGGCGGACCACGGTGGTGCTGGACGCCGACGGGAACGTCAGGACCGTCGTGGCGGGGGCGGGGGCGGGGGGGGCTTCGGCGTCCCAGGCTCCGTTGGTCAAAGCCCGGGGACTGTGAGGCGGTCCCGGAGACGGAAGCGATGCGGGTGTATAAGTGGCAGGGAAAACGTGCAGGGTTGACTTTGTTTAATGCAGTGCTCTAGATGTTGCTTTTCTCATGAGACCCCGTAGCTCCTTCACTTGCTTGGTCCCAACGCAGAATTAATTTGTTGCGGAGCTACAAAGAAAGATTAAAATGTCATTGTATGTACATATGTACGTCGGTGACTGCAGCGACCGACCGAAATGCCACGGTTGCAACACAGTGACATTTTGCTATGTTGTAGAAAGCGGAAGGAAAATAAATCTAGAGGTCATAGGTTGTCACATTTTAAATTCTTATTCTGCGAAATATGGGAAGTGAAATAAAAAAGCATTCTTATCTCAAGAAAGACCAAGGCTCTTAACATGCTGTATATTCACTGTGAGGTTTCTGCTTCCCAAACATAATTACGTTCAATAAAAACCTCATAAATATGTTTGAATTTGAATGACCTTTTTTTTGCCACCAATCTGTACACCTTACTCCACAATAACAACTCCATATCTTCTGTTTGGGAGTAGAAACACTGTTGAACCTCCTCTGGGTATACCATTACCAATCTCTTGTCTAAGGAATGGCCTTGCGTATCATTCCTTCCCTGCTCTGTCGCGTGACTCTTCAGGGTCAGCATGGCCTGGTGTGATCCATTATTGCATTGAACCATTTCGAACCGTTCCCTTGATCCACAACAGGACCTTTAGTTCCTGTTTCTGGAAGGACCTCTGGGTCACTGGAATATAGCTCAGTAGGCCTTTTGTAGCTTCTCAGATTTGAACACACAATCATTTCTTTCGAATCTGGGAAGTTCCCAAGCGTCGATTTCACAATAATAGTTTCCCCCCCCCCCCTCCCCCCATAATGTCACTTCAGATAAAGTCTATTTATATACTTTATGATAACGGTTCCAATATTTGAATGGGGGAAGAGGCAGTTTGGTGAGGGAATCTGCCATTAACCGCTGCAAAAGCAGGTGACTTGGCATCGTTTAAACCCCAGACAGTATGGGACAATAGTCAATAGGCGTGGTTCCTTCCAGGGTTTCTACACACACATTCACTGTTAAAACATGAAACTATTACGTTCCGCCCATAGTCCTGAAAAGTATTTATGTAACCATAGGGAGCACATTCTTGTGTGCTCACCGATATGTAAAGAGTTAGTCATCATTCTGGGATCTCTGTTAACTTGTTGGACCATTTCATTATTTAGCTTGGCTCTGCATATCCATAATATGTCAAAGAACTTTAAAAAGATTTGTCAAACTTTGCATCTATCAGAGAGTACTGCTAGCCGACTAGATATCCACAATATACAAATATATATATAAATATCGTGGCTCAAAGCAATGCTAACACATTGTTTGTTTTTTATTTTATTATTTTTAGACATTGAGATTTGACATGAAGAGATGAGTCACCTCATGATGTGAAAGCGATGCACTAAATTGTGTAATTCTGCAGCAGTTATCTAATGTGATCTGGATGTAGACCTACTGGATTCCTTGTGAGTTGGTTATTAAGAAGAAATGTTTGGCAATCAGCACGAGAGCAAATGATAAAAAAAAGAGGCTAAATGTTTCAATCGTTCTCGCTTCTCCAATCAATGACATTGAGTGGCCTTTCTGACACCAGACTTGGTGATCAGTATTCCATCTGTTCCATGACCGTTGTCATCAATAATCTCTGGACACTGTCAGCTGCTTGAGCCAATTCTTTTCCAATGACCAACAACCTGCTCTTGTATTCTAGTCTATTAGGTGTACTTCTTGTGTGCATAATGAAAAGTGTATTACCAAGTCTCGTAATGCGGTCTCCTAGTATATTGAGATGAATTTACACTTAGGTATTTTTTTATATGATTTTGGCTTTTATTTACTTATATTTTGGCACATTTTGAACACAGTTCACAGGAAATGGAAATTATAACTTGAAGTAGTCATAAAATAGACAGATTTATATTTGCATGTGTGATTTAACAAGAATTCAGCAGCGTTTCGTGACATTAAATCGGAAAAGAAATATAATGTAGATAAATAGCAAGATATTCACAATGGTATGTGTTTCCAATGGAAACAGTTTCAAGAAAATAAATGACTTATAGTTACTTAAATCAATGTCTTAATTCAATTAGCGTTTCAGTGGAAGATCATATAGGAATTACACATTCGTTATTGAAATCATAGCTCCTTGAAATCATATATCTATAGGCCTAGTATACGTTGTATGTGTATGTATTTCTGTCTAGAAGTTACAGTATTAGCTGCCTTACATGATGAAACATGAAAAAGTTTTTTCATACCTTGGGTAGGACTGCATGCTGCCATGACAACCAGTATGGTTTAATACTTTGCAGATTAAAAAAAATATCTGAATGTATGATCTAAAATGGATGGAAACCTTATGGATCTTCTCACAGAGAAGACAATGTAAAATGGACAATAAATGACCAGGCACACATCGACAATCGATAGTGCACGCCAGTCAGAAGAATCTGCCAATGCACTCTCTTCCAAAGTCATTTCCCCTCCATTTGTATTTGTTTTGTACAAATAAAAAGTTCACTATACAAAAAGAAAGTGAGTGTGTGTTCTGCAGTAGGTTTTTAGATGCATTTCTCCCGTGCGCTCTGCGCCTCGTCTGTAAAGGTCACGTTCAGCGCGTGGTCCTTGTCACCCATCACAAGTCCTTCCACCGATGACGTGCCGTTCCCAGAGCGTAGCCCCCTTAGTTCCGAGGGCACCGGCACACACCCGGTCTCCGTCTCCTCTGCCGAGGCCCCCTCCGCCGTCCACCGCTGCCCCTCCAACACAAAACCCCCCGTCGTCATTGATGAAGAACCGAAGGAGCCGGTGTGAATCCCTGCCGGCTGGCCGGCGTGCGAGAAGCTCCCGTCGAGGCTGCCCTCCGACGGGCACTGGGTTGACTTGGAGATCCCGCGGACGTGCACCAGCGTGTGGGACGCCAGTGACGGCGAGCCATGCGAGACGATGGACGAGGTCATGTGACCGTCCGTGCAGAGGAACCGGCCGCCGCTTTGTCGCCGCGCGCCAATCTTGCAGAACAGGCACTTGATCCTCTCCACCACCTTGAGGACCACCGTCTTCCGTAGGAGGATGTAGATCCACGGGTCCAGGATGGGGTTGACCGAGGCCATGCGGATGGCTAGCAGGTCCGGGTTGTTCCCCATGTGGTCGGCCACCTTCTGTCTGTACAGCTGGTTCACAAAGATCCTCAGCTGCGTGCAGAGGAACACTAGGTTAGGTTTATATAGAGTAGTGTTATAATGGTTGAGTTCAAATATTTTGCATTCATTCTATTTTGCATTCATTGCCTTGGTCTGGTGATGGCTGGTGCGAAATGTCCACAAGCCTGCACTGTTAACCACAGTAATGCATGGCCCGAAGCCAAAAGCAACTCCAAGCGTCTTCGTAAGCAAGCTGTTGTTGGCTGATCGGGTTTCCAAGAGTGCGCTCAACATCTTCTATACGTGTAAAGGATTCCGTATAGCTAGACTACATATACGTTCCAAATTGTGCCTTTTTTTTTGATGACTTTGACTAGAATATTATATTCTAAATTATATGTAAATGCTGGGAATAACACATTTTGTAATTTCATTTTACAGACGCCATTTCAATTAACCTACTTTGGCCCATAGGACAATCGTAATTTACGACGCGGGCCAACAATATTGCGCCACCTCCAAAACAGAACGAAACAAAACTCATTACACTAACAGCTGCATACTAGAATGTCCTACTCACCACTAAAGGTATGGAACAGATGATAACCACGGCGGAGGTGGCTATAAGCAGGATTACCATTTGGATCTCTGCTCCAGCCAAACGCCCGAAACTCCGCCGGCGTCCCATGTCGGCGATGCGCCTCGGGTCTGCGCCGAGAGACGTGCGCCTAAGGAACCGCTTGTGCATCAACAGAAGCGCTCCGCACACCATAACGTTGCATATGACCGTAGCCAGCACCAACGCGGAGTTAACGCCCGCGTACATCAGGTTATACGCAGCGACAGTCGTGTTGTTGGTCCGCCAGTCAATGAAACACCACGTTCGCGGGTACTGCAGCTTCACCTGCCCGAGTCCCATGCTGGGCAACGCGCAAAAGAAAACGTTGAAAATGTAAATGGCCAACAGGGTGAGCGCTGCGAGCCTTTGGTTGACGTGCCGGTTGTAGAAATACGCATGGTTTATGGCAAGGTATCTCTCGACGGACATGGCAAAGACGATGCTGAGCTGCACCAAGAAGAAGAAGAGCAGGATGAAGCCGGAGTACTGGCACAGCGGGGGTCCCCCGGGCCAGGTGCCCTTCATGTAGGTGCAGATGGTGACGGGGCTCGCCAGTAGCGTTCCCAGGAGGTCGGTCACCGCCAGTCCACAGATGAGCGTGTAAAACGTGGTTTCCTTCTGTTCCTTTCTGGATATTCGGAGGACCACAATGGCGGTGACGTTGCCCACCACCCCGAATATGAACATGATGACGGGGATAGTGGGCTGCCGAGGCCCTGTCGCTGGCCCCGTGTTGTTCATTGCTCTTCGTTCACCCCTTCAGTCCCCGTTCTTCCACACGGAAAGATTGCAACATTCAGATGTCCGCCCAATTCGCATGCGGTTGCCTGCTCCCGTTCAGGTGCATTCTTCTCCAAAGTTATCCAAATACGCAGGGTCCTTTATAGTTTCTACTTTACGCGCGCGGTCATTTAAATCAACAACACATAAACAACCGATACGGTGGCTCTCAAGACTCCATGTGGTGTGGTGTGTGTTCTGCGCTTCCTATTTGGCAACTGACAGCACGTAATAGAAGTTTGTCTTCGAGACACCGAGCGCCACTCCTCCTCTGCAGCATATTCAAACGCTGAGTCGAAGAGCGCGCACAGACGCATGTTCAACCTCCTTATTACAGCCAACAGTTGCATGAATGCACCGTCCTAAAGGCTTACGGGATCAAAAGGTCATTCTACATATGCTATAAAAACCATTCAATCACCATGTGTTTAAATTAAGCTTTTGCACACACAAATGGATTATAATGCTTAAGTAGACCTAATGTTGCGAGCGAATATCAGCTAACATAAAAAAGTAGCTTTAGTGTAGGACTTTTTTAATATGATGAGTGAATATGAAATATGACTTCATTATCTGAATAATGATGTATGAGTGTATCAATTCGAGCTATTAAAGAGAAATGGTTTTATTGTGTTTATGAAATTGATATCATTAATTATAATAGGCTATCATGAGGAATCCAGAAATTGTGTTCTCATTGGATGACTTTCATATTTCTGATAGGGGTGAACTTGGAAGGTGCATGTCAATATGAAAGTTCACTGGTCATGTTGTCTCTTTTCATTGGTTACTGAACGTTCTCGTGAACCTTTTTCTCCTCACTAAACCTTTTCAACTAAATAAATCTATAAAACAAGACACCTCCCAACCACACAACTTAAAAAGGTTGCCTTTTTCAAAGACATGTGCTATAAAAAAATATATATACATGTTTTAAGTATACGTTTATGTAAATAAGTAAATAGTCCAGCAAATAGAAATAACCAACACATAAAATATACTTATGAGTATGAAAAAAATCCTTTCTTTACTTCCTACATCTTCAGGTTGATTCGTATGGCAAATAAAGGTCATGTTTATTCAGTGTTATGGTTGTGGTCACCGTGTTACGCTGTAAGCAGGGCACCGAGCGTTGCTGAAGGATATGGCGTCATGGGACGAGCGACAGGTGACGTGGATATTAGTCGTCACGACCGCAACGGTCGTCACCGTTGCGTCCACCAGCAGCCGGCGTGTTGTGGACGTGAAGGGCTGTATTGGTGTAAATATATAGTGGATATACAGTGGGTGTCCGGTGGGCAGGGTGTTGCTCCAAACGACAAAGTCCAACAAATGGGTCGGAACTATTTCACAGGATGTTTATGCTGATCAGGCAAGTTTGTGACGTAATATATATATATATATATATATATATATATTTATTTTTTTTTTTTACCGAAAAACAACAAAGGTATCACCATGGGAGCGCAGGGTAAGAAACATAGTGGAAAAATGAAACACTAAACCTGCTAAACCAACTATGTTGTTTTCATTTGTCTGCGTTTTTTTTTAAATGTTTATTTGACAAGGAAACAACCAATCCTTTCTCATCAGGAACACGCAACATGTTGAAACACATGTTGTGAAATTAATGGTCCAATCCTTTTATCTCATACTACAAAACTAAATAAACAGGGCCGCAAATGATGGGTTTGGCCCTTATTATCCATTACACAGTGACTGGTAATCCACCTCTGTATTTACCGTCTGCTGAATAGTGAATAGCGCTCATTCTGTTCAGCCTTGCATTACATCGTCTCTAGCCAGAGTGACCCTGATTTACTCTGGTAGTTTAAAAAAACAAACCAACAGCCCCTGAACTCGTCCATCCAAACGCAGTGGTAGGATAGGTCCCAGGAATCCTTAAGGCAACAGCCTTAATGTAACGTGACGTCATGTGACAGGATTCCATGTTAAACCGTGGTATTAGGGTGGGCCCTAACATATGAGGAATGTGATGTAATAGTTGGAGTAGGCCCTACCTGTAATTCCTCATATCATCTTCACAAGGCAGTAGGCCTGGATAGTCCTAATATAATCATTAATAAAGGACTCGATTTATACTTTGAAGGTGACATTTATGTATATATATATGTGTGCATATATATGTGTATATATATATATATATATATATATATATATATATATATCTGTGTGTGTGTGTGTGTGTGTGTGTGTGTGTGTGTGTGTGTGTGTGTGTGTGTGTGTGTGTGTGATTTTAAATGTTATTTTCTCCATCACAATTAATAATAGGACAAAAGTGACAAATGTCTTAGAATGGCAAAATATTCTCATTAAAGTGAATCATTTGAAAAGTTAAATGGAAAATAGTAATGATGGCCAACAATAAAACAATACAATATACATACAATACACATTTTATAAAATGTTTGACTTACACAACTATTTTCTCCAATGACCAAAACAATGCAGCAAACACTATAACATTTCAGCCGTTGTGATTGCGTATACTATCTTCACAGAGTTGGTTATGCAGACCCAACCATAGATGCTAAAATTAACTCCTGCATACCAGCTGCATATTAGCATGTTAGCATTCCATATTAGCCTGCTCGCATTCCTTCTCAACATGGAAGGCCTCCCACTTTAAGAAGAATGCAAACATGCTAATATGGAATGCTAACATGCTAATGAGCATATGAATATGGAGGTGATGCTAGCATGCTTATAAGCAAGCTA
>JACYXH010000053.1:917959-1007959 GCA_026745465.1 Lota lota
GGGAGGAGGATAAGGTGGGATGTGTGCAGTGTCTAGGGACCATCACTAGGGTTGTGTGGTGTGTTCTGCAGACAGCAGCTGTCTTCTGTCTGCACCATCATCTGCTGATGGACCTTCGTGGCTCTGAAGGACACCGAGACGCCTTGTCGTGTGGCCGCTGCATCGCCGGAGACTTTTTACCAAGTGAATCGGTCCCCTGCTGTGCACTACACCGCCTTCCACTGAGAGCTCTCTCGAAGTCGGCCCATCAATTCCGATGAGATCAGTTTTTATTTGAACCTGTAGGACATTGCGTGAAACATATTGCGGACGTGGACTAGGTCCAACTTGAAGCTTCTCCAATGGGCTTGGATTTGGTTTGGATGAAGCCCCACTGGTCACAGAGTCACTTCCAGGCAGCGGTCTTGAAAAATATAGATGGGAAAAGATTTGCTTGGATGTGTTTGTTCTATTGTTCCAAGCCAGCTCCCGCTCCAAATCACCATCCATCTATTGACGCTGTTCAGTCTGAGCCAAGACCTACCAATTATGGAAGAAACACAATCCCATATAATGATCTGGTATTTCAATGGTCGATTTATTAAACGCATATACAGTAGAACATGTATGCATCTTTAATTTGGTTGATTTCTAATAGTTTATATGTTAGATCTATAGTTGATTTGTCTTGGAACGAAACAAATGCATTGTGGGAATAGAAGCTGCAAGGACATAACACTTCGTATAGGACTGAGAAATACAACGGACAAAGAGTTATTATGCAATGATGAACTAATGAATTGATAACTAACCATAATTATAATAGGGATAAACCAATAGCAATACCTTTTTAGACCAATTTGTTATATAATGGCACTATTGCAATGAATTACAAAACAAACACCCTCGGTTCAGCAGTTTGTGGATCAACCGGTTGAACTCCGCCTGGAGACCAGACCGAAGGCCCACCTAAAACCATTCCCAGGGTTGTCTATCCCCTGGCCTCTTTAAAAGGCTGACCTTACTTGGTTCTGTAAACAAGTCTAAGCTGAGTCCTGGAAGAAGCTTTGGAAGGCAGGTCGTTGACTAGCTGGCATCCATGTTGGCACTGGACCGTAACACTGACCAGGCCCGGCTCAATGCTTTTTCCTTCTCAATCCACGACGCGCTACAGTTTGTCTCTACTGCAAAGCCGAGTCACAAATGTTGCACATTTCAAAATGAAAGATGGTGAGGTGAAACTTAAGAAAGTAGGAATAATAAATAAAAGAAGATAGAGGGGATGTAGTGACAAGGATTAATGCCCTGTGCTCAGCCTCTTCTAAAGTGGAGTCATCTATCGCATTCACCCAGTGCTTGGAGCGTTTCCAGGGTTTCACATTGGGGGGAAAAAGGCACATTAAAAACAGAAGCGTTATCACAGAGAGACACTGGGGAGAGATGAACATCTATGCTAATGCTACACATTCAGATGAACGTCTATACCAATGCTACACTAATTTAAATGTTGAAGACTTGGACAAAGTCAGACAAAAAATCTGTTAGTCCATATAAATTCAGTTTATACTTTTCGTTTTTATAGTTGGAATGTAGATGAAGCAAAATATTTACTATTGGAGCTGCACTTGGGACAGCAACCTCACTCATTTACACGTGATGATGATGGCCAATGATACATGAAGTAAATACACTTAACTTATCTCAAACAAGGAAACGTTATGGAATATTATGCTGGGGTGTGTGTGTGTGTGGCATGCGTGTGGGCTTTTGTATGGGTATACATGTGCACTTATGTGTGTGTGAGTGTGTGTGTGCGCTTGTGTGTACATGCGTGCGTGCATGTGTGTGTGTGTGTGTGTGTGCATGCGTATATGTGTGTGTGTGTGTGTATACAGCTCACCAGTATGGGGTGGGTGGGTAGGGTGGGTTAGCTGAGGACTCTGATAAGATAAGTGGCAGAGCATCACAGTGACAGCGTGCAGAACCACAGATGGATCCAGCAGCAGTTCAGCCTATCAGAACCAAGACCATATACTTTATTTATAAACTACATGGGTTAAAGGTTTCAATAACAGTATGTTTGAAAAAACAATCAAAAAAGGATCACATGCATCATTAGAACTTGACAAAACATTGAAATACATAAAACCAGACTTTTTCGTTAAAAGAAGAGGAATATACATAAGGAGCAATGTAATATAGCGTAACTAACTAAAGATATGAGGAACAAAATAATAACCTAAATCCATACAATCGATATTTAAAAAAAGCCTGAATTGCATGTTTATGAAAAAATGTATGGGTAAAATATAGTTTCTTAACATGTCCCATATTTTGATGACCAACAATCCTCTTAACTTTAATTCACTGGCTCATTATCTCTAAGCCCCCGTTTACAGTGTGTTCCTCATAAACGCATCAATGAGTTGTAATAGAGCAACACAGCATGGCTCTACTGTAGGCCTACATGGTGCGTATGCACCGTGTGTAGCACCTGGTCTTGCACCGTGCAGTTGGCCCTGATTGGCCAGCTCATCTCATCTCATATCATACAATCACTACCCCATGGCTTATGTTGCACGGTCAGCGTGCTACCAGAAGTACCAGAATCAAGTGTAGGCTTGTTTCGGAACTGTATTTGATCATTGAAATAGGGAGATGGTTGTAATCGTCATTTTATTTTCAGCATATAGCCTACTTACGTATTACCTAGACCTATATGATATGATATAATCTCACTACGTGTGAAAACGCACGTTTCAGTTTCAGGAACATGTGATGGTGCTCATTTGGTTCGCGGTAAGGCTACGATTCACTTTGAACAATTGTAGACAGATTCGTTCTTCTATTTATTGGCTTATTACGCCCTCTGGTGGTTGAAAGAAAACCTGACGGACTCTCGCCTTTTCTCTGTGGGATCAGTAAGTGCTTTTATCTTGACGTTGTTTCTTCTGTCTGCTGCTGTTGACAGGTCGGTGTTGATAATATTGGGAGTTGCCAGTCTGACTGTTGGCAACTGACAGCGATATATATATTTAGAATAAATATGAAACTAACATTAAAACTAAAATAAATTTGTTGAGCTCTTTACAAATATAACCACAAGAGGGTGCTGGCAGTCAAATTATGAACCACGCGGTTATCGCTCTAAATAGAAGCCAACTGTAAAACACTAATACACATAGGCTAATTAGGCAGCAAGTCCTGCATTATTCTAATTGTATGCAAATCATGAATCTTTAAGATCTGACAAAACCTGTGTTATTTTCAGAGTAGATCACTTTGATATTACACAGAAGTTGGATTGAACCGAGGACTACTCAATGTTAATGAGTATTGGGGCTGCTCCAGAAAAGCTTTTTTCCACTAAGATCCATCCAACGTGAAAGCTTTTAGCCTTTATCCAACGTGCCCTTGTCTGTTGCGCTCTGCAGGTGATCATTCCAGTTAAGTAGCCTACTGATCAAAGCAAATACAAAGCAGTTGCGTTCACATTTCTACTGAGCAACAACAGCTAAGAAAGACAGTCACTTTACAAAATGTCATACATATAGTGGGCCATACCTGCCTATCCACTCAAACGTTATACCACACGGTCACTTAAAACACACGCGATTACTCATGTGGTTGATGTGGTTGGCATGGAGATCAGACCTGTCTCCTGGACACACATAGCTAAAGACACAGATACTCATGCACACACAAACACCCACACACATATACTCACACACACACACACACACACACACACACACACACACATTTACGAATTTAATATTCCCTCCATCTAACAAACAAACAACCACCCACAGCCAATGCAACCGATACATGTGCACGTCTGCACGCACACACACACACGCACGCACACCCACAATCGCACACGCACGCGCGCACACACACACACACACACACACACACACACACACTAGGGTGATAGATTAGCATTGTCAGCTCAGCACATTGCTGTCTGGCTCAGAGAAATACCGCACAGAGAGCAGACACCCACCTGCATCGTCCTGGCCCTATCAATTACTCCACCCTTTACGATTGGAATTCATCCCAGCAAAACACCTGCAACAGAGATGAATCTTGGAGGACATTTACTTAATTTTGGAGCTTTCAAACCGATATCTATTCTCATAGATCAAATATGACAAAAATGGTTGAAGTCAGTTTTTTATAAAGATAAAACTTCAATAAAACATACGATTTGTCTTTGAAAAACACACACCAACACAGCTGAAATAGGACAAAGCACATGAAGATCAAAGCAAAAATAATTATTATTATTTCAGAAGCTCAATATTTTGAACGTGGTCCATGTTCAAAACTGTTACATTGGGGGGCCCTAGTATCTTGGCCAGTGTTCCACACATATCTCTGTGATCACCTCGTGATGGGGGCCCCTGGCTGCAGGCCCTCACAGGGCTGCACCTGTCCTCTGTCCTCCATGACCTCTGTAGGTCTGCTCCGCGCTTCAACCCAACCGGGTGGAGGAGAAGAGGGCGGTTCTGTTGCTATAGTAACATTGATTGGAGGCCCGGTCTATTTTGTCATGCTGTTCAAATCGATGCGATTATTACCATGATGGAATTTGGATTATGATTAGGTATCATATCTCTCTCCTCTCTCGCTCTCGCTGATTCATGTGTGCTTTGGAACTTTGCCAGTAAGGAATAATCCATGATATTAAATGTCTTTGTTTGTTAAGGACTTGTTTGCTACTATGTCATCTATATTATCATTCAAATTAGCTGCGTAGGATATTACCACCCACACCGCTACAATATATATAGTCCTGTTATTGTTCCATAGATAAGTGCTAGTAATTTAATTGTAAAATGTATAATAAGATGCTTATTATTATTATTTACACAATATCTGTTATTATCCAACAGGGTAAAAGGCTAATGATGGAAGGCCTTTATTAAGTTACCACAAACTAAAATGGACATCTTCATATATTATCTAGCATTCAAAAGTACACATTGACAGTAAAAAAAGAAAGAAAATTTACATTTCTCTGAGCGAGTTGTACAATCTGTGGCACAATGATACATGACTCAGCTGTCCACTGAACTGGCATTCAGAGTCAGAGCCAGCCATCTTCCTCCTGTAAATCAGTGCACTCCACGGAACCCCTTAATTACTGATGACCCTGGGGAGATGAAGCCAGACAAGGGGATTACCCATCATGCAGTTCAATCTCCATGAATCTTAACGAGCATCTTTGGTCCCCGCGCTAAATGACGCCGAACGTGTATCGCCATGGCATCACGTTGTGATGACAAGCTGTCCATCCGCATCGGCCATTAACGTGTTAAAAATCTTTCCCCCGCAAGTTACTGCAGTTAGATAGTGCAGGGGAAATCTATTATTTATATTGGGTATTAGCCATAGCAGTGAGAGTGCTGTTGATTGTGACTAGCCTAATGTGTTGAGGTCTATTAAATGAGTTTTAGCTGGTGTTTTCTGTTCTTCCGTTGTGAGTGCTGCTTTTGAATTTACATGGAACATTTATTTATCATCCAACTAAAACATTATGTCGTTTCTTTGCCGTTTATAAATGAAAAGACCCAAGCCCAAACCTATAGGTCTTCCCAAGCCTTGTGCTTCATATTATACATAGATATAGGCATATTTCCTTCCTTCTTACAGGAATAAGGCAATAGTATTAACAGCAAATGAAAACAACAAATGAAAAGCTTATGTTATCACTATCTGAGGTTTTGTTGAATCACCGAATGGTCAATATAAATAACTGAACTGAACTTTCTCTCTGATTCATCACAGCACACATATACACACACACCACATCCTCCAGTGTGTGTCTGCAACACATAAGATGACGGTCTCTTACATTTTACATGACCACATTGTTTCCCGAGCTGTGTGTGTGTGATGAATCAACCACAGCCTCGATTGGCCAACATCAAACTCCAAACCGTGGGACTGTTGGATCCTTGCAAACGTTCATTCATTTGGGGGATCTTTAATGGACTGCTGTCCCTAAAGAGAAGGGGATTTGTAGTCAATAATGTACCCGGGCTCCACCCATCACAGAGACAGCAGGACAGAATCAGACCGCCAGGGGCAAGAGTGAACACAGACGTGTGGTGTGTGTGTTTGTCTGGTCTGTGCACGCACACACGTGTGTGTGTGTGTGTGTGTGCATACGGATGCACTTGAACACGTACGCATGCACACTCGTGCACACACAGATGCTTATGGTAAAATACCCTCAGAATAGCAAAACAAGAACACACACACATGTATTATGTGCTATGTTATGTATTACCTCCAGTTGTACAGTACCATGGTGTGCTGCCATGTGCAAGCAGCTGGTCTCATCTGATTGGCCGATGCTGGGAGGTCAGCTGTAACCGTAGCCTTTGTCTCCATCCTGAGGAAACAGCTGAGAGAGGAAATCAATACAACTGGTAACACAATATGAAAGATGTTATTCATGTTTTGGTTTCATTATCATGTTTTGTTTGATCTCTTGTCATGAAGAGCAGTTGATGATTGAAAAGGATTCAGTAGCCATGCTGTTTCAGAAAGAACTTATATGTTCAACTCCTACCCACATGTACTTGTCTATAACAACGCAAATAAAACGCCTTAATACACAGACCAATAGGTCATGTGAAAGTACAGAATTTGAATACAATTGGCTAGTTTTTAACATATAGGGTACCATATAGCCAGAGCACCACAATGCATTGATACATTTAGCAATAATTGTGTGCGTACAGCCTATTGCTCTACTGCGCAATTGCACCAGCATTTTTCTTTCATCGCGTTTATTGTCTCGCTTCAAATATCGCTTTGATCGGCATCATCCTTCGATGGTCTCCTTCTCATCCTCATTGGCTGCACATGACATCAGTCGTGAGTTGGCGAATACCGCGAGCTCCCGATGTGTGCGTCCCTCTTCTCGCCGGATTACCGAATATGACCCAACGTCTGCGTGCATATAAAAAAAGGGAAAAGGCTAGGGGGGTGGGGACCACTCCTATCGAGGCGGCGTATCTACTGTACTTAGAGCGACCACAGCAGCGCCGCTCCAGTGCGCTGCAGCTCCCGAGCAGACGCAGGGTGTCTGAGTACTCTACGTGGAAGTGGGAGGATGGCGACCCTTGTGCAATCCGCAGACCTCGAACACTTAGAAATAGATCGGAACGTGATGGCATCGCCCACGTCCACGAGCCTTTCACAGCACTACGTCGACAGCAAATTCTACCTACTTGTTGTCATCGGGGAAATCATCACCGAGAACCATTTAAAGTGTGCGATTGCGGACATTGAGAAAGGTAAGAAGGGTGGAGATGGCGCGGATGCTGCTGGATGCATTTGTGCGGATGGTTTGATGAGGCCGTAAGCCACCTTCAGATATTTAGATCTATAGATAGCCCATCATCTGCTGCGTTGAAATGATATTTGCCACCTGTTTTTGAGCTTTCAAGAGCTGATTTGTGCATTGCGGATAAGTAAAGTACTATTATCTAACTTAATGGTAAACTCAGGGGAGCTGTCGTTCATAATGAAGTTATCTGGCCCCTCCCTACAATAACACAATAGGTTACAACACTTGAGGCCTACATGTACGCATAGACACTGTCCTGCTGCTTTCATAGGGACATAAACATCACACTGTCCACCACAAGTCCACGTACAATCAAATATGTTGGGCAAATATGCGTAGGCCTATTTTGTGTTCAGCGTTATGTCTGTATCTCTGCGGCCGGTGTTGTCATTGCCACACGTGGTCTCACCAAGACTGGAGAGTGATTCAGCGTTCTGTCTCATTGGCGATGCGTCAACAGCGCAACAGCCCCGTCGCGTTCACTGGAGGTTTGGGCTGCGCATTTTCTCCGCAACAATTCAATTGCAATATGGGAAAGCGTATTAGGTGCTCCGGGCGGTTGCCTCGGGGGAATCTATGTCGTTTTTCTTTACCGTTATTGACGTAGCCTGACGTGGTGTTAGAAACCCTACTATTAGCGCACGGCGCTTTCTTTCACCATTGTTCTCAAAGAAGCTGCATGTTGTCTCGAGAGGAGGCCCCGGAGGCCTACTCGTGATCCTAGGGCCACTCATGAGCGTAGTCCTTCCTACCTAGTTTCCAAACGCACCAAACGTATGCCTATATACAGTGCTGTACTGCATGTGAAGATACCAGCACAAACCATTTCCCTGCGTCGGTGAACGAGTCTCCATCCATCCTGCTGTTTCTAGCCCCGTCTCTCATCCGACACCGGCTGGTAGGCGTGGCTGGGTCCGCACTGCGGTCCCTACGGAAAGTCGCGAGGATCCTTTTTTTAGCCAGCAGGGCGTATGAGTATGAAAAACCACAAACTTGTTGACACCCGGCCAGATGGTTAGTTTACATATCTGGGATATGGGAGGAGAAGCAAATGAGGTCCATGGATGCTGCGTAACGATGGCTTATTTTCCATGCAGTGACAGTCAATTTGTCCCATCATCACATTATAGTGAAATGATACACTTTATATTACAACATACGCCCACCTTCTGGGAAATTAACAAAATAAAATAAATAAAAATATTCACGTTAACTTTAACTTTCTAAAGGTCAGGTATTTGTATTTTCTGCATTTTTCTGAATTTAGGAAACTTTACATTGCAATTATTGGGCTATGATCTAAACTTGTTGTCCATAGCTACTAGCCTAATTGCTAGTTATATTGAATATACTGATGTTCAAGTTGACATCATCCTCTTTCCAGGCAGGCGGGCTTTGTTTACAGTCAGGTCTACATCTTTTATGATGACTTTGATTTATTTTGACAGGGAAAATCCCATTGAACCTGAGCTCTGAGCCCTGTTTAATACAGCAGTAAGGACATTGTAGACAAGTAATTACATTGATACAAATATAGACCTTTACGATGTCAGTTGATGGATATGCAGTCTAATCCCTTTGCCACACCCTTCATTCTCAAATAGTGTTAACCATAATTGTATTCTGAATCTCCTCTCTGCATAGTCAAATATCATGTTGTCAGTAAATCATTCCTTAGAAACTCTTATATCCCTAAATGACAAGTTCACTTTACATGCACATATTTAAAATGGCTGCCAAAGCCAGACATCACACTCCATTTGCAACATTTCTCTCTCTCTCTCTCGGTCTCTCTCTCTCTCTCTCTCTCTCTCTCTCTCTCTCTCTCTCTCTCTCTCTCGGTCTCTCTCTCTCTCTCTCTCTCTCTCTCTCTCTCTCTCTCTCTCTCTCTCTCTCTCTCTCTCTCTCTCTCTCTCTCTCTCTCTCTCTCTCTCTCTCTCTCTCTCTTTACCTCCACAGCATGACAAAGCAACATGATATAATGAAAATGTGACTCGGATTTGTGGCTTAAAAAAGTAGCAAGAAAAATCAATAATTAATAAATATTTCCTATTATAGATTTTTATACCACAAGGGAATATAAAGTATGACCGCTCTGCAGTAAAACGACGTGACAACATCGTACTAGAAGTGGTGGGGAACACGTAGAAGGCAGGAGAGGGTGTGAATCGGGTGGTGTTTTGTATTGTCCTCGCAGGAATCCGGTCATGGGACACCAACCTGGTGGACTGCAACCTGGACCAGGAGCTCAAGCTGTTTGTGTCCCGGCACTCCGCCCGCTTCTCCTCTGATGTCAAAGGTAAACGCACAGAAGGCGCCCCCTCATGTTCTACACCATAGTGACGGACTGGGACTCAAACACAGCCCTGTGGGTAGGGATGGGAATCTGCAGGGGCCTTTACCAAACGATATGACTGAGATATTCGAGTGCCGGTACGAAATGTATTGGGATTCTGTAAGACATTATGATTTTTTTTGTGTGTGCGTTTATATTTTGTGTGGTTAGAAATAAAGGTTTAACGTTGGTGTTTGGGTTCTGCAGTTCCGGTGTTCAATAATTGACCTAGTAATTCAATTCAATTCAAATTGCGGCTGAATGGGCCAGGCCAGCAGCCGCGCCCATCCAGGGACTACCGGACATGCTGTCCTCCTCCCCAGAACCCACACATGGTCGGTCCGCCCCGAAACCCTGCTTCCAAATCAATGTCAACAGATTTGATCTCATATTTAATGGGATTGATATCAGGATGCCAACACGTGCACTAAACCATGGGTCTGGATGCCCTTGCGTGTTAGCTGGAGCCCCGCGCTCAGCTTGGCTCTGACCCGTATTGGTTATGGCCTGCAGGGCCCCGTACAGCAGGGCTGTGTCATTAGACTAACAATGGATTTATACACAGACTCCATCTGTATTAGGCGCCAGACAGATTTGTTGTCATAGAAATAAGATTTATTCATGTGCCAGATGTTTATGTTTTATTATGGTTCTATTCAGAACTTTACCCTGCATATTGCCTAATTCACAAAATATGATTCAGTATATTCTTATATTAGACATTTTGTAAGAATCATCTTTTTGTAATTTTTAACTTTCAGTTATTTTTGGGTGTCTCATGAAATGGTCGACCTTTCATAATATTCACACCTGTCACACTCATGCCTATTTGAGATGGAAATCAGCAAACTTGTCATATTTCTGCATTTCCTTGCATCGTACGCCACATCTATTGTCCTCCCCTTCATTACCTGCTTCTCCCTGCGCGTAGCTGGCCGTTGCTATGCAACACAGTATTGATGCAGAGCAGGATTATGAGCAGAGTCCTTCCCCCGTGGCCTGAGTCTCTCTCCTGGAAATGAAAGGAGAGAGGAAGCGGAGGAAGAGAGGAGGGCGAGGGGAACGCCCGAGGAAAGGAAGGAGACTGTAGAAGGTGGAGAAGAAAAAGGAGAAGGGGGGGATGCTTGAGGGGAGTGAGGGATCAGAGGATGAGAGAGGGATGAAAGGAAACGTAGAGTGAAGTTGAGGCAGAAGTGTGATTGCTCGGTGACTGGATGCAAGACGAGTAGATTTCCCAATCTCTTTCATTCTCATGTTTATTGATCCATCAGCACATTTGGCCTCGGAAAGTCCATCGCTGCAGAAATACAAAGTGTGGTGGTGGGTCTGTGTGTGTGTATGTAATAGACCGCCTTTGACCATTTCTATGCACATCGACATCGATGAACAACAAACCAGGGGGTTGAGAGTAGGGCCGGGCAAAAATGATACATTATCGTTTATCGTCTTTGAATGCCATTGTATCATCATGAAATAAAGATGTAGACATATTGTGATAAACTGTTCTATAGTACAAATGAATAACAATGTGAAGAAATGCCCTTAAAACGATCAAATATGAGGTTTGAAACGTCAGTGAGAGAGAAAAACTAGTTGTAGTCTGATACCATACTTTACATTTCCATATACGACAATGTACTGTCCCTCAGTTGGACTGTTCCGAAGGGTCTTTTGAACTCTTATCAGCATCTCATGATATGTATTGATGTCATGTAAAATTGCCCATAATTATCGTGATAATACATTTCTCCTTACTGCCCAGCCCTTGTATAGAGGATGTCAGGAGGAAGGTAACCCTGGAACTAATGACTCTGCAGGGTCCATGTGCTCTTTCGAAGACACTGACTTTCCTTCAGACAGCAGAACACAACGTGTGCGAGGTGGTAGCCCCCGGTCTCTCCCTGCCCGGCCCGAACATCCATCAGTAGCCATTTATGACTCCTATAAAATCTGAGTGTACAGCTGAGATTTTGAGATGACTACCCTTCATCTATTATTTAGACAATTATTATGAGTGTATCATGTATAGTTGTGTCCAGTAGAAAGCACACTGTGTTTGTCTTCATTCCTGAAAAATTGAAAGCCTTTGTTCCAGACTCTAGACGTGTTTGTTTTTTCGTTGCGTGTGGGTCTGTGCTTCTGTATGTGTGTGTGTGTGTGTGTGTGTGTTTGTGCGTTTGTCACATTTTTCATGCGTTTTTGTGTGTGTGTGTGTGTGTGTGTGTGCATAGCTGTGTGTGTGTGTGTGTGTGTATGCATGTGTGTGCATGCATATCTGTGTGGGTGTGTGAGCACATGTGTGTATGTGAGTGTGTGTGTGTTTGTGTGTGTGTGCGAGGTGGGTGTATGTATGTGTGTGTGTGGGTGTGTGGGTGTGGGTCTGTCTATGTGTTGTGGAGGGCGCTGGGCTGCTCCTGGGCTGTCTGTTCCGTCAGAAAGGGAGTGCTTGGCGAGCCATGTCACATCTCCCTGGCGCCCCCAGGAGAGGCTGTGCAGGCTGGGGAGGGGAAGGGGAGGGCTGGCTAGGCTTTTCTCCATCCATCAAGGTAATTGTCAGGGTCAAACCAGCTAGCCAAGACGTCAGGCCTTTATTTATTTAGTGGGAGACTGAGATTGCTGACAGGTCCGTCCGTGGTAATCTGCCATCGAAGCGGGGGATAATTAGTTATGGTTAGTCGAATCCTGAATAGGTGCATTTGTCACCAAATTCTCCAGACAGAAAATCCAAATGATGAAGTAAAAATGTATTCAATTTTGTAAGAAGACGTTTTCATGACATGTGCTCTAACCAGCATGACACAAGCAGGTTAAAATGATCCACCTTTCTTTGTCTTTGTTCATGAGACATTTTTGGCTCATGACTATTGAAGAGTAATCCCAAAAGGCAACAGTTTGACCTGTTAAAGAATATCCAGTCAAAATACTCTATATTATTTATATATTTTGAAAATAATATCTTCTTCAGCCATTCTAACTTCAGCCATTGCTAGCCTGCTATATTTCACAGTACATTCCCAAAACCATTTCCTCGACAATATTAGACAGCCTCATACATCAAGCCTGAATATACTCCCAGCTTGTGAGAATCCATTTTGTTAGTTGTATTCAACCCTTTAAAAGCAATGGGCGTTATTCACCTAGCGGCCATCTTGGTTCTAAACTTCAGTTCCCCACCCAGCTAGTCTTTAGAACCATGATGGCCGCTACCCTGTCTGCTGTGGGAAGTGCCTTCTGGGAGATCACAGCACCAGGGGTCAATGGCTGTGTAGCTCCATGATGAGACTCTGCTGTATGAAATATGTATGGGTGGGGCTGAATCAGCAACCACCCAGCAGTCCAAATAGAAAAATAGCTGCAGCAGTATCTCACAGTCTCACCACGCCCTCTCTCAACCAATGGTGATTTACCTCTGAAGGGAATCACCAGCATTACAACTATAAAGTCCTTTATATCGAACATCCGTTACAGTGTTTCTGGAAATGATGGTTACGTAGCCAATGAAGCAAACACACAATATAACAAATGTATTTTATGTTTGTGCATTTATGCATAAGTAAATATAAGCATACAATTATTGTGAGTAATAATGCATACATATTTGTTTTGGTTGATACGTTTGTATTCAGTAGTGTATATTAATCTGTTTAATAAATGTACATTTGTCTGTTCTAAAATGCAAAAGGTAGACTCTAAGCCGCCGTGCAGCAAAGCTAAGTTATATAAGTGTTCAGGGAGTCAGGTGAAGAATGGCCTTGTAGGTACATATGGCCATAAGGTCAAGGTCGCTTTCCACGCAAACACAACACTGCAACATAATTGGTATGGTAACATTTTACACTGTTACCGTAGTCGGCTATATGTCGGCCATGTCGATAATATGTCATACTGCTGAAATGGCTGTTCCCAGAGCCAAAGCTATTTATGTTACTCTGTTACTCATCAAATACATTTGATATCCAAACCATATTTTTGTCTTAATGTGTCCGTTATCTTTCATCCCTATAAGGCATATCTTGGATTCCTTATTATCCTATTATCCTATAAACAGATTTATTTTAAGGGATTTGAAGAAAGTAGCTGTTTTGTCTGCTGGAAAGTGGACTCCATACATTTCTATAACCATTTTCAAGCAGCACTTTGATAGAAGCGTTGATATGAAGCGTACATTTAAACCAGAGTCGTTTAATATATACACTTAATAAATCGTAGAACGTTGTCTTTTTTTTACATCAGCCTTGCTGTCATAGCAACGTGAGGGACGAGTGATGGGAGCAGGGAGGTTTGAAGGTGGGGGGGAGACTCGCCATATACACAGCTATAGAGAACTGCCATGTTTTTTGAAAAATGCATTTTTCTATAGATGATGTGAAGAAGCCTGCATCTGTCAATAGCGTGGGCGGACAGGAACCACCATATTTAATTGATGTCCTCCCTACATATGAACAAAAGTGGAAAACCATTAAAGCGCTGATTCATGTACCCAAAACTCCATGTTTTAGCATTGAACGTATTTTAAGTTAAAAAAGTGGTAAAGATTATTGTTCAATTGTTTATCATTTGCCTACCTGTTCATATCTGGAACGTTTGTGGACTTGCATTGGAGATCAATTGTTTATATACAGTCAGAATTTAGCATAACGTTCATCCAACCTAAATCTTCTTGTTGTTTTTAAGACAATCAGTAGGGATCGTAATTTATGTTTATTTATCATTTTAAATGGTGTTGTAGAAGACCTGGCATTGACCGGACAGGAAATACAATATGTGTGTTGGTGTCGTATGACACTACCTAACATATAGTACTTCCCTTAGTATTGATTTGTGTTAATTATGTATAATCTGTTTTGTATTTTCCCCAGGCCAGAGGATTCTTCACCACAAAAGCAATATCCTGGAGACAGTGGTGCTCATCAACCCTTCAGACGAAGCAGTCAGCACGGAGGTAGAGGAAACACATTGATTCTTACATTAGCTTTACATTATCAAGTTACATGTCTGGGCTTCTAATAGACAAGACTACACAGACAGCCTAATAATGTACATATTTCAAACGTAATCTAGATTCAAAATCAGAATCTTAGACACCCAGAATGAAAGCTGCTTTCCGGTAACAGAATCTGTTCAAGCTGAAATGTTGGATGTTATTTCAAAAACATATTGAATATTTTCTGATGTTCTGATATAATTTGGATACAATTATACAAGAACAGTGTTTGAACCACCGCTGCTTTCAAACTCACACTCAAGGATATTATCAACGTGGAAAAATACTGAAAAACAGAGGAAAGGGGCAGATCAATAAACAAGGCATTAACTCAAAATGAAAAGTGAGATTTAGGGAGAATAACTATAATATGATAAATATGTTACATGCATCAAAACATTTCAAAATAATCCATAAAAACATTTTGTATTCAATCATTTGTTTGATTGATTTATAGGTACGTCTGATGATCTCAGACACAGCCAGACACAAGCTGATTGTCCTGTCGGGTCAGTGCTATGAAAGCACTGGCGAGCTCATTCTCCAGTCTGGATCCTTCTCCTTCTTCAACTTTATAGACATTTTCACTGATCAAGAGGTGAGACAGATTAGAAGATATAATATTTTAAACATTATTTATTCGATTGACTTATTCTATAAAGTTCATACAAATGGTAATATCATTTATGTACTTTTAATAATATATGTACCAAACAAAAGTGAATAAGATATCAATATTAGTTTTGTTTAACTGCAGTATTTCACTGATAAAGACCCATTTAGAAATGTTGCATCCGATTTCTTTTTCTTTCTAGATTGGTGAGTTGCTCACCACCATTCACCCAGCCAACAAAGCCAACCTCACCCTATCCTGCCCTGAACACGGGGACTGGCAGAACTCTAATCTGGACAAACACAACCTGCAGGACTTCATCAACATGAAGCTCAACTCTGCTCTCATACTCCCGGAGATGGAAGGCCTCTCCGAGTTCACAGAATACCTGTCCGAGTCGGTGGAGATCCCGTCTCCCTTCGACATGTTGGAACCGCCCACCTCAGGGGGGTTCCTCAAGCTCTCGAAGCCTTGCTGCTACATTTTCCCCGGCGGTCGCGGTGACTCTGCGCTCTTCGCCGTCAACGGCTTCAACATGCTGATCAATGGTGGCTCGGGGAGGAAGTCGTGCTTCTGGAAGCTGGTGAGGCACCTCGACAGGGTGGACTCTATCCTCCTGACGCACATCGGCGACGACAACCTGCCCGGCATCAACAGCATGCTGCAGAGGAAGGTGGCCGAGATGGAGGAGGAGCAGTCCCAGGGCTCAGCAGCCAACAGTGACTGGGCAAAGAACAGGATCTCACCAGACATTGGTGTAGTGTTCGTAAATCTTCCCGAGACTTTGGGAAGCCCTGAGCCTAATTATAGGGTGCGCAAGAACATGGAGGAGGCAGCAAACATTCAGCAGTTCCTCACCAAGCTCAATTTAAAAACAGAGTCTCTGCATAGGCCTGTCGGGAACACCATAGAACCAATTGTTCTTTTTCAGAAAATGGGCGTGGGGATGCTTGAGATGTATGTAATTAATCCATCCAAGAACAGCAAGGAGCTGCAGCACTTCATGAAACAATGGACCGGGAGTGAGAAAGACAAAGTCTCAATAATGTTACCCAATGGAAAAGAATCAGAGTTTCCGGTGTCTTCACTGACGTCCATTTCGTCGCTGATCGTGTGGCATCCCGCAAACCCTTCAGAGAAGATAGTGCGTGTCCTCTTTCCTGGAAATGCCACTCAACATCACATCTTGGAAGGGCTAGAGAAGCTAAAGCACTTGGACTTCTTGAAGCAACCAGTTGTTACCCAGAAAGCCATAACCGCCAGCACTGCAGCCGCAGCACCGGAGGCTAAGCTGAAGCAGGCGAAGCTGAAGCACAGAACAGACAGCAGAGAGAGCCTCAAATCCACCCCCAAGCCTTCACCAAGCAGGGCTATCAGAAAGGAATCCAAAGATGAAGCTCCTGAAAAGGAAAAGACAGATGCAGAATCTCTTCAGGAAAAAACACAAAAGAAGGCCCCAGTGCGCAAGGCACCTGAAAAAGAAGTGAAACCGAAAGCAGAGCAGGCGGCTGCAAATGAGACTCCAGAGAAAAACAAGCTCAAGACTCAAAAAGAAAGGATTATGAAGAAGGATCCTAAAAAGTTGGTTGAGAAAAAACATGAGGAGGTGAAAAAAGAGGCAATGAAGAAAGAAGAAAAACTTACACCTAAAAGGGACACCAGAAAGGAGGTGAAAAAGGAGGAGGTAAAGAAAGAGCTCAAAAGAGATTTAAGGAGAGAGTCTCCCATGAAAGACAGGAAGGAGGTGAAGAAAGAGCAAAACAAAGACGAATCAAGGAAAGATCTGAAGAGGTCATCCAAAGATGTGAAAAAGGCGCCAGCTGCATTTGAGGCAAAGAAACTAACAAAACCCAAACCTTTAATAAAAGCAGAGTCTTCCAAAAAAGATGCTGGAAGTCCTTCAAAACAAAAGGAAAAGGAAAAGGTAAAGGTGACAAAGAAAGAAGTAACAGTGGATGAAGCTAAACCTTTATGTGCAGTCGCTGCTGTTGCAGAGAACATGGAGAAAGTGAGGTCCTTGATGTCTTCACCAGAAGACCTGACTAAGGACTTTGAAGAGCTTAAAGTCGAAGAATCAGCTGTAGTTGAGGGAGAGATACAGCAAACTCAAGAGGAACCAGCTGTGTTGATCCAGCATGAAGAATTGTTGCAGACCAAAGAGTCCTCTGAAGCCGCAGAGTCTATCGATGAAGGAATTACAACAGAAGTTGAGGGGGAAAGTGGAGAGACTCCAGATGAACCGGACCACAAGGAAAAGATAGATGGATGTGGAAGTGAGAAATTTGACGATGAAGGCACTGGACTCGAAGAAACGTCTGACACAGTAGATTACATCGAGAAGGGGGAATCAGATGAGGTTTACACACCACAAACAGTGGAAACAGAAAAAGAAACACTTATAAATAATAACAATGAAATACTTGGGCAAAATGAGATCACATCTGTAAACGATGGTGGTGAAACGCATGATGACATTGAGGATGAAACACAAAAACAAGAACAAGTTCAGGATGTAAAGGAAGTGGAGGATGAGAAAGTTTGTTTGTTTGTATCAGCCTCACCCAAAGTCTCGTCACCTGTTTCCCCAGCAGCGTCAATCCATGACGAAATGCTTCCAGTGGGCTATGAAGGCGAGACAGCATCCGATGACGAAAACAGAGAAGAAGCTCTGGAGGTGTCCTCCTCCGGCCACACTCAATCCACCATGGAGATCTCCAGTGTCCCCACTCCAATGGACGGGATGTCCACACCCAGGGATATCACAAGCGATGAAAACGAATCTCCTTCTCAGGACGCTGGCAGGATTGCTACGTCCACCTATGGGGAGTTTGAAGTGAGACGTCTCTCCCCACTCCAGGATTGCCAAGAATCAGACCTCTCCAAGAGCGATGCCACAGAGGGCAAAGACTACCCTCCTTCTGCCTGCACTATATCTCCTCCCTCACCCCTGGAAGCAGATCGATTCTGCAGAGAGTTCCCGTCTGATGATGCCGTAGAGGCCCAGGTGTCAGATAAGGTGCCATGTGAGAAAGATGACCTTGACTCAACCAGATTGAATTCCGTTTCCTCAACCTCACCACTTATACATTCTCCTTCTATGGAGCACAAGATCAATTTCGAAGCTCCCTTGCTCTTTGCGTCACCTATTGAATTGTGCACCACTCTGGCCGGATCACCAAAGGGGGTAGCTGAGTCTTTGATTAGCCCAGATGATAAGACTTTAGAGGAAACAAACTCACCTCAATCCTCGGGTCACACACCTTACTATCAGTCTCCAGTAGACGAAAAGTCTAAAATGATAGCATCTGAGGACATTGCTGAGGGACCCACAATTGTTGAGGTTACAAGTGACAGAGACGACTCATCTAAAAGTGCCAGCCCAGAGCCAAATGAGGTTGAGCATGGCAGCTCTTCACCTGTAGAGAAGACAATCTCCCCTCAGCAAAGCCCACTCTCCCTTGGACACGAGGTTCCCACAATGAAAGAAGAGCCAACATTTGACGCAGAGAAGAATAATGGAGAAGACAGTCATGTGACCGCCCAGTCAGCAGCACCTGTCAAACATGAATTCGACACCAACATGACTTTCAAAGAGGAGAGCAAAATGTCAATATCAGAGGGCACCACATCAGACAAGTCAGGTACACCAATAGAGGAGGCAGTAGCAGATGACACCTTTTCCCATTTGGCCTCGGCATCCACTGCTTCTTTGGCCACCTGCTCCTTCCCCGAGCCTACCACTGACTCCCCGTCGCTTCATGCCGAGGTGGGCTCGCCTCATTCAACAGAGGTGGATTCGCTGTCTGTCTCTGTGGTGCAGACGCCAACCCCCTTCCATGAGGCGGAGGGCTCCCCATCCAAGGAGGAGAGCCCCAGGCCAATGTCCATCTCCCCCGACATCTCACCAAAGGCAAAGATGAGGGCACAAACGCAAGAGGCCAAATCCCCGGAGCAGTCTACTACCTCCGTAGAGTTGGGCCAGGATTCCCCCGACCATTCCTTAGCCTTGGACTTTAGTAAGCAATCTCCAGAACATCCATCGTTGGCGGGGAGCTCACGTGCCACTGAGAATGGCCCCACGGAGGTGGACTACAGCCCCTCAGAAGGATCTGACCCGAGACCAGCGGTTGAACACGAATTTAACGTGGAAACAACAGTTACTTTCAAAGAGTCGGATATAGTGCATGTCATTTCCTGCATCTCCATCAGATGCATCTCAGTCTACTCCCTCTGTCACCACTCCATGTCAAATGAGAGAGATGCCACCCAGTACGCTTCTGCAAACAGACAAGTCTCCAGTAACCCAGAAAGTAGCTTCTCTCACCCATTCTCCTCTTTCCACTGACTCATCACCAGTGATCGGAGGTCCACCAGGAAAACAAGACGACAGCCCAACATCTCTTTCTGAGGATGAAACATCAAATAAATCAAATAAAGACACACAGCAGAGCTACGAAACACACGCTTCTCCAAAATCTACTTCACCATCATCACCACCTCCATCAGTATCCCCACCTCCATCAGTATCCCCACCCCCACCATCATCATTCTCACCACCACCACCACAGTCATCACCACCACAACCCTCATCAAAATCACCCCCATCATCCCCGCCACCATCATCCCCGCCACCATCATCCCCACCACCATCATTATCTCCACCACCATCATTATCTCCACCACCATCATCCCCACCCCCATCCTTATCTCCACCACCATCATCCCCACCCCCATCATTATCTCCACCACCACCACCACCATCATCATCTCCACCACCACCCTCTTCATCACCACCCCCATCACCCCCACCACCATCATCATCCTCACCACCACCATCATCATCTCCACCAAAGTCATCACCTCCACCCACAGAGGCGCTTTCCCCCAAGGAGACAAATCCCTTCAAATGTGACATGTCCACACCACCCTCGAAATCCCCCAACAGCCCTAGAGTCCCCTTTCCATCGTCCCTGCCTCTATCCCCTAACTACATGTGTACCGGTGATTCCCAGGACCCCACCCTTTCAAAGCAGAGCTCGTCTCCCCACTCCAAGACAGACGTGGACCTCTGCCTGGTCAGCTCCTGCGAGTACCGCCACCCTAAGACGGAGCTGTCGCCGTCCTTCATCAACCCCAACCCGCTGGAATACCTGATGAGCGAGGAGACGGCCCTGGAGGAAGGGAAACCACTGACCAAGTCGGGCGGAGGACCCCCGCCCCCGGGCGGAAAGCTCCAAGCCAGGCAGTGTGACGAGACCCCGCCGACCTCCATCAGTGAGTCCGCTCCGTCCCAGACCGACTCGGACGTCCCCCCCGGGACCGAGGACTGCCCTTCCATCACCGCCGACGCCAACATCGACTCTGAGGACGACTCCGAGACACTGCCCACCGACCGGACCCTGACCTACCGACACGCCGACCCGCCTCCGCCGGCGCCGAAGGACCCGGCCCCGTCTTCGGCCCCCCCCGACGTCTGCATGGTGGACCCCGAGGCCCTCAAGGCTGAGGAGCACCAGGAGGAGGCGGCCGTGGAGAAGACCAAGAAGAAGAAGCTCACTAAAACCACCGGCTCGCCAGCCAGGAAGAGCGCCCTGGCGAAGGTCAAAGACACCAAGACGGCCTCGCCAAAGAAAAGTGTGGGAGAAGGTAAAGATGCAAAGAACGCGACCAACACCTCTGCATCTAGAGGAGCAAAGAGTACCACAGGCAAGTGTGATCCATCATTCAAATCAACATTACCACTGCAACTCTCTAAACGCGCCATCATTTTTAAATGTGTTCTCATGATTCTGTTCTCAGGTTCTGGGAACACCAAGGCCTCGAGTGGAGTGGCGGTGCCCAACTGTCCTCCCATGTACATGGATCTGGTTTACATCCCCAACCACTGCAGTGCTAAGAACGTGGACGCTGAGTTCTTCAAGCGGGTCCGTTCATCCTACTACGTGGTCAGCGGCAATGACCAGCCAGCTCAGGAGCCCAACAAGACTGTCCTGGATGCCTTGCTGGAAGGAAAGGCACAGTGGGGAAACGAGATGCAGGTATGAATACGCTATGAATGATGTAGCTGAACGTACGATGTATGGGATGTATGAATAATAAATGTTTCATGTTCAAGTTCAATTCAACTCCAATTATTGTGACTGTATAGATACAGCAGGTTGCTTAGATAATGGATGAGCTCTGAAGCAATGCCTTATGATATGAAAGTCACATAGCCCTAAATGTACATCCTCCGATTGTTTTACTGCATGCACACCACATCGGCTAGGAAAAACAGCTATGTTGTCTAGCTATCTAGCTGAAAAGGTAACACATAGACTTATACTCTTTAAGATATGAATGTCTTATTGGGACATTCAGCACATGGCTGGGGTCAAAGAATAAACAAATAAAAATAAACCTTTAGCAGCCTATCGATAAATATGTAAATGTATTATTCATTATCTGGATCAACACATTCTATCAAACCGTATTAAACACCATCTCCCCCTCCCCACAGGTCACCCTGATCCCCACCCACGACTCGGACGTGATGCGGGAGTGGTACCAGGAGACCCATGATAAGCAGCAGGAGCTCAACATCATGGTTCTGGCCAGCAGCAGCACTGTGGTCATGCAGGACGAATCTTTCCCCGCCTGTAAGATAGAGTTATAAGTAAGCCGCCCCCCCCCCCCCCCCCCCCCCCCCCCCCCCCCCCCGAAACGGGTCGGTCGGTCGAATGTATGAAGGGAATGGAATGCATGAGACCCCTTTTCACAGTGGTGGTCTGCAGCAGGACAGACACGGGTGTCGCGCATAAACACTAATCATGGATCTGCTCCATTTATGTGTCAACTGTGTGCACCAGAATAGACTAAACTAGTGAAGACTACCCCACATTGGCCAGGCTGGCGCACCGAGACACATACATTAAACATGCCTGATGTTAAAGTGCCTCTATTCTACCACCAGATGGGATGCAGCTTATTCATTACAAGCAATTAAAAAATGACCCTCTAGTGACATCACATGTGGGAGTGTCCGCCCAGACGATGGATAGATCAGCCTGGTGGTAAAATAGGGGCCCTTAAATATATAGGGGCTACATCTGTGTTTACCCTGCTATAACCCCCCACCCCCGCACACACACACTGTGAAAATGGTCCATTGTGTCAGATAAAGTAATTGTGATGTACTGAGGATCTTGAGAGGGCTTACTATATATAACCTATATGCTTCAAGTGGTGATCTTTTTTTGTGAACTAAACTGTATCACTGCTTTGTGAACACTATCCCATATGAGCTCTCCGTGGTATCGATGATTCTAACGCGTTCAGCCGTGGACCATTCACACCTCAAAAGTAAATCCAAACAACATCCTTGTTGTGTGTTTTATTTATTTATTTAACAAGGTAATTTTTACTGTTTCTTCTATCTATGCTCATATATATAAGAAAGCATATCCCCAACAAAATATCTTCTTCCACAGTTCGGATTACTAAATTGCCATGTGAAAAACCAAGTTAACGGCATGTACGTTTGGATAATCCCTCCCACTAAGACCTAAGGGATCAAGAGAACTTGCCTTAGAGAGTCAAACTGAATCAGTTAGTCGGAAGAAAGCTGCAGAATAGTTTCAACACCACTGTGGTAATGACCACCACAATGCCATTGACCCTGAGAAATGATCTTAGCATAATGTTGACAATGCATCCTCTTTTAACGCTAGCACTACCCTCCATAGTTGGCATCACGCCGAACTGAATATTTATTATAAACTTGGAGACGTTTCCCTATGCTTGAACGATGTGTCTGCTGGATAATCATGCTGCTGGATTGTATTGACAGTGGAATGCTTTCTTAGCTTTAGGAATCTTTGTTTCCAGAAAATTCTTGCGCTTAACAGTTTAGCAAAGGTTTTGAGCTTTGTAGCAGAGGGCATTCCCACAACTCTTCAGAAATTGAGAATTTCTTTTTTTACTCTGAAGCATTACTGTTATTTTGAATTGTGTTGATTGTTAATTTATTAATATTCACTTGTTTTAATTGGTTGAATTTGCGCCAGATCAAACCTTCATTCATGTTTTTGTCTGTTTGTTTGTTGGTAAGTTTGTTGTGGTTTGTTTTTAGCTCTAGGAAAACACTCGCCTTTTCTTTCTAGTTGCCGCGGCAGGATATGTTTGTATATCTTGAATTGTCTTGTTTTTCTAAAGCTCTGTAGTATAATTATAAATAGTTTTGTGGCCAGGGAATGTTGTAAAGGGATGCACATGAGTGCTGAGATGCACACGTCAGATAGGTGTTCTCTGAAAGTAAATCTGGTTAGAACTGGGATATGAATGTCATGGCTGCAGAGTTGGCTGCTAAGGAGAAGATAGATGGGCCATCAAATTAGCTTTTTGAATTTGCTGCTGCCAGTGGTACTGTATCATTACTAACAACTATTAAGGAATACTGCCGTTTTCTTGTAAAATAAATAAATAACTAGCTTACTGCTGTAACAGTCCAGTTACAGAGAGGCAGCGAAACAGATGCCTTTAAGGCTCAGCCCAACGGCAGGACGACCATTTTTGCCTTTAAAGATGAACGTGTGACAATACTACCAGACACTTGAATTGCTTACATGACACAAAACCAACCCAGGACAATATACAACAGACCACAGATAGCTTTTGGCAGGAAAGTTAACCGAAGAAACCGTCAGCAAATCACGGCTGGAAACAGACCCACTGTCCATAATTACAGGCTTGCGCTTCCATCATTGGCCAGGTATGTAGTTATGGAAACCAGATGACCACAACCCCTCAGAAATCATATTTACTGCAGATAAACCTCTAGCTAATAGCATGGCTATAATCAAACTACAGACTGCATTATATGAACCAAACTCATGTTTTCTCTCTTTCTCTCTATTCTGTGTCTCTCAATCCTTTCCTCTTGATCTCTGCATCTTTCTCTGTGCAATTGTTAATGTTTGTCTGCAGCTGTATGGTATATTTGTCTTGTGATCTTGCATTGACATTCCCTGTCCCTTTCCCAACTCATATTTAGCTGTAGCGATTAGTTTTCAACAAACTCCTCCTCTTATGTGTGTGTGTGTGTGTGTGTGTGTGGCAACGCCTCTTCTAACCTCATTGGAAATGTGCTGTAAAGGGAACACTTCTTAAAAGAAAAAAACGATCAAAAAAGTACCACAATAAAATTTGTTGCGGAAAGAAATTGAAAATCTGTGTTTTTCCTTTCCTTCTCTTCATTCTTCTTCTCATGAATTTCCTACCACAAAGAAATTATCTAATATATTTCCGCTAAAACACTGGACGTTTGATAAACTACAACTCTTTTTCTGAATATTTCCATATGAAAACAGATTCCTAATGTCCATTAAACTAGCAGAAATGAGAGGGGAAAAAACTATTGACAATAAATACCAGATGTAAGGCCTTTCACCATCTCATTCCTCTCACCAGTTCACTCCTTCTACCAGATGTATGGCCCCTAATCAGTGAATAACTAATTCAGCCGCCCCTGTTGTGCCAACAGCAAGCTCCATCTGCCAGACATTTCAAAGTCATGAGACACACTTACTGTGGAAATACCAGGTCAATCATGTCAACTCTACTGGCTTTTTGGTTTTTCATAAACTGCTCGATTGAACCAGTTTGTTTGTGCCCTATCTTTTCTTCATCATATTAATACCCTGTTCCCCTATGTCCATTATGATTGTTTAAAGGTGCAGTATGTAAAATGTAGTGGCATCTTATAGGGACTTGGCAGAAAGTGACTATAATATTCATAAGTATGTTTTAATTAGGGTATAATCCCATGAAAATAAGAGTCATTGTGTTTTCGTAACCTTAGAATGAGCCCTTTATATCTACGTAGGGAACAGGTCCTCTTCCACAGAGCCCACCATGTTGCACCGCCATGTTTCTACGGTAACCCAGAATGGATAATGTTTCTAGATAGAACGCGTTTCTAGATTTCTTACTTGTAAGCTATGACCTATAGTTTTATAAACGAAATAACTAAATACAATTTATAAATATGTCATGGAACCTCCTCACTTGGCACTTGGGTACAGTACCTACTGGCATCTTACAGGCCACCATAGCTTCTCCTAAATCCTTGGAAAGGGAGGGGTGGGGGTGGGGGTGGGGGGTTCTCAGTTGGTTGCAATCTGCAACCTCACCGCTAGATGGCCCTAAATCATTCACACTGCACCTTTAAAGACACTTATTTCAAGGCATAACAATTATTTTCTCCAGCTAACCTTCTTCCTTCTTTAGGTCTGATAAGTCCATGTTAGATAACAACTTTAACGGCCGGACGATACTAATTTGATGTTGCCTTTTCAAGTCTACCATCCAGCCATGCAGATGTCCTTATGATTACCTGCATTGACATTGTGAGAGTCAAAGAGTAAATTCCATTAAGTGACAAAGTGCATTGGTGCGAATTGTATTTTTAAGAAACTTGTACATTTACTTCTAAGAATATCTTCTCCTATAAATTAAAGAGATAAAAAAAATCCATGTCTCCCAAATAGCTCTGTAGCTAATGAGTATCAGCTGTTTTATGCCAACATTGTCATTTCATTTATAACCTTCCAGATACTACCCGGTGCTAAAAAGCTTTCCCTATCTCTTAAGAGTCTCTGTCATTTGGCCCTCTTCATGTTTTAACGTACCTTCTGTGTTTTACAAATATTATCTTCATCCCCAATGTCTGTTGTGTATGTTTCGATCAAGTCAGAGTATTTGACAAACATGTTGTTACAAATATGAAGATTAGATGATTGTACAACAAACAAGGACAACGTATAAAAATATACAAAGAAACCTATACTGTACATACATAATATGTGCAGTAAAAATTGCATGCAAACATTATGGTAGAGGTAAACATTTTATGGCACATAATTGAAGTACTTGTCCAGTTTGAGTGACATGTGGTGTACTGTCTATGCCAGAATGCTTTTAGTAGAGTGTTATTGTGGAACACCACAGGCGTTTTCCAGCCAGAACCATGGGGAGGGCCTCATCAGGATAAATCAAAGCGGCCAAATGATCCTGAGCACAACCTGGCTTTTTGTCAAGAGAATGGCGGTCCCGGGTCCTGGGGGGAATGTGTGTGCTACGATCTGAAACACACTTGCATGGTTGTAAAAAAAACAACAACAATACAATTAAAATAAGCATTCTGTCGGAACTCTCTGTCTGGAATTAGTTGGACAGACAGAAAGGCAGACAGACAGACAGACAGACACACTGCCAATACTGAAGATGCCCTTTGGCCGGTTACCAGTGGCTTCCCTCTTCCACAGCCTCCTCACCGGGGAGCGTGTGGGCAGAGAGGCCACCGCAGCCGGTTACCAGTGGCTTCCCTCTTCCACAGCCTCCTCACCGGGGAGCGTGTGGGCAGAGAGGCCACCGCAGCTCCACACTGTGGGCTCCATGCAGGAGGAACTGCTGAGTCAGCATGATGGCCATGAGATGCTAAATTGCAGAAAGAGATTCCCCTTAAGTGTGGCAAGAGCTCTGCGCAGTCTGTTTACAAAGATGTGTGTGTGTGTGTGTGTGTGTGTGTGTGTGTGTGTGTGTGTGTGTGTGTGCGCGCGCATGTGCGTGTGTGTGTGTGGCATATGCAGTCTGTCCACACTGATTTCCTGTCCTTCCTATTATTTAGGGCTCAGGATGTTTGCTCTGTTGCACTTAAAAGATTCAAGCTGTGCCTTTAATGCACTTAGTGTATCATATGCATATCATATTTACTATACATATCACATGTCATATGCATATGTGGTGTTAGTTGCATGCAAGATACGTTGTATACAAACACACACACACACACACACACAAATATATTTATTCATAGTCATGGGCAGCACACATGCAAAATAGAGAGAGAGAAACAGAGTGATAGCGATACATAGAGAGAGGGAGGGAGAGAGATATAGAGGGATCATGATAGAGACGGAGATAGAGAGAGAGAGGGGAAGGGAGGGAGGGAGAGATATAGAAGGATAGAGTGATAGATCAGAGATTGAGAGAGGAGAGAGATTGAGGGAGAAGAAGTTGCCAAATGCTATAAATTATCCAAGGCCTGTGTCTGATTGGCTATGAGGCATCTCAGATGGAAGTGCAAAATCATGTTGCTAGGGCAAAGGAAGGGAGTCCCCTCCCTCCCCTGTCGCTAGGACTACCAGTCCAGGCTATAAGAGGCGGCTAATCGACAAATTAATTAACATTTTGGGATTACTTTGTAATCTCATATAATCCTAAAATTCAGACAACAGGTAATATACCGTTGATTCATCACAAAAGTAAAAGTAGTTCACTTCAAGTCAAAAATACACCAATGTTTTGTTATCAGAGGTGGTGGGTGGTGGAAGGGGAGACAGAGGGTGGATGCAGATGCAGTGGTACTGCAACAGTCACCCGAGGTCAGCGTGGGGGCGAAAACCTTAGCAAAGATGTTCTCTGACATTAGTAAAACAGTACCACCTACTGGAAAGAAACGTAATAGCGTCTTGACACAAATCTATCTCCTGCAGAAGCATAACACACTACACAACATTTCCAAAGCAGAAAAATGTAAAACACGTCTTGATAATTAGTAAAAATAATCCCCATAATGAGCAAAGGAAAGCAAAAATTACATAAAGTGTGGTAAAGAAGTATTGGTTCATACCAATAGCTTGACTAGCATATTACTACATAAAATATATAGGTTCTAATCACTTTAGATTGTTTGCGTCAAATAATTGATTTATAATATAAACTTGACATATATGATTTTTTTAAAATAATTTAAACAGCAGGTTGACGTGTCTTAAACAATCGTACGATCGGGGCTACCCTTTGTTTCGATTTAGTTGGTACAGTCCGTTGGAACTATGGCGGCGCTTGGAAGATTGGGAAGATGTTGCAAGTCGTTACTGCACGATTCACCCAAAGGACTTCTATGTGACCTCAGAAAGTTAGGCAGGATGGATCGCATCATAAGACGTAAGACAATATGTGCATGTTCCCTGTATATGTTGTCGAAGTGAGCTAACCATTACTTACAATGTCAGTAACAGTGGCAGTGACATCTTGTAACCTTGTTTACGCACACGTTCTGAATAAGTCAAGGTTTAGGAACATTAGTAAACTCTTTGGAGCCCAAGTGTAAATATAGTACCTGCACTAACCTATAAATTGTGTTAATATATCGGGGGGAAAGCTAGTATAGCTACTATACGTACTATAACTAAATAATCGAGATAGCAACACATGTTTTTTTCTTCAGCAAAAAGGAATCTATTATCAGAGGATGTTGTCAAACTACAAGATTTTCAACAGAGAAAGCTTTCTGTGGCTCATCTCATCACGGGGCCAAACGGTAAACAAACAGTCTTGATTACACTGAGCCAACTGTTTAATAAACATCAACATCATTATCATAAGTATTTTTTATTATTATTTTTTTTACAGGAAATTATGTTGAGGTATTCCATGATAAACTGCAGAGGAACGAGCTGATACTAAAAGATGAACTGAGGCTTCTCCTTCATGTGTGCCAGTCTCTGGATGACATGGTCATAGCCAGAAATGCTATTCATAGGTACAATTTGAACACATTTAATAATGTAATAAAACACAAGAAATGCAGATGAATATTTTTACTTAAGACAAATGCATCGACTGAGTAGTGATTAGACATGAAACGTGTATTGCATTTGTGTACTTTACTTGACTGACTGACTGACGTGTCTGCATTTCACCAGATATCACACGGAAAACAAAACCTTTGCTTTTGGAGAGTTTAAATTTGGTCCCCTCTTCATGAGACTCTGTTACGAGATGGGTCTTGAGGAGATGGCTGCTGCTACTATAATAGATAAGGTACTTTAACACACAACCGTAGTCACCTTTATATAAACATTTCAATAAAACACACCTGAAAATGTCTCTCACTATTCACCCCGACAGAACCTGAGAGGGTTCTTCAGCGACGCAACCTCCTTCAACATCGCCGCTGACATGTTGTTCACCAAAGGCTGTTATGAGAGTAAGGGGCCGTAGCAAACTGCTTAGGGCCGTGAGTTCAAATACAACCTGAGTCAAAGACAAACCGGTGGTCATGTGCTTCATTAATGGATCAAATGTGGTTGGTTGCAGATGCCCTGAAGATACTGAGAGATATGAAGAGCCAGGGGGTGCCATTCAATAAGGACACATATATGCTTGCTTTTGGTACCTGCTATAAACTGGTAGGAATACAATGGATCCATAAAGAAATTGTTAGTTCTACATCTGCACACTGAATGATTTAATGTTGTATTTATTTCTTGAACCAGCTCACCAAGACTAATTATTTGTACTGGTAAAGCTACTTGGCAAGACATTTCAGATTTTGCTTCTGATTTGTATAATAATAAAAAATATTGAGGTTGTTTGTCCAGAGTTTAGTTTTTATTCAACAATACCTGGAACAGTTGAGTAAATGAATGCATTGTTTGCTTTGTACAGAATACTCCAGAATCCTTTATGACTTGCACTACTCTCATAGAAGAAGGCCAGGCCAAGGGCCATGCCATCTCCCGGCATGCCTACTGCTTTGCTGTGGCACTAGCACTTCGACAGGTTGGTTTCTAATAAAAAAATGTTTAGCCATCGTCTTCTGTCTAGTATCTGTTTGTATGGTATTTCAAGGCAATACTTTGCTAATTCTGTTCATTTGTTTTTGCTCAAGAATGACACTGAGAAGGCACAATCTTTATTTTCGCAAATATTGAACACGGACAGCAGACTATGTCAAAACTTGAAGGTAAGGGTGGCAAATCACCATGTACCATAGCATGTTTTATTTGTTCTCTTTTTGTTGTACTCATGAGTGTGGGTTTTTCTTCTTGCTTGTTTGTAGGTTTTTATGCTGGCAATGTCAGGAGCAGTGACGGAAGCCTTTGCGGTGCTGTCTTCGGCCATGTCACCAAAAACCCCTCCTTTTGTGAAGAAGCTGGAGTTCGCCCAGGAAGTGGTGGGTGAAACATCGATTTCTCTCTGATCATTTTTAACATGTAAGGAAATATACAAATAATAAGGACTTGATGGACGTAGTGTACGTAAAGAAGTGAAGCTGAATAGACATTGGCAAGTGAACAGACAACATGTTTCCTGCTTAATATTGTTCATTTGAAAATAGTGGATTATTTCAGACAAAACTGCACAAAACGTTTGCTGTCAGAAGAACATGGAACATTTTTGGGTTGTTTAGTTTCTCTTGTACCCTTTTCTCTCTTTTCAACTCTCGACTCTCACCAACATCCCTTTTTGAACTGTTTTCCAGATTGAGCTCCTGCGCTTGCGGAGCGAGGATGGACCCCACATGCTGAGGGTGGAGCAGATGGTGTCAGCTCTCCAGAAGAGCGGTCAGGTGACGCAGCGGAGTCTGGATGACATGCTGTGTCACACACCACCAGGAAAGAGGAAGTCACTCTCAATAGTGGAGGACAGAAGAGTGAGCCGACGGACTCTGAGGCCCTTACAGTCCACTCTGCTGTCAGAGTGATGGCAGTGGTTTTTCTTAATGCTTTTGATCAAATAATCATTTGTATCTATTGGTTTGAACAATTGGCCAATTCTACTTAGTCGGTTTGACCTCTACCGGTCCCATCTACCTCTCCAAAAAAACGTTGTCCTACATCTCACCTTATTTGTTAGATGATGGTGTGAACCTCATGATACTAATACAAACATAATTGCGAACAAATCCTTTTGCAGTGTTATTTTAGTGTTATTTTGTCTGCTGTCAATAATATTGGTAGGGACATTTGTTGAAAAATATGTACAAAAATGTTAATAAAAAATATATTGGATCTTTATTAACAAAATGTCTTTGTTTTGATCATTTTGTTTGAACCACAGAAAATTAAAATAATGCTTAACTCAAAACCTCGTTCCCAGGCGTTCTCATCGCACGACGGAGCTCCCGGAACGGGATGCTCCAAATGAGCGTTATTGGCGAGGGAGGACGGGACTTTCAGTATATGGTTTTATCTGCCAGACATATAGATAGAGGGGCATCTGTTTCCATTACTTGTTTCGGATGTTTTTGCGTGGTTTTAGAGAAAAATACATCTTTATTCAACTTGTCCTTGTTGTTGTTATTGTCATGTTATTATTTCTTCACTCCAGGACTGTCAAGGCGCGTAAAAAGCTCATATGAGGTAAGAGACCGGAAATTCCGTTTCAGAATACCGGGAGAACGATACAGTTCAGGGTAATGTCCCAGCCTAAAAACCCCACATGTAAACAAACGATGACGTACTTTCAGCAAACCCCTCCCTCGGTTTAAGGCTTACCTTTTGTCAAGGGGGGGCGACGAGAGGAGAACAAGGGACAGCGTCAGCTTTTCTGGAAAACCAGGGTGACTAATTTTATAGTCAGACCTTTGTATATCGCAAAGAACAGTGCATCTTTTCTATAGAATAACTTCGGATCGCTTCAGGACAGATGCGGAGTGCCACTGAAAATTGCCACATAGCAGTAATTGCTTGCGGTGGCGCTGCTTTTTAGCCTTCATGGTTAGCAAACCAGGACCGGGGGGGTGTTTAGAAACGTAGCATCCCCGGGACAACATATCGCTCGATACCAGGAGAAAAGACATCGCACCTCTGCATCGTATTTTTGCATACAGACAGCCAAATATACAGACGGAATCCCATTTGTTTTCACATGTATATCTTCAGGGCACGTCGACCGAGTTAGCTTCAGCAGGCCAGGTTGTTATTGGACTCGCCAGCTATTGTCGGGTGTATTGTGTGTTTCGGATCTAAATAATAGATTTCGGGGTTCGCCAGCAGTCCAACATGAGTGCCGAGGAAGCCGCCGCACCCACCAAGACCGTCCCCGAGGACGATGGCATGACATGGTGGTACCGATGGCTCTGCAAGATCGCCGGCGTTTTAGGAGGAATATGTGAGTACTTGGCCAAGTTCGTCTCTCTTGTATTGCAACGCGATGTGGTTTCCAGGATGGGTTACATCTTTCTTTCGACACACGGTCCCTCACACGCCCTTCTAGGTTCAGAGCCGCTGCTCAGGATGTCAGGATCAAACGAGCATGTTGTTGTGTTGAATGTGCATTTTGTTGTTAAGGCCAGTGTTGATGTCTATAATAAGACGGGCCATTCTCATCCCCTGCATTGGTTATCAACTGCTGCCATCTAAGCAAGGCTTTGTCTCATCACTTTGTCCCTTGACTGCAGCAGTGGGGCTGTGCACAGCATGGCAGAGTGTGCACATAGTGTAGCTATCAACTACTAGTTTCAAAGTGTAGTGTTGTGCTGTGCACCTACTTTCTACGTGCACAAATATGCTATGCACTATACTAAACCTTAAAGACAAAAATGCTATAAACAGAAGTAAGAATCAGCTCTTTATTCCCTAACTCACAATATGTAAAAGCTTCTCCCAGCAGTATTGGAGACTTATTGACCGGCTCCACCCTCACTGTGACACTGTAGCACCAGTGCCTGTATCACATTCACCTGTCAGACCGCAGCACATTCACTGGGCTCTTTATTATTCAGAGGCCCGAGGAGTATCAGGCTAGGGCAATACGCTGCGTGTGTCTATGCTCAAGTGTCATTCAGTACATTTGCTAACAGAGGTCTGACGGTGACCTCAACGGGCACCATGCACACGCTTCCTCTTGAATTAAACCTGTGAACTATCATGCCTGTTATGGCCTAGCCTTATTTGTGTGTTTACACAGGGCTAAATCAATGTTAATGTGGATTTGGTTGGCCCAATCAGTATGAAGTCAGTATGAATATGGGAGAGCTGATTAGTGGATTACAACAAAGCGTGTGGGTGAACATCTATGTGGTTCTTCTGCGTAAATCTCGGTTTTCTAGAATAATTTATGAAGGGATTATTATGCATTCCTAATCAGTGGTATATTGCATTGTAACATTTTTTATTGTCTTGCTGCGTGATTCGAAGAGGTGTGTGTGTGTGTGTGTGTGTGTGATAACACAACAAGACACCTGATTTACATTATTGGCACATTGTGAAAGACTATTTTGACAGAGAAATATGAGCCTAGTTATTTGGAAACTATTGTAACAGCAATTGTAATTGCATTGTCTGTATCATTAAAGCCTTTGCAGGGTTATGGTTAGGGCCGTATAAACCTTAATCTGTGATAGCCATTTTACTCATTTACTCATTTTACTTGACTCATGTCACACTTCATGAAATGGCATGACTATGATTTTCATCCGGAAGCCAGACGGGTAATTGCGTGCCTTCTATTGTTTATTTGAAGCTGTAGTTAAATTCTGTTGAAATCAACTAGATTAACAATGATTACCTACCCTCTGGAAAGCATTTCGATAGGTCAAAATGCCCAAAGAACAGCAACAATACCCACGGATGGACATACATTAAGCTATTTTTTAACACAATGTGTAGTCTATTTTCCCATGCCAGGTTGCACATGGTAAAGTTTAGGTGTATGTATGCTAGCTAGGTGTAGGATGGATTGTTAAGCTAAGAACTGGTGATGTTGATTTGTTATGTTGTATATAAAAGCCTATTGGTTTAACTTTGTGGCAGTCCGAGTAAGGAACTGTGAGCTGCAATACAACATTGTCCTCCACATAGAGACTGGCTAGTACCGAACACACATCTACAGCCAACGTCTTTGCCGATCCAGGGTCTTTTCTGGGTTTACTCCGCCCATTTTGAGGCTTGATGATAGAATAACAGTTTATTACAGTATAAATAATTACATTTTATTTCTGTGACACATGGCAGCAATGATTTTGCATATGTTTACGTTGTGCAGTTAAATAAAGCATTGGATTGAGTATTTTATTGTAGAAATGTAATTTAAACAGTCGGAGGACTCTACATGATGTCATACATGTGAATATTGGCCCCCTGGCTGTCTTCTCTGGGTTTTGTCCTAAAAAGCCCAGTGGTTTGTTGGAGGTTTAGCTGTGATTGTGTTGTAATGTGTTTTATTTCTGGTCTAAATCCATAAGCCTGTGCTGTCTCGGGAGTGTGGAACTGTGTCACTGTGAACCCCCTGAACATCGCTGCTGGAGTATGGATGGTGTAAGTACAGCCTTTCATTTACATTAAAGGAACAAACATAAAGTATACAGGATACTGTAATGTTTGGAATTAAGTTCATACACTCAGATCAATATATATATATTATTGCTATTATTATTATTAAAGAATATTCTTCTGACAAATGCTCATGCTGCAATATTTTTTTAATGTAATATACATTCTATGAAGTAAACATATGAGTAGAGTCAAATAACGAGCAAATGAAACTGCAATGTGAAGTGTGCTGTGCATAGAATAGAGCCAACAAGCCAAACAGATAGCAGACACGCTGAAACGATAAGCGCTGACAAAATGACACTTGTTGTGACGTATGTCCGCCTCGCCCGTTCCACTGTCTACATCTCCACGGTGTATTGAGCTGTTTTTGGAAGTGGTGCAGATATGCAGGCATAGGCAGACAAGACAACATTGCTGCAGGACATTCTGCTTAATAGGGCATGTTTCTCTATTTATAGTTTTTTTTATTTCAATATTTTGTTTAGGAAAATTGGTTATTACAATATCAAGTTATTGCTCTGTTCACAATCCAAAGGGAACATTTTGATATGAGAAAAGTATGCCGTTGTTCTTTCCGATGCATTTAAATGTGCCAACTACTGGGAGAACACAATATAGAAAACTGCTCAAATTCAGACTTCACAGCTTAATATTGTCTATGTTTGTGTATTATCAGTGTCTTTCTGTATTTTGGACAGAGCAAAAAGTCATGTCTGTGTGTGACTGTGTGTGTGTGTGCTCTGTCCTCTCTCCAGGCTGAACGCCTTCGTCCTGTTCCTGTGTGAAGTCCCCTTCTGCTGCCAGTTCATAGAGTTTGCTAACGCAGTCGCGGCCAGGGCGGACAAACTCAAGCCCTGGCAGAAGGCCTTCTTCTACTGTGGGTGAGAATGACCGTTTAAAACCATTGCTATTGGTAGAAGGTTTATGTCCCTACAGAGGGGCGATTTCTATTTTTTTACATTGAGTCATTTTTGCTGAAACTTTTATCCAAATGCGACTTATCCCAAAATGTTATTAGTTCATACTAGTTTGTTGTCTAAGATGAATAAATAATACATCTCAGCAAACTGAAAAGAGCTCAAAACAGTCCATTTATTAGGTGTTTCTGTTAGTGACAGAATTTATATTCTGTATCTGGCTCGACTGACCTTAGAGTTTGCCCTGTTTGGGTTGCCTGTCCCTGTTTCTGCAGAATGGCTATTTTCCCCGTGCTCTTGAGTTTCTCCTTCACGACATTGTTCGGGAATGGCATCGCCTTCGCCACTGGAGTTCTGTATGGCCTGGCCTCCCTCGGCAAAAAGTAGGTTTTTCTGACATTTCATGGAACAGATTTCAAACGTGTTATGAACATGTTACTTTGATTGACGCAAAGCATAACAAAAATGTTTATTTTTCTCTAAATGCTTGAATAACCACTAATATTGACTGCTCGCTGTTCATAATAAAATGTTTTTCCATTATAAACAGTGTCTCTCAATAAATAATCCATGTGATTTAGCATTTAATACTTTCAGGGCCTTTCATTCCCAACGTTGTTTATTATTCTCTAGAGCTGCTCTAATCTGGGCTGCTGGCTGCCTGCTGCTTGTTTTACTGACAACCTTTATTTGTATCATCCTCCCTCCCTCCCCCTTGCTCCCTCCCTCCCCCCTGACTCCCAGGGGAGACGCGGTCACCTACGCCCGACTGCAGCACCAGAAACAGGGCGATGAGGAGAAGATGACCGGACCACAGACGAGTGAACGTCTCTCCTCACGTTTATTCCTCATACCCTTTTTTTCCCGTTTTCCCAGAGGGACACTGGTCCTACCCGCCATTTTGGTTCCTCGCTCCCTAGCTTCCCCCATCCGTCCCCTCATTCTCTAAACTTTATAGGTCGACAGCCAACTTGTCCAACTCATCTCATTTGTTCACTGAGACGCTGCATTCGTGTTGTTTCGATCCAGTGCGAGTCCTTAGAGTAGACGGTAGGTGATGTGTAGACGTAGATCACTTTCAGTTTTATTTCGGACTTGAGTTTCGATTTTTGTTTTTTATTGAATTGTTTTTGCTACTGTGAACTGTGATAATGTATTCCTTCGAACCTATGAGCCTTTCAGGGAAATCTGAACAGAATTAAAGAAATGGTGTCTGAAATGTTTACCTGACTAATCCGACATTTACTGATGGCTGTTATTCAGAGTGGCTTGGCCATAATTATTACCCATTATAACAAGTGCAGGGTTAGCCATGTTGATTTAAAGCATGCTAAGAAATACTTCAATTCCACCATGATAAGGGACTTTTGAGTTTTCAACGTTTAATATACATTAATAATAAGAAATACTTTCTAGTTTTGCATTGATACCTCTGGATGTCAGCCTAAGTCCATATTGGCATCAGGGAAATGTTTACAATTAGGAATGTATTCTGTTTACCCAAAGAGGAAGACGTTCAGCACCCCTAATGTTTCATGTTTTGTTCAATTTGTGTCTAAAACGTCCTTTCATGGTCAGTCAAAGAGTTTTGGACCTTTACATACCATAGGTTATGTTCATGAGGGAACTCAATTGTGTCAGTCTAAATGGAATGTGTGAAGATATTTATTTCCAGCTGACCTTGTTTGTCTGCTTTCAAGATGCCAGCACTCACAATTTGGCTGCAGGTTGTGTTCAATGGAAGCCGCCTGCTATTCACTGTAACTATTTAGTCATTTAGCGGAAACTTTCATCCAAGGGGACTTGCAGTGATCTGAGATACCTGAGACACCATGCAGTGATCTGAGATACCTGAGACACCTTGCAGTGATCTTAGATACCTGAGACACTGCAGTGATCTGAGATACCTGAGACACCTTGCAGTGATCTGAGGTACCTGAGACACCTTGCAGTGATCTGAGGTACCTGAGACGCCTTGCAGTGATCTGAGGTACCTGAGACACCTTGCAGTGATCTGAGATACCTGAGACGCCTTGCAGTGATCTGAGATACCTGAGACACCTTGCAGTGATCTGAGGTACCTGAGACGCCTTGCAGTGATCTGAGGTACCTGAGACGCCTTGCAGTGATCTGAGGTACCTGACATGCCTTGCGGTGATCCCAGATACAAGCATGTAGGGATTTTGGGTACCTTACCCTATAGAGTATGTACAGGTAGACATGGGGTAGCGAACCCTGTACCTTTTGTCTGGGAGGGGAACCCCCCAGCCACTGCACTCTCCTGCCCTCTCCTGCCTCCACCCTGCGATGTAAGCCTCTTAAAAAAAATACGCTTTTGAAATACTTCTTAACTTTGTAGTGTTCATGGGAGAATTTTGACTTAAGTGTGAACCCGTTGTTTATTTGTAATGCTCTTAAGTAGGCCCCTCACGACCCCCTTCCCCAAAAGTGTCTTGATTCAGGGACTACTTGTTGTGTATGCACAAACACAATTGCGGCTGTGGTTTGGCCTTTTGTCAGCAGTCAGCCGGTCGCATTGTGCGGAGCCGATAAGTTCCTGTCCTTTCCTTACAGTGTTTGTGTAACCTGCCTTGCCTTTATTTGTTAAAAGGGATGCTCATTAACCCCTCCTGTGCATACAGCTCTTAGTCGTGTAGCTGAAGCCTACCCACTGAGCTGGATCTTTTTCCACCCTATGCCCACAGACTTTTGTGTGCAATGCAACGGATACCGATGAATGTGTAGTATCTTTATAATGAACACAACGCAATGAGCCAACGTATTAAACACAAACCAATGTTTAGGCCTTGTGCATTAACCGGTAACCAGATATTAAGGATTGTAACAGTGGTACTGCAGTGATGTGACCCTTTACATCTGATGTCATGTATACTGCAGTAGGGGATATGTGTATGAAGTGTGTTATGATGTGAACTGTATTGTTGCTGTGACTTGGGTGATTAAACAAGACTGATACTACTGGTACTATAAACGCCCACATTTTTGTCTCCTTTTTTTGTTTCTTTCATTTAAAAATAAAAAAAAATGTTTGTCTTTAAATTGTGTTTTTTGTTGTGTTGTATCTATTGGATAATGTGTAAAATGTACTGAAAAATAATGCCTTTAAAGCAGAATAGGTGTGAAGTGAATTATAAAGATGGGATTTTGTAAAAACGAAATCATAAAGGTCTTGCAATAAGCTGTAACCCTCGGTCAGCTTTGACATTCAATTGGTTATGAAAAGATGGACATTCACATTAATAATGAATGACTTTCAACTTTATGAATCATTTAATTAACAATAAGGTCACCATTTATGTAAACGGGACATCAATATTGAAACGCCATTGTATCATCATGTACTTGAGACTTGAACACTCAATATAGGAAGAGTCTTCAGGATCAGAGGTTTTGAGGCTTCGTAACACAGCATTTCTGAGTGAATACTATGAGGCTTTTGCACGTTGGTTCAAACAGGATCTCACGTCACTTTCCCAATGCATGAGTAGTGGTATGCCTTTTTTTCTTCTTTATTTAACTACCACTTGTATCATTAAGTATAATTTACTTATGAATGATACACTATTCAGCCCTCTGTCTATTCATGTGTGGAGTTCCGTATAAGTATGTATGAGTATTAACATGTTTTCGTACAGCATCACTCCACGGTGGATGTGCAATGCTACTTTCTTTCTCGTTCTGTATCCTTTTCCAAAGTGGGCCAAACTGCTCAATCCGGTCAGCATCCACCAGAATGCATCAACAAACATGTATTTCAGGAACACAACATACAAAAGGAATTGTACACTGTCTTGCATGTCGCGTCAGCGATTTGATGAGAGGATTTTGAAGAGATGATTTGACCGAAACCTGTTTTGAGGAGCTTCCTTTAGGGGGCGCATCGGCACTATTTTTCTTTGAAAATGTCAATCCTTTTCAAGCAAAGGTTTCATGTCTTAACTGACGTGATTTGATTATATTAAACCACCACATACATATCATATCCATATGCCTGCTCAAGAAAGAATAGAAGAAAAGCCTTGATTTTAGCCGTGTGTGTGTGTGTGTGTGTGTGTGTGTGTGTGTGTGTGTGTGTGTGTGTGTGTGTGTGTGTGTGTGCGTGCGTGCATGTGTGCGTGTGTTTGGGCGTGCGTGTGCGCGCGTGAGAGAGCATAATAAAACGTGCGGGGGATATTATCAATGTTCATACCCTGCAAACTACGCCTTCATTGGGACCACATCAAATCCCATCACTTATTATCCCGCAGGAGGATTTGAAATGCAAATGCAGGTCGTTTCCTATGGGATGGGAGCGGATTACGTCATGCTCGGGGAACTTTGCTCCAATGAGATGCTTTGCTGTGCATGCAAGCCAGGGCGGTACGGTCGTGGCCACCGACCGCCACAGCATTCAAATACGGCCCAAGCGAGCGCTGCTCAGCGGCACCTGCGGGAAAAGAAATTGCCAAACGTCCCCCTCGAATCCAGGGAGCAACCCAACACGTGACTACAAGTTTGCACGTATCCACGGGAGACGTAACCGCGGGAAACGACACACTTGAGGCTTCCCCGTTCCAGGTCAACGGGCAAAAAAAGCAACAAAAAAAAAACTTGTTTCCGAAGACCTGGAGCCCCAGTGCTCTTGGAGGCTGCTGGCGCTGGCAGAGCTGCGGACTACAATGGACGGCGTTTCCACGAGCTGCTCGGAGCCGGAGCCGTCCGGGTGCCTGCTCAGCAGCAGGCGCGGGGAGTAGTGTTTGCACGTTTGCTTGTTAACATCACTTTTTGGGGTATTGTGAACCGATAATGCCTGCGAGGAACAGGTACAATCTCGTGGACGATTTGGCCGATTCGAGGGTGCCTCTCCACGACGAGGAGGCGTACCAGCATGGAATACATTTCCAAGCCAAGGTAAAATCAGTATATGCAAAAAAAAACAAACACATATAGCCATGTATTACTGTGTGCAGACAACTTTCCTTGGGTTTTCTGAAGCAGCTTTTCTCGTTATTCGACCTTTTTTATCGTGTATGTTTTCATTGTGTTAGAAGTGGCAGGTGCCTGTAACGTCTTGAAACACCGTCGGGAAAATAGTTCACATCCACTATAGTTTACGTTCACTCTAGGATGGATTGTGTTTGGGGAAGGGATCATTTAACGCACAACGCCTATTGGAAGACGTTTTTGAATCCCAATGAACAGCCTAAGAAGTTCTGTAATGGTCCAGTAACGTCATATCAACTCAAGCTGAAAAGGCATTCATGTTTGGAGCTGCATGATTATGGACAAGGCTATTATGGTGCAGAAATGGAAAGGTGATGACGGCTATGGGAGCGAGCCTGCTAAAGGCCAGTCCACTGTTTTGGGTTAAAGTTCATCAACGGTTGTTGTTGTTTTTTTTTTGGGGGGGGGGGGGGGGGGGGATCAACTCACCTGTGATAGACTTAAAACCCAACCGTTTCGTATCATGTATTATCTTAAATGGAACAAAAGCATACACATGGGTAGGCCTACAGACATTCTGTTGTTTGTGGGTGTACATGCGTGTAATTGTTTTTGTTTGCAACAGTACGTGGGGAGTCTGGATGTCCCCAGACCAAACAGCCGCATGGAGATCGTAGCGGCAATGAGGAGAATAAGAGTAAGAGATGATAATAAAACACACACACACACACACACACACACACACACACACACACACACACACACACACACACACACACACACACACACACACACACACACACACACACACACACACACACACACACACTCATTCACACAATTTTTTTTAATATAAAACAAATATGTTTTATATTTCTTTCTAACACTCTTGCCACCTCGGTTACTGACAATATCAAAATGTTTGCATTACACAAGTTGCTACATTTTTGGATTTGGAGAAGTGTGTGTGTGTGTGTGTGTGTGTGTGTGTGTGTGTGTGTGTGTGTGTGTGTGTGTGTGTGTGTGTGTGTGTGTGTGTGTGTGTGTGTGTGTGTGTGTGTGTGTGTGTGTGTGTGTGTGTGTGTGTGTGTGTGTTAGATTGTTGCTCTTGGCATTGTGTGTGTAAGTGAGAGAGTGTGCGATATGATCGATTGTGACTCCTGGCATTGACAATGACGACGGCGGCCAGCAAAGTAGGACTGCTGGGTCCGAAATCAGTAGAGCACAGACGGAAATACACGTCAATATCAGTCTTTCTGTGTCCCTCCTGGCGACCTTTGATCTTTTCTTCTGGTTTCAGAACAGATAGCCCGCCCTCCAAACCATGACTCAAGATCAAAGATAGGTCTCAAGAGACCAGAGATTAGAGAGTGAGGGTGACTCACGAGGGAAGTCTCAACACGACTTGCTGAGTAACGGATGTAGTGAGAAAACTCAAAGAGCCTGTTGAACGTGTTGATTCAGACTAAGCATGAATGTCAAGTTCTAATGCTCTGTATACACACACACACACACACACACACACACACACACACACACACACACACACACACACACACACACACACACACACACACACACACACACACACACACACACACACACACACACACACACACACACACTGTTGCTGCTGGTGTGTGCAGCAACAAAGATTTCCTGCTCTCTTATGGTGGGATTTTCTGAGAAGTAAGAAGAACCATATTATCTGATATATTGATATAAAATATTACTCTGGCATACTCCAATAATGAATGTGTATTATGATTGTTGACCAGCCTATTATATAAGATAGGCAGTAATAGATAACCAGTGGCTATACTGATCCCAAAGGGATTAAGTAATCAATATGTCTTTCAAAAAACGAAGATTTACTGTGAAACTCTCAAAGTGGTTCCTGAGAAACAATCTGTGGAAGTCCCGACCAGTCAGGGATAACACATTTCAGAATTCCTGCCAAGCAAAATGTTATTAGTTTCCCTCTAAATTGATATCGCCTGGCATGGCGTGCCGGACTGTTCTTTCTTAGCCGGAGTATCATCTTCCCTGCCGCAAACTAAACTGAAGGCAGTTCGAGCCAGGTTGAGGAGTGAACTGTGATTAAAAGTGAACGGAGGGAAAGAATCAGCACTGAATGTAACAACAATGGAGAAGTTGGAGAGGAAGGATTTGAGCCTTTATATGTATCTGATAACACCGTGTGTTGCTATTCTCTCTCTGTTATCGTCAATGTCTGAAAAGCCGAGGCACACACCCAAGCACACACGCTGTGTGTGTGCTTGGGTGTGTGCGTGTGTCACACGTACACACCTGTTGTAGCTGCACAGTGAACGTTTGTATCTGTTCGAGGAAGGATTTGAAATGGTATCCTTCGACTCTTACTCACTCAGTGACTTACTTTCCACTTTCCTCCTCTCCTTACTAAAATAGAGGGGCTGGATTTAGCGCATCTCTGGCTATTTGCTCAGTGCTCACTGGGATGACCACTTCTAGGTGTGTGTGTGTGTGTGTGTGTGTGTGTGTGTGTGTGTGTGTGTGTGTGTGTGTGTGTGTGTGTGTGTGTGTGTGTGTGTGTGTGTGTGTGTGTGTGTGTGTGTGTGTGTGTGTGTGTGTGTGTGTGTGTGTGTGTGTGTGTGTGTGTGTGTGAGAGAAACCTCATGGCTCTCTGGGCTCCGTGTCATCCCATCTCCCTCCATGTGTACCTTGACTCACAGGCAGGACGATGAAATGAAATGCTTTATAAATGTCAGGGGTCTTCTGTGTTGTTTTCACGGGACGATGCTAACATCACTCCAACAAGAACAGAGGAGGCTTGTATTGGCAGATTGGGGTCTGTGAGGGGATTCTGAGAGAGCAGGTGTAAACAGAAATACTATAATATTGATGTAGGATATCAGTCAAAATGTAGAAAGGACTGTGGAGTATTTCCCCATAGATAATATGCCTATAAATGATGCATGGAATTGAATTATGCATCTATCTAATTAAGCAAGTATCTAATTAATACGTTTGTTTCTGGGGTTAGTGCAAAGCACATTAATGCAGGAGTAGATTACTCTGAAAGCCCCAGAATAATTTGTGGTATCTTTACCCACACATTCAACTAGACTTTCATTCATATTGTGTGACGTACATTCAGCTTGTCTTTTTCATTGTTTGATTGATTGATCAATCAATCCTTCTTTGTTTCTTAAGATGTATGTATTTTAAGTTGTCAAGGAATACAGTCAACACTTAAACACATGTTGAGTGTCACGTATGCACACACAAAAAAAAAAGTCTCCACCTTAAATAAATCAGTTGTGTTGTGACATAGACGCTCGCTACAATATATCACAGCTGACATGAAGGACCGACGCGAGTCCGTGTGTGGATTGGTTGCTATCAAGTCCCAGTTGGACACAGGTGCCGTCTAAATAACAGCTTGAGCTTCTGGCTGTGCATAACAACGACATCATCGGTGTCTTCCAGCCGTAGTGTCCACTGTCCAGGATTAAGAGAGAACCGTAGTGTAGAGAGGGGTCCTAGGTGGGGGGGGGGGGGGGGGGGGGGGGGGGGGGGGGGGGTCCACAGTGTAGTCAGCACCGGGCTGCTTGCTGGGGGTCGCGGTGTGTATGAAGGGATGAATGCAGCTTCATAATGGGGTTCATTGTTTTCATGTTGTGTATTCATGGTAGATTAACGGCAGATGTACAAGTGTAAAGGGGTTGACCTAGATGTGAAAGGGATCGGCACATTGGATCCGGATTTGGAGCCTGTGAATAATAACCAATTCAGAATAAGAAAAATTACATGTTAACATATTTTAATTTGCTCTCATTCTAAGCTATAGGAGACATTGTAGCAATGGATGTTTCATTCTTTAGTTGAATTATGATTTACAGAAATTGGGTGTTTTCAGTGTCACTGGTCTTCCATCTAATCGAGCGGTAGGGTCAACCAATCAAAATCGTTTTTTACATTTCTGTAAATGTGTGTAATATTATACGTACAGCCAGTAGAGAACTTCCACTCTACGTTTTATATAGTTCCCCAACGTTACCTTAACGTGAGTGCATGCAAGGTCCGGCTGGTGATGTCTCTCAAGGTACAGCCTTTTTCTCCATTGAAGCCGTGCGAGTGTATGAAACATGTTGAGCTTTAATAACAAAAACACGTGTGGTAGCCTATTCTTATGAAGTTGCATAACCTGCTTTAATGAAAACTTCAGTTGCCTCTGTTTTTAAAGGTCAGGTTTCAAGGACTACCCACGCAAGATACACGAGTTAACATAAATTAAAAAGGATTGCGCTTAAACAATCCTGTGCCCTAGCTTCCCCAGGACAAGGAGAAGTGCTTTAGAAAGGTCTTTCCTTTTAGTACCTTTCTCTTTATCTAGTGACCTAACGACAAGCCATTCTGGCCGTCACCCCCGGCAACCAATTTACTTGTTTGTTTCCTCAACTGATCTACGGCCTAATACATATACTATTTATAGGAACGTGTGTGTGTGTGTGTGTGTGTGTGTGTGTGTGTGTGTGTGTGTGTGTGTGTGTGTGTGTGTGTGTGTGTGTGTGTGTGTGTGTGTGTGTGTGTGTGTGTGTGTGTGTGTGTGTGTGTACTGCAATGTGTTAGAGTTGAATGTGTAAACACACTAGTCTGCTAGACACACTGTGTTGTGGGGGTGTTTTCCTGATAATGAGTCAGCAGAACGCTGCAGGGTTCAGGGTAGCTTGATAGACTGGCCTACTTGTGAGTCTGTGTGTGTTTTGAGTGTGAGGTGGGGGGGGGGGGGGGGGGGGCTGTTTATAGGGGTGGATGTACTACTTGCGTGTTTATGTGGGTTTTTATTTCGACTCATCTCACCCCAAGTGGTTCTGTAGAAAGCGTCAGGGTCTTTCTCTGGCATCCATCCCTCCGTCCTCTTTCACTTCCCCTCCGCCTCGCCGCTCTGCAGTGGTTTTGGCGTCGCACGGTGTCACTGTTTTCTACTCCCTGTGTTCATCTTGGTTTGTGCACCGCTTCAGAAGGCTGTGGTGTAGTGGAGGACACAGCTCGGATAAGAGGGTTGCTAGCGTTTAGGGGGTTTGATTTTAGCCATCCAGTCATAAATACTGATTAAAAAATTTAATAGGATTTTGTAATACATTTGACTCTACAACTCCATCTACATTGTAGGCTAAATAAGTTATTATATTAGACCTGTTAAATAACCTTATAGTCTTAATATTTAAAATAGACTTTGACAAGTAGCCCACAGAGTACTGGGGAAGCAGATTGAGCTAAAGAGGATTAAACACTTGAAAGGTTTTAGTAAAATTTCAAGCCAATTCCCAAATATCATGAATTCAACTATGGGGACTTACCCAGTAAAACATATGTCAAGATGAAGTGTCTAAAGTGTCCTGAATATGAATCACTACCACTACATTTGCTGCTAAGGATCTCACCCGTGGGGACACAGCATGAAAACCATATCATGTTAATCAAATGAAATGAAGAACACAAACAGACAGTTAAGATCATCGTGTTTCATTTTGAGAACTACAATCTCAAATTGCTCCATGTTGTCAGCAGCTATCCCACTGTGGCTGTTGTAATCTTATTTTTATGTCCGTGGTCGTAATACGACATAAACAAATGGGTAACTCGGCTGTAAGTTCTGTTATAAAATGTTCCATGGGGCAGCTGTTTTCTAAGCCAAACGCCCTGTTAAGGAATCGCTAAAAGACTAGAAGAGAGATCAAGCCATGGTAGGGGGCTCACAGCCGAAGCCGTAGGAGTCAATAAGATACAAGAGGTTCGGGCTGCATTGCTGTGTACTGTGTGGGTTGTTTGGCAGGTTATTTACTATTCACTAGTCAGGCACTTTCATCCTATTTTGTCATTAATGAGCTGGTAGTGGTTAGCGGCCTAGCTTTACAGGTAAAGCTAGTCCTACAGGTAAACAACGGACATCGGGGTTCGAACCGATAACAGTTGGACTCAAACACCCTAACCACCACAACCACCACTGACTAGATTCTGCTTCATGCATTTTGTATTTTTAATTAACAATGTATTGGCCTACATTTAAAAATACATTTCCAAAGGAAACCAATAGAGTTCATTATAAACAAGAATGGAGGAAAAGAGCACGTACTGCAAAATATAAATCCAGCATGTGACACCTTCCTCGTTAACCTCTTGCTGCCCGATCCAGGAAGAAGCATAGCTCCGTGGGCTAGACCGTCTCAGCCATGAATTTAGACTCAACTCATTTCTCAGCCAATGAGCAAGCTCTGCTCTTCGGGGCTTTAATACATCTTTCGAGGGGCTTTTTGGGGTCGTGTTTGCATAGAAGGGACAGCTGGCGGCCCCAATCCATGCCACTCATGCCCACCCACCCCCACCACCCTGTACCACCACCACCCTGTACCACCACCACCACCCAGGAAGTATCTGGTCAGAGCCTATTGCCACAGTCTCCTGAGTCATTGTTGGCCATTCCTTTTGAGATATTTGTGGGTTCCTTGTTTCTTAATTGGTCTCTGGTTGGTTGCCAAATCACAAAAGGTGTAGTCAGTTGGAACAGTGTTTTTAGCATTGAAGAAGGAATGCACACACGCACTTGAAATGCTGTTAACCAGACCCTATCCATTTAGTTACATATCCTGTAACAATGGCTTATCTGAAACTTATTTTCCACTTGTCAAAGAACCTAAGGCAATTATTCTCCTTTCTTACCCCTTATTGTGCGTCTACGCATGTGTTCTGGTATGTGTGATCGTTCTGCCACTGTTTCCATCCAAAATAAATAGCCCTATTCCCAGTTCAGCAGAAAGTGTAGCTTAACAGTTCAAACAGTCTAATCTACAGATGGAGCGTGCTTTACAAAGTCACACAATGATTTTATAGCCATGAGTTGCGTCACACCGGAGTAGGTTGGTTCTGTGTGTGATGGTTAGGTTACTATTCCTACATTTCCCCTAGGGCCCATGGCCACTCCAGGACACAAAGTACCTTCTTCCTGGCTTCTTGCTTCATGCCTTATGTGTTAGCACGCTTTTGTTAGCCTTGCTTTTTCCCCCTAAAATGTGCATAGCCAAATGTTGTACAAACACAAAATTGGAATAATTAAATTGAGGAATTCTATATATCTCTGGACTTTCCCCCACCAACATGTATTAAGCGTTATCTTACAAAAGGCACCTTCTTAACAGTGTGTGTTACTTTTCCGTTTGGCGTCTTACCATTAAACTGGCATGCTCAGGTTGTTCTTTTGTGTTGTTCCTCCGCGTCCCGTGTGGCCCCCAGACGACGCTCCGGGACGGGCCGTCCTCTCACTGCACCCGTCACCAGGTCGCTCAAGCGCACGGCTCAATCTATCCGTGAATGCACACAGAGCACTTAGCAAGCTGCCCCCCCCCCCCCCCCCCCAAGCTGCCCCCCCCCCCCCCCCATCTCCCAGAGCAAAGGACCTCCTTAACACTACGCTCAGAGGCATCTCCAGAGCAGATCCTTAACACTACGCTCAGAGGCATCTCCCAGAGCAGGACCTCCTTAACACTACGCTCAGAGGCATCTCCCAGAGCAAAGGACCTCCTTAACACTACGCTCAGAGGCATCTCCCAGAGCAAAGGACCTCCTTAACACTACGCTCAGAGGCATCTCCCAGAGCAGGACCTCCTTAACACTACGCTCAGAGGCATCTCCCAGAGCAAAGGACCTCCTTAACACTACGCTCAGAGGCATCTCCCAGAGCAAAGGACCTCCTTAACACTACGCTCAGAGGCATCTCCCAGAGCAGGACCTCCTTAACACTACGCTCAGAGTCAGAGGCATCTCCCAGAGCAGGGCCTCCTTAACACTACACTCAGAGGCATCTCCCAGAGCAAAGGACCTCCTTAACACTACGCTCAGAGGCATCTCCCAGAGCAAAGGACCTCCTTAATACTACGCTCAGAGGCATCTCCCAGAGCAAAGGACCTCCTTAACACTACGCTCAGAGGCATCTCCCAGAGCAGGACCTCCTTAACACTACGCTCAGAGGCATCTCCCAGAGCAGATCCTTAACACTACGCTCAGAGGCATCTCCCAGAGCAGGACCTCCTTAACACTACGCTCAGAGTCAGAGGCATCTCCCAGAGCAAAGGACCTCCTTAACACTACGCTCAGAGGCATCTCCCAGAGCAAAGGACCTCCTTAACACTACGCTCAGAGGCATCTCCCAGAGCAGGACCTCCTTAACACTACGCTCAGAGGCATCTCCAGAGCAGATCCTTAACACTACGCTCAGAGGCATCTCCCAGAGCAGGACCTCCTTAACACTACGCTCAGAGTCAGAGGCATCTCCTGTGGGGGGCTTTGTGTATTGTTGAGCCGTGCTCGTTGGAGTCGAACCCCTGCAAAGTAGGCCCAATTCAGTAGTTTGATTTAAGATACTGTATGTTTTTTTTGAAAGTACAATTTAAATTAAAAGAAGGGATTTTTCTAAAATGGGGCTTTGCAAAAATGGATGTATGATGTGTGTACAAACCTCAACACGTACTAAACCTGATCAAGCGGATGTTCAACCTAAATGCAGGGAAAGCAGCAGCAGGAGGAGCGTGGTGGCAGAGAGCTTTCATGGTGTCATGAGGTTCTACTGGCGGACGGAGCTGGTTCATTTTAAATGTGCAAATGAAGTGACTATATTTGATCTCACTGGTGCTTTACCGAGTTGAAAAAGCATTTATCCCTGTGATCAGTGTTACAAGTGTGCCTCCTGTCATCCCCATGGTGTGTGGGCATATTGGCACAGTTTGATCATTATTATTAAAGCTGAACATACCTGATGGTACATTTCAGTCTCAGTAATGGAATTCATTTATCAGCAGGAGTCGCAGTGGAATCAGCATCTGTATCAGAGCCACTCGAGGTGTTCTGTGTAATATTTTACAATTTAATAAAATATTTTGAAATGTTATACTGAATACACATGCCAACATGGCGGTGCCTTCTTGGAATGCGTTTGTTATTATTTGTTAACTAGTTGAATTGAAGCAAACATCTCGAACACATTTCAGAGGCAATCTTTGTATTCATTCGTAGAGGGCTTTTCTGCTTTAAACATTGGGTCTCTTTTGCAGTTTATTGACCATTTAGTTAAATGTACCCTTGCTGTCACCAATAAAAGACTGACCATCCCTGCCAGCTGTATAATCTCTTTAAGTTGTTGAGTGTGGTTATCATCTTTATGCCAAGATTTCAACCCATGATAGCCATTGAAGCAATGACATTAGGCAGTCAGGCCGTAGTTGCTCAAATATTCAAACAGCGCGAGTTGTGGTTGAAGGCACATGTACACATGTCCAAAACCACACGTGCGTATTTCCACATTACCATTGGTTGCTTTATCAGGAGTTATCATTACTTGCTTCCACCACTTTATCTTTTTCACCAAGCAAATGAACAAACAAACAACCGCTGGACACATTTCTAGGCCAAGGTCATCTCAACCGTCTGGATCAGAGGTTTTCAAGCAGCACAGTGGTTGACTCATGGACAGATACAGGCGTGACATGGACTTCTGTCATAACCCTTCATTTGGCTAAGTCAAAGAAGCATAAACCCTAAAAAGAAACGTTGAAAGATATTAATGAAAATGTATTGAAAACGAAAAGTCCAAACCTGGGAAAATGAGGTTTTACTGAACATATTGCCTAATCTAAGCCTAAAACATGTTAGGCTAACATTGGTTTTCTTGTGCTTTACATGACGTTACGTGATGTTTGTGTTTGGAACAACAAGAACAAACGAAAAGAAATGAAGGCGCCTTCACTATAACTGCATGGATACATGGGAGAGAAGGCGTGCTATGCTACACTATCTCATTTGAAGTCGTGCTGAATTGCTTCTGAAATATGGCGAAATAATGTTCCACACTGTAGCAATAGCACACATTTCTCACCAGGACATCAGCAGCAACAGTTACATTTAGTTTTGCTGAATGCCGAGAACTGGGTCTTAGTTTAATCATGTGAATGTCTCATTCTTTCCCGAGACAACGCCCTGGGTACCTCAGAAGGTTTCTTCTCCAGTTGACCACGGGCCTGTTGGACGTGTGTTGGGGTTCGCAGCCTGGTGCCGTTCTCAACACTCCTCTCTTTGTGTCCTCCCGAAAGGAAGAAAGGGAAAATTCCTCAAACTCCCCAATCCTAAGAATTGTAATGAAGTGGTTGCTAAGATACAATCTATAGGGGCCATTGTTGAGTTCTGTATGGATTCCGTGGTGCTACTGGGGGGCATCAATGACCCACAATGCACCCCGCATTCCACTGCTTTTCTACAACAACAAAAAAGGGGATTTTGGGTTGGTCTGTCATTTTTGAAAACCCAGTCATCTTTTATTTATTTCTGGAAAAGCCCAAATTCTCTCCATGAACACGTAGCCTATAATAAATAACATTGTTTGTTATTTGCAGTCGATTTGCCCCTAACTCAATTATTTCACAAATTTACAGTTTTATAGTATTTTTAATTATGTCTTGTACCATAGTTCCTATAAAGTCATAGTGGACATCAGAATAGTAGCGATAAGCAGGTGTGGATTCCGTATTGCATTTTATGGTCCTCAAGTCCACCTCCAGTATATTTAAGCATTTCTGAGGAGCTCTGTTGTTAGCACTCCCTGAATGATTCACTGCAATATAGATGTAGTTTCCAAATGTCCAACGTTTGTAGCTGTTATTTGAACTGAACATGGCCAAAGTGACTTAAAGGTAGGTAGGTGCTGTAGGGAAGATTTTACAACTATTATTTGAGTGTAATTTGTTAGAAATGGCATAGCCATCCATCAGCTATTAGTTAGTGTAATGCATTGTGAGAATATCTGTTTCTAGTTGACTGCGCCTGCCTCTGTATGAGACAATTTCGATTTTAGACCGCTCCTTGCTAATTTCTGACCAATCAAGACATCTCTTCCCTGATTGGTTTGGAGAATGGATCTTGCCTGTCAATCACATGCACGTGTCGTGTGCCACACGCCCTTTCTACAGAGAAACGTAGAAAGGGACGGAGCAGAGAGGGAGGGGACGTTTTTTTGGTTGTGCTCTCTTCTGCTCTTTTCTGCTATCTCTCTATTTACAACTCTCGAATCTGACCTACAGTACCTTTTTAAGTAAATTTAATTTTAATGTTGGAAACATAGTAGCAGAGGTACAGACTCATGTGAATTGGTGTCAGGGAATCCTGAATCAGACATGGACATTTGGTTTGTGTTGCCCTGCAGTTGGTGACTCAGGGTTTGGTGTTTTGAACCGGATATTGAAGAAGTGGAGCCTAAGCAAGCCATGAAGCCATTCATACAGAAAGCCTGTTAATATAGCAATTGTAGATATGAACGCAATACTACTACTGAATACTACTAGGCCTATAAGCTTTTCTCAATAATGCGTTCTCTTGATTTTATATATTTTCACGTTTCTATCACTATGTAGGCCATTTTTGTTGTCTGATGTGCCTCAAAAGGGACTCCAAACACTCTCGGCCAAATGCTGAACGGTTGCATACCCAGAGGATTTATGCTAATCTATAATTTATCAGTTGGCCAAGCTCAGATAAAATTAATTAAAACTGTTAGATATGCATCTCGCTCATTACTTGTATTAATGGAAAATCATCCATCAACAGTGAACTTGTACGAATATCACTGTGACCTCCAGACATGTTTAGTGAATATTTGAGTGAAATTAATTAATGTAAGTTACGCTGCCGTATTGATTAGTCTGACCACTCTACTCTGACGATGCTCTCAATTACGTTAAAAAGGGTTTGAGCTTCAGGTGTCTGTAAATATCTAGCTAATTGTAAATATTGTGTAATATAATATTTTGTACTGTGTTCTCTAAACCAGTTGTATAGGTTTCAAGGCACAGGTTTTGAGTGCGTTAGTGCCATGCCATAGGCATAACGGTAATATTTGTTGTCTGTGCCGTTATTTAGTCTTTCTATCATTCTCTTGCATGATTCAAACGTTGAAAGCGCATCCATGAACCTTATCTCTCGAAGGAATCAAAGGGTGTGACGCGTGAACCTCGTTATTTTATTCACCGTTAAAAACAACAACAATGCAAGTCCATTAAAAACCTGAATGTCAGAGCAGTTTGCACTTAGGCAGGGAAAATATGAAATGTTCATCGTGAATGAGGCTGCAGAAGGCTGGATGGTGGATGATATTAGTCTGGTCCAGCCTGGGTGTCTTCTGGCCCACGTAAGAGTCTAATATAAGTGTGTCTTTCTATTGTACTAAATTACACACATGACCTGGATCAGGTGTTAGGATTTACGCTTTTCTAAAGTGACTTCAGATATTCAGTGACTGAATTATCACTATTCTTATAACCTAGGCCTTTTCTAGTCTTTTTTTATCATATAAGATCAAATCATTTGCATCAAGACTATTACTATATTATGACTTACTCCTCAGCAACATCTAGTCCCTAACTCCTTGTTTTTTACTATTCTGTGTTCAAATTTCACTTTGTATTTAACAAACAGGCCAAGGACACAGACACAAAGAGAATAGGTGAAATAAACCAACAACCACAATTCAATAATGCAAAATGCGTAAAATAATGCAACATTAATTCTGCTCGGTAGCCCTAGGGCAAGTATAACGTTATGCTAGCAAGTCAGCAGCCCTGACAAGTAGAGACTCATGCAGCGGTCTACAGCCATACTGTTGCCCAACACACACACAAAGGGATATTTCCTCAAATGTGTTTAATATTAAGGAGGGCAGGTCTCCACCTGCTCTGTGTGTTCAACTGATCATGCCATCAGATTATAGTTTGATCGTTTGCTTAACACTCTTTCAATAGTATGTTTGCCTCCTCTCCTTTTCTCTCCCTGTCTCCTCTCTGTTCTCCCTCCTACTTCCTCTATTTGCCTCTACATCCCTCTCCTCTCCTCTCTCCTCTCCTCTCCTCCCTCTTGCCCATATATTCTCTATCCTCTCCTCGCCTCCCCTGTCCTCTCGTCTCCTCTCTTCTCCTCTCCTCCCTCTTGCTCGTATATCCTCTGCTCTCTCCTTGCCTCCCCCTCTCCTCTCTTCTCATCTCCTCTCTTCTCCACCCATCTCCTCTCCTCTGATGACCTCTCACAATGCTACTTTCCCTGTCCTGTCAAGTCCTCTCCTGCAGCTGTCCCATCCCATCAAGCTGTTTCAAATCTAGTGTCTTCATCTCTAGTCCCAGCTGACCTCCAGCTTTTTACAATCTGGTATCTTCATCTGTAGCCCAGGCAGACATGATAAAATGTCCCTCTGTTGGGCAAAGATGGTGGACGTGCTGGTGGTGGTGGTGGAAGTGATAGAGGTGGTGGTGAGCAGCACACCTTTACCTCTGCTATGTGTGTAAAAGTGATGCTAATCCGGGTGGACACAGCCAGCCTGCGGGGTTCAGCGGTTGAGAGCCAGGACCCTGACATAACATGGTAGCACTCTACTTATTCTCCCAGTATAGACTGATTTACCATTCAGCAAATGGCTCTTTGACTAAACTCTATTTTTAGTCCTTCCTTGGGTGTAGTTATTATAGCCTTGTCTTCATTTGTTGAAGAGTGTGTGTGTGTGTGTGTGTGTGTGTGTGTGTGTGTGTGACAGCAGCAGTGCACAATATAGAGTCAGGCTGTTCTACAGTAAGAATAAACGGATATTTGATCAAATGATGCTTCTGCACCCTAACCCAGGCCAGGATTAAGCTGGTAAAAGAGACTGAACTGATAAATGGATGGATACCATTATTTGAATATCGGATTGAAACTGAATGATGACCTGAAATGATCTCACAAAAATACTAGTGCAGACATGCACGGATTTCTCAATAATGACTTTCATTTTAAGTAACGGATGCTTTGAAAGGGAAACCCTGCCTGAGTTTAGATTTCTATTCGTCTAGACTTGGGTTGCAGTCTTGAGCCCTGATTAGCGTGCAAATTTGGAATATACTGCAGACAGGAAAAATCAATCATGTTCACTGTGTAAGAGTGAGTCCTTGGCCATCGCTTTCTTTGTCTATTAGTGGGTAATACACATTTGTATTTTAAGACATTGACAGTGGGTAGGATTGAAAAACGGTACTGCTGTACTGCAGTTAAGTTCCTCCTAAGAAGTCACATACACTCACTTATAACTGGGTTTATAAGTGTTAAAAAGTGCATTCATTTTGTGGTCCTACAAGGTCCACAAAATCCATGAATAGAGAGAAACATGGACGTTGTGTGGGTTTGTGTTCGTGCGTATGCTCGCATAGGAAAGTGTGCTTGAAAGTGTTGTCATATTGCATGCATGCATACGGTATCTTTGCATGCATGGTTTGAGATTTTGTAATTAGAGGATGGTGGTGTTTACGGTATACAGTCTGACGTCTACTTTTAGAACAACTGCATTACAGCCACTTAGTCTCTGACTGTGTAGTGATCTAATGTTCTCTGTCGTTTTTGTCCTTGTGTATTGACCTAATGTTCTCCATCGTTGTGGTCCTTGTGTAGTGATCTAATGTTCTCCATCGTTGGGGTCCTTGTGTAGTGATCTAATGTTCTCCATCGTTGTGGTCCTTGTGTAGTGATCTAATGTTCTCCATCGTTGGGGTCCTTGTGTAGTGATCTAATGTTCTCCATCATTGGGGTCCTTGTGTAGTGATCTAATGTTCTCCATCATTGGGGTCCTTGTGTAGTGATCTAATGTTCTCCATCGTTGTGGTCCTTGTGTAGTGATCTAATGTTCTCCATCGTTGGGGTCCTTGTGTAGTGATCTAATGTTCTCCATCGTTGTGGTCCTTGTGTAGTGATCTAATGTTCTCCATCGTTGGGGTCCTTGTGTAGTGATCTAATGTTCTCCATCATTGGGGTCCTTGTGTAGTGATCTAATGTTCTCCATCATTGGGGTCCTTGTGTAGTGATCTAATGTTCTCCATCGTTGTGGTCCTTGTGTAGTGATCTAATGTTCTCCATCGTTGGGGTCCTTGTGTAGTGATCTAATGTTCTCCATCGTTGGGGTCCCTGTGTAGTGATCTAATGTTCTCCGTCATTGTGGTCCTTGTGTAGTGATCTAATGTTCTCCATCGTTGGGGTCCTTGTGTAGTGATCTAATGTTCTCCATCGTTGGGGTCCCTGTGTAGTGATCTAATGTTCTCCATCGTTGGGGTCCCTGTGTAGTGATCTAATGTTCTCCATCGTTGTGGTCCTTGTGTAGTGATCTAATGTTGTGTCGTTGGGGTCCTTGTGTATTGATCTAATGTTCTCTCCATCTATGTGTTCCTTCCTAGTATGAGTTCAAGGCCAAGAACATCAAGAAGAAGAAAGTGAGCATCGTGGTGTCTGTGGATGGGGTCAAAGTGTTGCTGAGGAAAAAGCAGAAGGTACGTTGCTTCACACAAACACTAGTCAGACTACATTGAGCCTGTTCTGTAGGGATGGGAATCGGCAGGAGCCTCACAATATGATATTACGTATAACATTATGAATGTGGCCGAACAAAACAGAAAATAGTTGATGCAGGTTGACTATTGGCGAAGACACTTTAGCGCCCTCTGTAGAACGCTATCATTATTTAGCTTAAATAATGTTGACGTTTCTGGCTTACATTTTCTTTGATTTTTGAGTCACCCTGAATCAAAAGTATTGCAAAGGCAAAGAATCCAGATTTTCACATAAATGTATTTTATTCCCCCATCCCTACTTTGCATGCCTTCAACAGAACTTACCATGAGCTTACCACTTTCAACCATGAGCAAACTGTATTAGTAGGGCACATTTGCACTCCATAAGATACATAATTAGATCAGTCTTTCCAATATGAAATGTCTTCTTTAGAACATTTACCTTTTAACTTCACTTCCTTGAACCCCTGTTCCTCGGTGTCTTTGAACTCTCTCTCTCTGTCTCTGTCTCTGTCTCTGTCTCTGTCTCTGTCTCTGTCTCTCTCTCTGTCTCTCTCTCTCTCTCTCTCTCTCTCTCTCTCTCTCTCTCTCTCTCTCTCTCTCTCTCTCTCTCTCTCTCTCTCTCTCTCTCTCTCTCTCTCTCTCTCTCTCTCTCTCTCTCTCTCTCTCTCTCTCTCTCTCTCTCTGTCTCTGTCTTCTTCTCCAACCACCAGAGGAAGGAGTGGACCTGGGACGAGGGCAAGATGCTCATCATGCAGGATCCTATATACAGGTGAGTCTAAACCCCCTGATGTCTCCTAGTCCCCGACGTCTCCCGCCACCGTGTGTTGAGTCCCGCGGCGCGCACGGCTTTAATGCACGGCCATGTCGGGTGGGGTTAGACTCCCATAATGACGTCGCCCCTTTAGCTATCCATAGCATAGTGTGGTTGAAAGTGCACGTACGACGTGAGGATTAGAGGGCTCTGATATTCCAGGGACCGTCCTGCTCCAGCGAGCGTGCTCTTTCTCTTCACCTTGCGGCCAAAGCACTGCATTTTTTCTTTTACTCTCATCCATTTTTCAGGAAGACAGAGCTTCAGTGGCAACGGAAGTTGTTTGTACCTTTTTTGTACCATTTCTCACTCATTGATCAAAACAACCATAACAGAAACCAAATACTGTCAAGAGTTCTCCGCCAAGATATGAAGTTACATTTGCTAATACGTTTGTTTTGAATTTGGCCCTTTTTTCTTCCCCTGAAGTCCAAGACGGATGGTGTAATAAATGAATAGAAGTGCCTGAGGCGCCGTGTTCAATTTGGAAAATGGAACATGGCGCAGTGCAGACATTGCAATTTTTTTGAGAGCGGCAGTCTGTCGCCACCCCTCCCCCCCTGCTTTTTACTTTTAACTTTTCAGTTAAAAGTAAACAAAATATGGGGCGGATTGATTTAAATTATAGATGGGAATTCCAAACTCCGTCCTTCAAACATCCCCGGTTGTTTACCTCAAAACATGAGCAAGATTTAGAGTAACAAACGTAAAGTACACCAAAGCTCGAACCTTTCCTAAAAGTTAAAGGCCAATTCATGTTAGTTATCTTAAAATATTTGGTCAATAAAACAAAACAAATTATAATAAAAAAATCTGATAAGGTACTAGTAACGCAGTAAAGTCACCCATTTTTGAAATACACAAGTTGTCAACCGGTTTCACTTTTAACCTTTTGATTTCAAACAACTGTGCATGTGATTGTGAACCCTAAGTGATGCATGTGTATTGTGGGCTAGATAGTGCATGTGATTGTGAACCCTAAGTGATGCATGTGTATTGTGGGCTAGATAGTGCATGTGATTCTGAACCCTAAGTGATGCATGTGTGTTGTGGGCTAGATAGTGCATGTGATTCTGAACCCTAAGTGATGCATGTGTGTTGTGAGCTAGATGGTGCATGTGATTCTGAACCCTGAGTGATGCATGTGTGTTGTGGGCTAGATAGTGGATGCTGCTAAGGTGGGTGTCGAAACATCTCCTTGTTCACCACATTAGTCATCGTGGGAGACCTCACGTGTGCACATTACAGACCGCATACCCTCATCATTAATGAGTACTAGCCGTGGGTTTTCTTGTGTGTGTGTGTGTGAGAGAGAGAGAATCTCCTGTGTAAATTGAGCTATTTCTATGTTGTTGTTTTCTTAATTTAATCTGTTATGTAGGCCACTAAGGCCCCTTGAGACGGCCGGTGTTGTGATGAGTTGAACAAATAAACAGTTGAGAACGCAGGACTGACTTTCGAGACAGTAAAAGCGTTAAAGGATGCTCTTTAATTGGTCATGGTAATGGTAGAAACATAAGATGTGGTATTGCCCCCTAGGTTATGTAAGTAAATAATTACAGCTTCAGTTAAAACTAATGCAGTTCATTTAAGTATACATTTAAATGTATTCCAGGTTTCCATAATGTGTCTCTGACTTAAATATAATACTATTTCTATGTGATGTTACATCAGAAATGTGTCTTTTGACAGTTGCAGTAATTCAATCACAGATGACGGCAGGAAGTTAATTAAAAGCAAATTTCTTCCAGAATTTTCTACGTGTCTCATGATTCCCAAGACCTGAAGATCTTCAGCTTCATCGCCAGAGACGGCACCAGTAACTGCTTCAGGTGTAACGTCTTCAAAACCAAGAAGAAGGTATCCGCCTGTCTACATGATCAACACATGCTTCACACAGTGGACATTACACACAATTATACATTGTGGTATGAATCCATGTTACCACAGTAAGAGTGAAGATGCTCCTTTTAGTAAATGCTGAGTAAATGCTCTTTATTACTTTATTTATTTATTTACTCCTTTATTTATTTTACATATTCTTTTCTTTCTCAACGTGAATGTGTATGTGGAGAGGCTCTTTTAGATTCCTCTTTTAACCTCTTTGGAGATGTATTAAAATATCCACATTATTCAGAAATGCATACTATTATTTTTTATTTGATTTGGCAACATGTTTATTTTATATTTATATTTAGCAGACGCTTTTTTCCAAAGCGACATACAACCATTCACACACCGACGGCAGTGTCAACCGCACACGGCCGGGAGCAGCTAGGGTGAGGTGTCTTGCTCAGGGACACCTCAACACTAAGCTAGGAGGAGCCGGGGAGTGAACTAGCAACCTTCCGGTTACAAGTCAACCTGCTCTTCCTCCTGAGCTACTGCCGCCCCAGTAGCTTTAATTCTCTCTCTCTCTCTCTCCTTCTGTGTCTCTGTCTCTGTCTCTGTCTCTGTCTGTCTGTCTCTGTCTGTCTGTCTGTCTGTCTGTGTCGCTCGCCCCTCTCCTGCGCCAGGCGCAGGCCATGCGCATTGTGCGGACTGTGGGCCAGGCGTTTGAGGTGTGTCACAAGCTCAGCCTGCAGCACGCGGAGCAGGAAGTGGACGGAGACTGCGACAAGTCCACAGAGGAGGCCTCCAGTGACGGTAAGACACACATGCTCTGGCTCACTCTCTCTCTCCTGTATTTCTGTTTTGTTATCTCACTCTTGCTCTGTCTCTTTCGCCCTCCCTCTGTGTGTCTCTCTGTCTCTGGAGTGGGATGTGTAATTCATTATTGATAACATTGTGTTTCCCTTGCATTATGCATTCATGTTTTATATGTATGCATTCAATTGTGTACCACATCTAATGCTTCCAAATAGTGCTTCCAAATCCAAAATAACAGAACATGTTTGAAGACTTTTTTCCTCCCAAACGAAAAAGACTCCTACTTGCCACAATTCATTCTAATGTATGTTTTTAAATGTGTAAGTATATATCTGTCATAAATATATATGCTTTTGATCTAGTTCTTGATGTAGTTCAGCGTCTTAATATTTAATATAACATAGTAGTATGTCCTTTGGTGGACGATCTTCATCTAAAGTCTCTTACAAGGCCGTCAGTGCATACAAACGTCCCCAGCATGGGTGTGGCCCCGTGGAATCTCTCTCCGTACGTCAACAAGCTGCCCTCATCCCCAGGTCGCAAACTGCCGGGCGCCGAGCGAGACGAGGAAGAGGACGGTGGTAAAGAGGGAAGAGGAGGAGGTGGAGGAGGAGGAGGAGCAGAAGAGCCTTCGTCAGGGGCAACCCTGTGCGAGCAGGCGGTGAGCGAGATTCTGCAGAGCCTGGCTGACCTCAACGTGGTCAAACCTGGACAGAGCGTCACGGTGAGAGAACACACAACGCACACATAAACATCGTTCTGAAATCGATTAAATATCAAAGCTTGTGGAAGAAAATATGAACTCACTTAATTATAGTATTGGCTTGAATTGTTCAGTCAAAATGTAGCACATGCTGATATGATACGTGTGTATGTATGCAGTATGTTTTTACCCAAAGAATAACCCCTGTGGAGCAAAAAATAACGTTTACACACACACACACACACACCGATCCTCAACGCTATCAGGGTGGGCTGTATATCTACGATGAGTGAAAACAACCGCTTGACAACAGGCTATTTGTCAACTATCTGGTGTGTAGTTGTGCTTTCACTGCAATCTGTTCTAGAGTGCTATGCTCCACCTAGCTCTTCCGCAGGATCTGTGTTGAATCAGTAGCAGCTATGAGTTATGAAATGCTATTAGTCATGGCTGTGATGGTGTTTCCAAACCTATTGGGTATTGAGGTACAGCATTTTAAAACAATATATGATAATAATAAGGACTGACCTGATAATTGTATCTGGTTATACATTTTTACTCAGACTAGTGAAGTGTATCCTTCATATATGTATTTATAGGTCAGTTTTATTAATGTTACACTCAATCATATGTTTCTGCCATGCGGGGGGGGGGGGGGGGGGGTAGTGTAGTGTAGTGGCTAGTGTGGGTGTGACTGACTCTGGCAGGAAGTTACTACCAGGTTCGATTCCCAGATACCAACCTGTAGACAACCCCGAGCGAGATGCCTGAACCCCTACCTGTTATGTGTTCATTAAACGTGTCTGAACTCACTGTCACTTTGGATAGAAACATCTGATTAATCACAAAATAGTTCCAGTATTTGAACACGTTTACCCAGTATTTCCTTTATTAGAAAGCAGACGATGTTGTTTCCAGCTTTGCGTCAGTTTAACATGTGATTTTTGTCTCCAGCGTTGGTGTAGCTGGAGATTGTTGTCTGAAGGTCTGAATGTGTGAAATGAGCGCTGGTGTTTTGGGGGAATGCAGAACCTGCTCCTGATCCCACCGCCCAGGAAGCCATCGCTGCCTTTTAAGTTCTCATTTTGTTTTGGGGAAAGCCATCGTAATCCCAAGGAGGGCTTCATGAACATCTGCTCCCTGGAGATAAGCAAGGAGCAAGGGATTGAGAGAACTATATAAAGAAGGGCTGGATTGGAGAGGGAGGGAGAGAGAGAGAGAGAATTAATGAATTGTAATGTAACCTGGTGCCCTCCAAAAAAAGCCCCTATCCTGCACATATTTGTATGCCAGCTCTCCCTCTAGTGGTGTGGTGTTGTAACTCCAATGAACAGGAAACTGACTTATCAACGGTTAAGTGCAGTATTATTGCCTCCACCAGTAACTTCTGAAATAAAGCTGGCATGCAGCTATATCTCAAATAAAACAATACATGTCACAAGGTGGCAATTCGACCTTTGCAGCTTACACACACACACACACACACACACACACACACACACACACACACACACACACACACACACACACACACACACACACACACACACACACACACACACACACACACACACACACACAAGAAGCTTTAGGTTTATGGGGTGGAAAAATGTGTGAACCATGAACCAAGCCTTAGTGACTCATAAACCTTTAAGAAAGAGACAAAGATGACGGGAAGGAGGGAGATTACAAATGGCATGTGAAGGAGTTGTTCCTGTTGTTCAGGGGACAAGATCTGGTGGGTTTGAAAGAACCACAGTGGCCTCCATGAAAACAAGTCCGGGGTTTCAAGATAAGGCCACAGAAACATGAAAGTTGTCTCCATTAAAATTGGATAATGTAAGGAACATATTACATGTGCTTTAGTCTCACCGATCAGACTTTAGATTAATATCTAAAGTCTGATGGCAGGTGAGCTCAAATTGGCGGTGAAGAGGGCGTTTTCATTTTCTTTCGCTTCATATTTGTTTCGACCAATCATGCTGCTGGAGGCGGGGATCTGTCAGTGCGTAGTTGGCTAGTAGTAACAGCAACAACACAAACTCGGCCAGCAGCAGTAAACTGTATAAAAGTATCTGTAAAGGTTTCAAATCAACACTGTGTATCAACACTGTACATATACATTTATTGAAAGCTTCCCCCACTCGCAGAAATGAGTACGTTTCTGGTTTCCGGCCCAGGTTCTGTGCCGTCTCCCCCCAGAAGTTGTGCCATAACATAGGGGTGCTGGGTCCCAGATTACATGCACTTATAGTTAGTTATTGAAATGGGTAATGAATAAGTTATCTAGTAAAAGTACAGTGGCTCATCAAATATTGATTTGCGATGTATGTGAGCCTCATCAATTTCTCAAATAATCCAAATAAGTAGATGTCTTTACACTTCAATGCATAAGTCCACTGCACCCTCTTAAAGCTCAATGCATTTTTTATGTCTCACACATGCTAGAAGTTGCCATGGCGACATCACTGTCAGGCGAAAACAGTTTTGTCAAGAGCAGTTAGGAGATAGATCCCTCACTCAAGGGCCTGAGCCCTGGCTCTTAACTAGAAAGAGTAGAGGATTGAACCAACAACCCTCTCCTCTACCTCCTGAGCAAACACCTCCTATTAATCACAAATAGTGATTAAACACAAGACAGTGTACTAAAACACAAGACGGTGTACTATAACACAAGACCACTATAACACAAGACAGTGTACTTTAACACAAGACAACTCACTTGTGTCCATGTTTGATTAAATGTTTTAGTCTTCATTCATTCATCTATTAATTTTATTTTGAAACACTTATTTAGTTGTAAGCCTGCTTATTATTTGGTATATTGCAGTTTTAACTTTTCCCTTTTTTCCCTTTTATTGTAAATCACTTGGGTTCAGTTCTATGTTTTAAAGGAGCGATATAAATAAAGTTTTACTAACTTCCTTTTACATTCTTCCTTCCTTCATTTTTTAAGTTCTTCCTCACGTTTTTCCTTCGTTGCGCTTCCAGGACTTGGAGCGACGGTCCGTGGTCACCGTGGCAACGCCTCAGGCGGCTTCTCCCAGCAGCCCCGTCTCCGCGTCCTCCCCGTTGTCCTCGGCAACCCCGCTGGCCTCCCAGCACTTCCTGCACCTCCTGCAGCAGCAGCTGCAGCAGCAGCAGCAGCAGACCCAGGTGGCCGTGGCACAGGTGAGAAGGACCGCCCGCCCGAGTGACAGCTGCAGACCCCGCCCCTTTAGACCCCGCCCCTTTAGACCTTATTTGGTTGCAGACTGGGATAGTAAATATCTATAGTGGGGCAGGATAGTGGCTCAGTTGTTGGCTCGATAAAAACATCACTAAGCTGTTTTGGATAAAAGTGATAAATGACCGTTTAGCAGATATGTGTGTGATAAAATGTTCTAGAAGCCATTCCAGGAAAATATGTAAGTGGGGCCCTTACTGCCAAGAGCAGATATTTAATTCTTGTATCAGCTTAAGAAACTACAGGCTAGATTCACTATACAGGATGATCACAGCAGAGACCAGCTCTGATCCATCATTTCTCACACACACACACACACACACACACACACACACACACACACACACACACACACACACACACACACACACACACACACACACACACACACACACACACACACACACACACACACACACACACACACACAATGCTGAGGATGTGTATACCATGATATTTTATCCCGCAAGGCTGCCAAAATTGTCTTGGATTCAGTTGTGTGTTGTGGTCCAAACTGCTATTTAATAAAAAACCATATCTAAGCCTCCACACACAGTACTTTGCTGTATCCCCTAGAGCTAAGGGATTAAAAAACCTTGCATCATCAACTGTAGCATTTTGTGAGCATTTTTGCAAGCTGCAAGCCTCTGTAACCAGAATGGCATTTATACCAGCGTACCTTCTCCATTAGTGATCAAATGTTATGGTCATGAAGGGAAATTAACAGCGGAGCCGCATGAGATCTGAGTAATCACATCTGGACAAAGCTGCTTAGGTGTACAATATCTATATTCCTTTCACTCCCAGCCTCCCCTTAAAGCTTGGGTAGGCAATTTATTTTAGAAGCATTCTTTGTAATATTTGTTGAAATTCTCTTCACATCCCGACTGAATTAAGTGATTGGATGGCTTGCCGTGCACTCATTGCCCATGACCGGAGTCTTCCACAAGGCTTGGCAGACCTATTGCTAAAGCTAGCTAGCTAGTCATGGTTTTTGGGGGTGTGGCTATGGAGGGAGGCCTGAATGGAGGGGAGGGAATCTTTCAGTTGGATACTTCCAAAATCTAGCTTACTGGTTTCTCCAAATTGCCTACCCTAGCTTTAATGTAGTGATGGTGGTTTACTGTACTATTCTACTACTATATATACTCTTGCGTGCTTTTAGCCTTTTTGGCCAATGACATATCAATCCCTACTGCTGGCTGATACCACAGTGCTAGAAATAACTGGTTAAGCGGACTATTAGCTAGGCTGACGCTACACAACACAATGCATCAAGCCCCTTTTAAATCGAAATGCCTATATGGACAGGAGAGAGAGCTAAGAGACTAATTGATTGGGTGTTGTTTTGTTCTGTTCTTGCCACTAGGGGGCAATGGCAACAAGCTTATTGTAGGATACATGCAGTGCATTGCTACTAAACTAACAGACCAGTGCAAATAAAATCTCGATTATTTTTCTCAAGGAAATATTGACCCACATTATTTCAGCTGTTACTGATAACCATTTTCAAACATAATGCTTCACAGCAAATCCCTTATTGAAAAACACCTAACACGTTGATTTAATTTATGGAACAGCGATTTTCTTCCTGTAGTTATGCAGTATGGTTACTACTTTGATGGGGGTGAACCAGTGTTCAGACACAAACTAATTACCAAACAGCAAACGAGTGAAGCTAAATTTGATACACCTCTAAACTGAATTTATTCTGTGCTGTTTGCTTCAGTTGTTATTTCTGTAACTCCTAATAAGGTTTGATCAGTCTATCTCTTATATAATTTGTGGATGCTTTTCATGTACATAAGATGTATGCAAAAGAAGAAAACCTTTTATGACCATATGATATTCTACATTATAATAATGGCTTATACATGTTATCTAACTATAGTGTTGATAATCCCATTTATAACTACCCACTACTATTATCCTCCTCTTCCTCCATCTCCATCATTTCCTCCTCCTCCTCCTTCTTCCCCCACCAGGTGCAGCTGCTGAAGGACCAGATGTCTGCTGAGTCCACGGCCCGCATGGAGGCCCAGGCCCGGGTCCACCAGCTGCTCCTCCAGAACCGGGACCTGCTGCAGCACCTGGCCCTGCTGGTGCAGCAGCTGAAGGAGCTGGAGGGACGCTCCGCCCACCAGCCGGGGATCCTCCCACCAGGACCGCCCGGACCACAGACCCAGCCCCAGACCAACGGACACGCGATCAGTGAGTCGTACGATGAAGGTGGTGATGAGGAGTGGGTTCGCCTTTTTAAAGAGCGTTCTTCATCATGGGAAGACACAAGGGGGAATGAATGCCTTCAGGGCTTGTCTTGTCTGGACCGCTCCGCTTTTTTTAAAAGTGATTCTGTATGTTGTTTTGTTGTTTTTGTGTTGCTCTTTGGGTTGCACTTCCAAGTCAGAATAAGAATTATAAGAATAGGAATTTTAACGATACCTAATTTGGACAATTTGGCATCACTGTCCAAGACTAACTGCAGGGTGAAGAATGATGCTTTATCAAAAATCAAATGCTTCTCTTTAAGAAGAACTGTAGTAGAGAACCGGGCAGCTGGGCTTGCACGTCCTAGTATATTTGTCCTAGTGGATTGGGACATTTTCCAGTATCTTTAGTCCCAAAAAGGTTACAAATGTGTATGTATACATACAATAGATAAAGCCAATTCATCTTACAGAACAAACTACAAATGTTCATTATTGAACAAAATGCAATTAGTGTTCAAGTGATTGTTTTGGTATTTGTTGTGATATCAATCATCACACAATATTTAGACATTGGTTTGCTGCGATCGTTAATATTGAATAACCATCAGCAGCATCATTTATGTTTGACAACAAAATGGTGTGTTTATTAGATCAGAATTCCCTTAATCCAGAGAAAATGAGGGAACTGAGTATCTAAGGCTCTGAAGCAGTGACCTCCACTAGACTCAATCTGTGCTGTATTTGTAACCGGATCTGTGTTTTGTCTCAGTGGGTGTTTTACCTAATTAATTAGTATGCTGGGAGTAGTATGCTCTGTGCACAGATTGGCTGAACAGATCTACTGAGAACCGAGAGAATCTCTGCTCACAGGGGAAGATCGTCGATAAAACAACCCTAAATACGATACTTATCCTTAGAAAGCTCTGCTTACAATACAGTCCAGATGAAAAACGTTTGCATATATTTGCACACACACACACACACAGATTTATATATACACCATACACGCACACACACGTGATCTCACACACAAAGGCACACAAACGTACAGTCTTTTCCCAAGGGGAGAGGTCGAGGCAAGACTGTTATAGCATCAATAAGGAAGCAGGCAGTGCTGCCAAAATAATAATGAAAACAACAAATCCCAGGCTAGGCAGGTGTGTGTGTGTGTGTGTGTGTGTGTGTGTGTGTGTGTGTGTGTGTGTGTGTGTGTGTGTGTGTGTGTGTGTGTGTGTGTGTGTGTGTGTGTGTGTGTGTGTGTGTGTGTGTGTGTGTGTGTGTGTGTGTGTGTGTGCGCACGCACGCCTGTGTGCATGTTGAGCTCATAGAGTTAAGCTGACATATCATGTGTCATGTCTGTATTAACTGGGTTAGCCTCCTCCTATGCTAAATGCTAATCATGATCACCCGAGACGCGGGCCAGTTAATTGATGCAATTGGCAATACGCCAGGTCTATTGGCTGTCACGAGGGGTCTGTGTCGTTATGGCGAGCAGGGAAGACGTTAGACAGAGCCACCTAACAAGACATTGAAACAAGGCAGTGTACACCGAAATAAGGATGAGGAGATGGAAAAGGCCAAATCAGTTTTGCAATCAGATTACTGCTTTTTTTGTAGAGATCATTTATTATATACCATCGTTGTGGAGTTAAGAAAGCACTTTGAAAAGATGTATCTGATGTAACTTTTTGCACGACCACAAAAAGAATAAAAACGGAAGCCATTGCTAACCTTGTGTGTTCTGATTCCCAGAGCTGCTCCACACTCGGTCTAGTTTTAGTTTTTGGTAGCTCCTCCAATTATATTTGATGAAATTGATTTTTCCCAGCCACACTTTTAAGTCACTTTGGGTAAATGCATCTACAAAATGAATAGAATAGAAATGCTTGTCACTTGCCGTGTATAAATCTTGTATTGCCTTTCTTTCCTCATTGGTTTTTTGATTGCTAAGATGGCTGGGAATCATCGTGGAACCTGGTTTCCTGTTCAACCCGGTCGCTGAACCTGAAGAACCGCTACAGTCAAAACCTGGACCCGTCCATCACCTCCACCCCCGCGTGGCCGTCATCGCAGGTCCCCCCCGCCCACGTGGACTATGCTGAGTCCTACCTCAACCTGCTCAACCTGGGGAACGGCGCCAAGCCGGCCGCTAGGGGCGCGGACGCCTTCATCACCGCGCCGGACCAGAAGAGCCAGAGACAGAGCTCTGAGGGGACTGGCGGTGAGGTCGTCCCGTTGACCTCCAGGAACTCCTACCTGGATGAGAAGTAGGATGGGTGTTTTACTACAGCTACTAACACGTATCAAAGGACAGCTACTAACACGTATCAAAGGACAGCTACTAACACGTATGAAAGGACAGCTACTAACACGTATCAAAGGACAGCTGCTAACACGTATAAAAGGACAGCTGCTAACACGTATCAAAGGACAGCTGCTAACACGTATCAAAGGACAGCTGCTAACACGTATCAAAGAACAGCTACTAAGACGTATCAAAGGACAGCTGCTAACACGTATCAAAGGACAGCTACTAACACGTATCAAAGGACAGCTGCTAACACGTATCAAAGGACAGCTGCTAACACGTATCAAAGGACAGCTGCTAACACGTATCAAAGGACAGCTACTAACACGTATCAAAGGACAGCTACTAACACGTATCAAAGGACAGCTACTAACACGTATGAAAGGACAGCTACTAACACGTATCAAAGGACAGCTGCTAACACGTATAAAAGGACAGCTGCTAACACGTATCAAAGGACAGCTGCTAACACGTATCAAAGGACAGCTGCTAACACGTATCAAAGAACAGCTACTAAGACGTATCAAAGGACAGCTGCTAACACGTATCAAAGGACAGCTACTAACACGTATCAAAGGACAGCTGCTAACACGTATCAAAGGACAGCTGCTAACACGTATCAAAGGACAGCTGCTAACACGTATCAAAGGACAGCTACTAACACGTATCAAAGGACAGCTGCTAACACGTATCAAAGGACAGCTGCTAACACGTATCAAAGGACAGCTGCTAACACGTATCAAAGGACAGCTGCTAACACGTATCAAAGGACAGCTGCTAACACGTATCAAAGGACAGCTGCTAACACGTATCAAAGGACAGCTACTAACACGTATCAAAGGACAAGTGCTAACACGTATGAAAGGACAGCTGCTAACACGTATCAAAGGACAGTTAAAAACACATATGAAAGTACAGTTACTAAAACAATTTAAACTATAGTTACTAACACGTATGAAAGTACAATTATAAACACTGTACCCCCCCCCCCCCCCCCCCCCCCCCACCACCACCACCAAGCTTTAATATAAAGCATAGCGACAGGATCACAGTTTTCGACATGTGGCTATAGAAAAGTCAGTTACCTAGTTGTGTTCCCTGTATATACATATTTGTGTATCGTGTGTGTGTGTGTGCAGCCTTTCTCAAACAGTTTTAAGCCAGGGTCCGGTACTGCTTGACCCTCAGCTTCTGGGGTCCGCTTAGACCAACATAATGAGCCACAATACCCAACACCGGAACTTAACTTGCCAAATTAACATTCATTTCTAAATAGTCTGTTTCCAGTCAGTAGTTGGTACAACCAGTGTTTAGTGATTTATTGACTGCAAATCCCGTGGTCTGATGGGTCAGTATTAGTATTTGGCGCACATATCAACAAACGTGAAGCACTCATTTAGTCAGTCAATAAAAACATAATCAGTTTTCTGGTGATGTGCTGTTTCGTCGCAACAAGCTCCCCATTCTGGTCTCCTACTGGAAACCCCTCTTCTCTCTTTGTATTCCTGTTGGCTGCTCAGTAGAAAGACTGATATGATTCGAGTGTAGGAGGCTTTTCTGAAACCGGTTCTCAGATGGTGTTGGCATCGGACTTTGGACTTAGTTGATGCAGCTGGTCAAATTTGGGCCGATTCTTGCCTAGCTTGAAATGCAGATTCTGTACTACATTTGACACAAACAGCTATTGAGTGGAGTGATTTAATAGCCATATTCAGTAGGTGTGTAATGGATACATCCCTCTGAGATATGATTTTGTGATTTTATATTTTTAGACCCTGTTGTCCCTCACTTTAAGATGTGAAAACATGATAAGCTTTCAGCTTTGGCATTGACAATCTATTCCTATGAAGTTGCGCGTTGAAGCCCAGCCTAGCGCTGAACGCTACCTTGGGCGTAGCGGACAGCTCGGGTTCTCAACTTTGAGTTCAAACAATTTCAACATTGACCCCAGTTGACTGACCTCTTGAAGCTGATCTCCAATCAGATTACAGCAATTAGATGCATTTAGCAATTAGTTTGATGTTCTAAAATCAACGGAATCTAAACATTTTCTAAACACAAATGAATACATGCCCATCCACAAGTCAATCCATCCAAGGAATTTTTCTCTATAAATCGTTTATTCTGCTCCACTTATATTTCTAAATGATATAGCAATAACTATTGCTACAACTCAAGCCACTAGAGGCACTAGAGGGAAAACCTACATAGTGCAGCTTTAAAAGCACTGAACTCGCGTCTGTTGGCGCGCTGTATTCTGAATGCCCAGCGTTGCGTCCAGCACTTCGCCGGACACTCATCATGTGTTAACCGTTTAACTTCACCCAGACTGTGTGTGAGCAAACCTTCACACCACTCTGATAGCACAGCACCCTGGGCAACTGAATTATTCACTCACTCCAGTGTGAGACTGAACAGCCGAGAGAGGTTTCTCACTGCAACACACTTCTCGGTTATGTAAGATCCCAAAAGGAGTGAGACGGGGGAGATCCTGGAGCCTCCCCCTCATCCTCTATTCCTCTGTCTATCCCCTCTGGCACAGGTGTATGGACCACACACACACATTGGCACACATAGACACTATCTCTCTCTCTCTCTCTCTCGCTCTAAACAAAACCCTCCCACTAGTCATTCAACCAATCAGTCGGCCCCTCCCTGCTGATCCTTATTTAATAACCTATAGGATTACATGTCCATAAGAACCCAAAAGATAGTCCTTCTCCTCACCCTCCTCTTCCTCCTCCTCTGTGTCTCCTCTTTCTCTTCCTTCTACTCCTCTTCTTCCCTTCTCCTCCCTGTCTCTCCTCGTCTCCTCGTCTCCTCTCCTCATCTCCTTCTCCTGTCTGCTCCCTTACATTTACGTCACAGAAGAAGCATGTTGTGCATTAGTATTAGTGGCATGTGTGTGTGTGTGTGTGTGTGTGTGTGTGTGTGTGTGTGTGTGTGTGTGTGTGTGTGTGTGTGTGTGTGTGTGTGTGTGTGTGTGTGTGTGTGTGTGTGTGTGTGTGTGTGTGTGTGTGTGTGACTGTACGTCTTGTGGGTAGGTTTTACCAGGGGGTTTATTTGGTAGTGACTGTATAGGCCTCTCATGTTTTATTTTGTTCTGTGGTGATAATGGTTTGGCAGAATTAAAACCACGTTACCACGTTCTTGACTCATTTAAGTACGCACAGCAATGAAATGTCCATGTTTACATCCCACTCGCACATAGCACATGTTCTTCAAACCTGTGTTGTGGAAAACAAATTCCCCTTTGATAGAAGACAGTCTTGGCAATAAGGGACGAGTCAGAGAAAAATTAACTATTGTCTTGGGTGGTTTATTCCTTCAAAATGATTAGGAGTTTTAACAATGGCAGAAACCTTTCAAGGAAAGAGGACCTTTTAGTCCCAGATGATCCGTCTGTCGTCTGTGTGCAGTGCGATGGTTTTTACAAAGCTCATTTGCCCAGAGATTATTAAAATGTCCTTGTACAAATGGTTTGTACATTTCCAAACCAATTTGTACAAAACATGGGTATCAAATGCTACCAGGTATAAGATATTTGGAAACAACCACACCGGGGCTAACTGTATGACCTTTCTTTTTATGAGCATACAGTTGACTAGTGTTAAAACTATTACTCTGTTACCATTGCTACTACTATACTAATGCTACTCAAGTCAATTTGATTTGTATAGCCCTTAATCACAGTTCCAGTCTCAAAGGGATTTACAGGCCATATTTTATGTCACCCCTCTTAACCCTACCCCCCCCCCCCCCCAAAAGAGCATTGGCTCACCTTATTACTATGATACTGTTACAAAACTGCTACTAATAATGATAATAACGGCAGCAACAAGATTACATTCATTTACTTGGCTGCAGAGGCACAAAGCAGAACGAGGGCTGAGGAGAACAACATTATGTGAATAAGTGAGTGAGATGGATCACTAAGTGTAAATAAAAGCACTAGAGGAAGCAACGCATAATTGGGTTGACTCTCACATTCCCAAAGATACCGCGGACACAAAGGACCAATAAAGTGGGCAGATGAAACGGCAGATATGAAAGCGATGGGGGAGGGGGGGGGGGGGGTCGATACTGTGGTGCTGAGTCAACCATATGGAAATCAGACAGACGGAGGAGTGGGACCCCCTCCTGTCAAAACAATGAATCAGCCAGAGCTTGACCAACTGGCTGGGAGTATGAGTACTGTTGCCATGAGATGACCCTCCACTAAGCAACACATTATATATCAGCCTGGGGGTGCGGGGGCTCTACCCGCTACTGCGCTAAGCACGTAGCGACTCGATTCCCACCTGTGGTCCTGCGCTGCAGGGCGTTCCCTCTCATCCGCAACCCACTGTCCTCTCTCTCTCCACTGTCCTGTCCATAAAGGCACAAACAAAGGCCATGCAAATATACACATACACGTACATTATATATCAGGGTTAGAAATGAACAGGCACTTGAGGCATTTCCCCCCCTACATCTCCGAAAGAAATGTCGACCTGCCATCGACATTGGGATGACGGCGGCTTTTAAAGCTAGCCACACACACACTCTCTCTCTCTCTCTCTCTCTCTCTCTCTCTCTCTCTCTCTCTCTCTCTCTCTCTCTCTCTCTCTCTCTCTCTCACTCACTCACTCACTCACTCACTCACTCACTCACTCACTCACTCACTCACTCACTCACTCACTCACTCACTCACTCACTCACTCACTCACTCACTCACACTCACACACACACACAACGAAGGTAGAGTATACGTCATAAAAACCAATGTATATCCGTCAAGGAAACGGTGGAATACTGCACCAGTGTAGCTAGTGCCTACTGCCTATGAGGAGGGGCTCCCACAGATGCATACTACAAATATGATGAAGCTCTCAAGTTAATTCCTGGATCCAGCCTCGACCACAAACCACATTTAACGAGCAGCCACCAGTTAAACGAATACGGGTGATGGAAGAGGTGTGTGTGTGTGGTTTTTGTCTGTTTGTATCTGTATGTTTGGGTATGGGTGTGTGCATTTGGGTCTAAATGTGTGTTGCTTTTGTCTGTACGTCTACCAGTATCCATGTGTGTGTGTGTGTGTGGGCGTCTACACTATGGCAATGGTATATACAATCAAGGAGGCTGCAGTGCAGCTATTTATAGTGTGTGTGTGTGTGTGTGTGTGTGTGTTTCATCTACCTCCAAGGTAGAGGGAAACCTGACGCTGTAGTTCCCCATTACTCTCACTCTCACACTCTCACTCACACTCGCTATCACTCTCTATCAATCTCTGCAGTGTGTAGCTACATGCAGACGTAACAACACGCATAGCTCAGAGAGAGAGAGAGCAAATACATCACACCATAACAGTTTTAGAAATGGGAATGTCAGTGAGAGGATTACAGTATTTAAGTCCCTCTGCAAGACAGTTGTAGCACAGTCCATGCTACACGCCACCTAGGTGGCTCCCATACTCCACCTAGGTGACTTTCCTAGGGCTCCTCCAGACCAATGGACACAGGGTGGTGATGTTGAAACCGGTTTATTGTTAAGGTTGAATGCGATGAGGCCGGCAGACGGTGCTCCGTGCTGCCATGCCGAAGAGCTCTCCCCGAGTGTGTGTGGTGGTGGCTGGTTTAACCTGTGCACACTGATTGCTCAATGTGCAACAGGTGTGCAGCCCCACCCAGCCCCAGAGTCCAATCAGTCTGACTCAGGCCAGGCGAGGCTGCTTAAACCAGCCCCCATCCACACACACTCCCACAACAGTGTTTTCATTTCCTGTGAGAAGCTGTCTGAGAGCATCGCTGGGTTTGGTTTTACTGCTCTCTGAACCCCTCAGCGCTCATTCACTCGCACCCTGAAACATGTTAGCGGGTTTATCACAAGTCAAGAATGGAGTTCTCGTCAAGAGAACTAAAGGCAACAAGAAACATTTATGTTGAGTGAAGTATTTTTAAGAATCAAAAGTGTGGGTCACAGAGCCATGATAATATCGTGGTTAGGGGGTTAGACCGAAATGTTCTGGATTGAATCCCTAATGTCTGCCCACAAACTGGAGGCATCTTTGAGAAAATGGCCGTAGCCCCCATACCCTCGCAATTTAATGCCATTTAAAGTTCACTGTAAGTGGCTTTGGATATAGGTGAGAGTGAGGCAACACAATGCTAGCTGCTAGCCACGTTGATACTGTAGTTCACCAAAAAAAAAAAAATAACGATTTCACAATCAAATCGTACAGTAACGACCGTTGCGTTGTAAATAAGACTTCTAATCAAAACGGAGAAAATCCAGACAGGCGAATGAATGGGGCGGCAAACATCGGAGGTCCAGTGGCGCGAGGGCGCCAGAGTGACTCAGCCTCGCTTCATATCACAGAGAAGCACAGTGACTTCTGTTGTCAAACTGTCCTCTTAAGTAGTCTTCTGTCTCTCCTCTCTCTCCCCCCCCCCCCTTGCAGATACAAGCACCCCATCCCCAAACTGGACCCCCCCCCGCCCGCCTTCAACCGCAAGCGGGCCAGCAGGATGTTGTCGCCGGGGTCGGAGGTCACTGCGGGGGTCCCGCCCAGCAAGGTCATCAGTAGCAGCAGCAGCAGCCCCTCCCTGCTCGACGCCGACCCCTCCCCCCTCTCCTCTGCAGACTTCCACACCCTCAGCGACGGCCGACATCATCACCACCACCACCAACCACAACAACAACGGCGTTGGCGGCGGCGGCGAGAACGTGTCGTGTTCCGCCAGCGAGGACTCGGGCGTGCGCTCCGAGACTCGCTCCGCGCCGCGCTCACCCACCCCGCGCGACGACGACGACGACGACGACGACGACGACGAGGACCTCTTTGAGGGCCGCGGGACGTTCCTGACGGCGTCCAGCGGCCCCGACAGCCCCTTCGACGACGCTCCTTCCTCCGCCTCATCATCCTCGACCTCCTCGCCGGGGTCGCGTCCCTCGGAGCCGGGGTCGCGTCCCTCGGAGCCGGGGTCGCGTCCCTCGGAGCCGGGGTCGCGTCCCTCGGAGCCGGGGTCGCGTCCCGCGGCGGCGTGCGGCGGCGGTCCCTTCTCGTCGGCAGCAGACGACACGCGCCTGCACATCAGCTTCTCGGAAGACGAGCTGCTGGACGGCTAGGAGGGACGGCTAGGAGGGACGGCTAGGTGGGACGGCTAGGAGGGACGGCTAGGAGGGACGGCTAGGAGGGACGGCTAGGAGGGACGGCTAGGAGGGACGGCTAGGAGGGACGGCTAGAAGGGACGGCTAGGAGGGACGGCTAGAAGGGACGGCTAGGTGGGACGGCTAGGAGGGACGGCTAGGAGGGACGGCTAGGAGGGACGGCTAGGAGGGACGGCTAGGAGGGACGGCTAGGCCGCTTTGACCTCCCCGTCTTCAAAAGTCTTTAAAGTCCTACGGTCAGACCCCGGACCCCGCCTTGTACGTCAAGACTTCAGCCACTACTTTGGCGGGAGCCGTTAGAGGATGAACACGCGCCTGTCACTGGGGGAAGTCATCTGGGTACTAAGTTATTAGTGTGTTAGCGGATTGTAGCGTCTTATAGAATCGGATTTACTTTAGCGGTTAGAATGCTCTGCAGAATGAATTTAGCCGATTGTTGCACTGTTTAAAATTCTGACAATACAAAGCCAGCAAGGGAGCACATTTTATTTTTGCTAGTTGAAATATTTTTGGTATGATGCAGTTACGTAGTACGAACTGTTGTTAAAGAAAATGATCATAATTTTGCCAAGTATGTTGGAAGAATTTTGTCTGTTAAAAAACGGATCAGACCGTCTTGTGTCTAGAGATGGGGGGGGGGGGGGGGGGGGGGGTCACACACTGGACGTATCAACGACGATACAGACCATGACAATAAAAATACACAAACCACTGTAACAGTGATCACACTGCCCCGTGCTGATAGGCAATGGTGGTCAGTTATCATTTTCGGCAAAACCTTGGAGCGCATCTTGTTGTCAAGCCGCAGACCATCATCGAGGCGCATCGTTCAGGGCCTGCTCTGACGGCGTGACCCTCTGACGACCCCTGACCTCTGGAGCAACGGAAGTGATGGAACAAGGAAGTTGAACGGAAAAAAGGACGACTAGAAAGGAGGCCGTTTAGTTTTGACTGGGTTGGTGTTTGTGTAAACCAGTTTGAGGCTGGAGAATGTTGAAGAATGGAAGGGTTTTCATAGCGCTTCTAGTTTTTATTATTGTTTTTAATTTACCCGTGTAGTGCTGAGAACCGTGTGGAGAAAAAAAACGATTTTGCGGAGGTGTGTTCAGTCCCACATACCCGCCATCCAGGCCATGTAAATTGATAAGTTGGGGGGGGGGGGGGGGGGGGGGGAGAGAGAGAGAGAGAAACGGCAGGCGGGAGGAACAAATCGACTCCCGTCCGGAAGGGAACCCGCACCGCACCGTGTGGGGTGGAAGTGCTCCTTGATGAACACGAGATGATGGGAAGTGCAGACGCTCTGTGCCTGCGTGGGAAAGGGCTTTAAGTGCTGAGCCCTTCCAGTCTCGTTTTCTCTGTTTTTATCTTTATTTGTTTTTAATACGTTAAATGTGTGTGTGAAAACGCTAGCAGTCCAATTTGAAGTCCGGTTAGAGGTTACGTAAAATATCCTCTACCAAAAGCAACAAGGTGTTTTAGGTCCTTCGGGATAATTGTCAATGTAGTCAAGAATCTTTATTTACCCACTAATGTAATATTTAGATGCCATTTAAATTGGTCTTGCTAAAGACAAGACATTCTCCATTAAGCACACGGTTGTCTCATCCATATGGAGAACAGTATGTAGATGAGTTATTTCTCATCTCCATAACTGTTATAGTGTAGGCTTTATTAGGATAGTATATTGGGCCACGTGGTAATTATGTCATATGGTTCCGAGCACTAGTGTAACCTACATGAAATGTCGCATGGAGACAAAAGAAAGGAAAAAGGAAAGGTTTTATATGTTAAGAAGAGGAAAGACACAAGGGGTCCTAATAATTTATTTTCACTGTCACATATCACATTTTGGGAGGGAGAAGGAGCGATGATACATGGATGAATGAAGCTCAATAAATGGTCCAATAGAAACGTTTTGGTGTGCTCATGTTTTTATTTGATTTTTTCCCGCCCCCTCAGGAAACCATGAACAAAACAAAAACCCAATCTGCATATCAGCTTTCAGTATTAATTAGACGGGGTTAGAAATGGCGGGATGTGATACCTGGGTGAGATTGGCACACAGACCGGTTGGTCTGGAGGATCTATTGTTCCACTGTTTCATGAAGGATTGGCAATTTAATGCTAATCCCAACTCTTCAACAGCTGTAAGGAAGGAGTATTTACTCTGGGTGGGGGTCTAGCTTTAAGGCCTAGGTTATTTTGAAGCATACTTAGATGCATTCTTCTTCCCCTGCTCATGAGTTTCAGCCATGGGGTGCTGGCTGGTGTTGAAGATGCTAAAACGTCCATGTGCGTCATCACGACATTTAAATGGTTGGATGATGGCTTGAACCAGTTAACTGCCTCAGGCTGCTATATTCATCTTTTTCTGTCCGTTTTTATTCCTTCTCTTCTCCAGCCTATTTCATTATCTTTGTTTTGTCTCTTCCTAATTTCGTCCTTCCATTTCTCATTTGTCTCCTTCTATCCCCCTCTCTCGTTCTCATTGAAATTTTCCTCCCCCTTTCTCTTCACTCCATCCCTCCCTCTCTGCTTCTCAATGTAACATTGTAATGATACAGTGAGACCACATCGTGAGGCGTGCCCTCATCTGCACCCCCCCCCCCCCTCCCCCCTCCCATCACCACCACAGTCCTGGCTGTTGCTGGAAGCCAACGGCCCCTGCTGATTGGCAGATGTTATGTGTCAGTGAGCACGCCCCCCGTTGATTGGCTGTGGTAATAGGGTTGCCCTAGAACATGAGGTTGGGAGGAAGCACGCGGTTTTCTGGGGACCCTCTCGGTCTGTGTCTGTCTGTCTGTCTGTCTGTCTGTCTGTCTGTCTGTCTGTCTGTCTGTCTGTCTGTCTGTCTGTCTGTGGACATTGCCGTTTAAAAACGATACAAATGAGTGAGAAGTGTGTAAACACAGCAACACATTTGTAATTGTTTTACAAATGTATTTAAATCTGTTCTGTTTGCACCGTATGTCTATGTACAGAGATCAGCACAGTGCAGATAGTGCAGGAACACACAGATGATCTTTATATTGGTTGTATCCCATTGGACGTCCTTTTCCTGTCACAACAACTCACAAATCTTTCTGCTGTGTTTGCACAGCGCTGTTCTTCACCCAGCAGACTTTTTGTTATTAGTCATGTTTTCTAAATCTTGTTGGGTGTCTGTAATCTGTGAGAAGTGTCTCCGATGTCTTGGTACAGTTGGCAGCTCAATTTCCACCTCATTTCATGCGTAGTGGGTGCACAGTCTGTCTACGCAGGGAGCCATGTCTGCCTGTGGTGGCCTCTCTCGATGGCTAGGCTTGCTCACGGAGTCTGGACACTGTCTAGTCTCTGTATAGGGACAAACGGTGTTCAATTTTGCTCTGGTTTTGGGTTGATTCTTTCCAACGTGTCGGATAGGTTTCTCATGGTTTTCTTGTAATTGGGTTAAGTGTAATGAGGTTTCTGTCTGGTGGCTTTGCTGGTGTTTGTGAACACAGTCTCAGAACCAGATGGCTGAGGGTTATCTGTCTAGTGTCTCGCTGGAGGTGAGGGATTTGCTGTGGAGCTGTCAAGGTCATTTTCTTTTAGGTGATTATAAAATAGTGGGTATCATCCTAATTCTGCTCTGCATGCGCTCTTTTTCTCTGTGTGTGTGTGTGGGTGGGTGGGTGGGTGGGTGTGTGTGTGTGTGTGTGTGTGTGTGGAGGCTTGCGTGTGTGTGCTCCTTATCCGAATGATCAGAGAATTCCCCTCTCAGTAATAAAAAATGTAGACCACCAGGGGCTCAGGAGGAGATTGGACTTCCCCTCCCCTACACACAGACACACACTAATGCACGCACACAGACACACATTAAAATGCACACGGACACACAGAAATACACACTTCACACTCAAACACACACACACACTAAAATAGACACACTCAAACACACACAGATGCCTGCTTTTATTCCCCCACTCTCCCTCTGGAAGTATATTTCCCCTCTCCCCAGGACCTATATAGAATCACATTAGGGTCAAAAGTATAGCTGTGTGTTATGACCCTGGTCATAGTTTAGTTATATGTGTTTGTGTTCATTCCCCTCCCTGTGTTCATGTTTCCCTGCATGCTAGCCTGGTGATATGTTTGATTGGATGATTAGTTAATTGGTGTGCATGTTTAATGTGTGGGTGTGATCCCTACTTATGGGCTTGCCAGGAAGCAGCTAGGTTTAAAAATGTGTAGTGGACCACACCTTGGTGTGTTGTGTGTTAACGTGGAGTTTTTCTCCTCCTACGTTTTGTTCAGTTAAATGTAAAATCAATTGAGTTTTCTGCATTCAAACCCCGTTTGAATGGCTATATTTGTGGGAATCTGAGTAGGGAGGGGACTTCAGACATTCAAATGTGTCAAATATATCTGTAGCATTCACCATACTACACGCCACCTAGGTGGCTTCCATACTCCACCTAGGTGACTTTCCTCGGGCTCCTCCAAACCAAATGAACACAGGGTGGTGATGTTGAAAGACCGGTTTATTGTAAAGGTTGCGTAGAATGAGGCATGCAGATGGTGCTCCACGCTGCCATGTAGGAGAGCTCTCCCTGAGTGTGTGCGGTGATGGCTGGTTTAACCTGTGCACACTGATTGCTTAATGTGCAACAGGTGTGCAGCCTCACCCAGCTCCAGACTCCAATCAGTCTGACTCAGGCCAGGTGAGGCTGCTTAAACCAGCCATCACCCACGCACACTCCCACAATATCCAAACAAATTCATTTAATTTGCAGTTGTACATCAGGTTTTCAGCTACACATCTAGTTGTTTGTGGGTAAAAAATTAGATGAGTGGAAGACCCGAGTTTAACGCCATTTCGAGTACTTGGTTATGTCTTTCGGCCCCTCTAATGCACCCGCTGTTTCTCAGGCCTTGGTGAATGACGTTCTTCGAGACTTTCTCAACCTCTTCGTCTACATTGACGACATCCTTATATTCTCTCGAGATCTCTCCGGGCATCAGTCCCACGTCCGCCAGGTTTTGCAACGCCTGCTGGAGCACGAGCGTGATGTGAAGGCTGAGAAATGTGAGTTCCGTGTGGATTCTGTGGGGTTGCTTGGCTCCATCGTTGAAAGTGGGAAAGGTGAGAGCTGACCCGGAGAAGGTGAGAGGGGTCTCCGGTCTCCAGAAAGCAGTTGCGATAGTTCCTGGGTTTCGCCAATTTCTACAGGAGATTCATCGGGGGATTACAGCAGGATAGCTGCCCCCCCTCACAAACACTCACCTCAGCTGCTATCCCGTTCACTTGGACTCCTGAGGCTGAACTAGCGTCCTCCACCCTCACGTAGCGCTTCTCCTCCTTCCCCCATTCTCCTTCAAGCTGACCTCCTTCGCCGGTTAATCGTGGAGATCGACGCCTCACATGTGGGGGGTTGGAGCTGCGCTGTGTCCCAGCGTTCCAGCTTCGATCAAAAGCTTCACCCCGTGCCTTCCGTTACACAGCTGCAATACCTCTGACCCTAATTGATCTATTTCCATGGACATGAGGCTCTTCAGTACAGAGTCTCCTGGGATCGGATCTGAGATCAATGATGTCATGTGACTGCGCCGAGGGATGCGTCCCCGGCAGGGAGCCCTAACCCTCCTCGGCTCCTCTGTTCAGTGGCTCTCTGTCTTTCTTCACATCAAGGGCAGACGGACTCACAGACGTCACACAAGGACGTCTGACCACCGCCTACTGCCATCATGCTCACAAAGATTAAGAGGAGCTCGTCTGCGCCGAAACTAAAAGTGTCGTCGCCGCCGCTTCGCTCGTTAATGAACGAGACTGAGTGCAGATTAACACACGTTACGTCGCGTGTGCGCGGGAAATTGGTTTCCATGGCGATGGAATAATGGTATGATTTCAGGCAGATAAGGCAAACATGAAACGTTTTCCTTCATTTTCTCTGACGGTGTGTGTGCGCGTATGTAGCTCTTCTTGATTCATGCCATAGGTTGGAGGGCAGAGGTCAGAGTTGTTTTCCGAGTCCTGGATATAAAACTGTTTGTGTTCATCTCAGACACGAGGATTCAGATGAATGTGGTGAGGAAGGAATGAGCCAAAAGTAGGGTTTGCTTCATAAACCAGAGGGGTACATATGCAGTCATTATGGACCCCTTCCCCTTTATGTACCTACTTGAGTTCTCTGTGACTCTCTCTCTCTCTCTCTCTCTCTCTCTCTCTATCACTATGTCTTTATTAGGAAGCCAGACTGCTTGGATATGTAAACAGTGACGGGCCGTAGTCTTGGTGTTCTGAGCGTGTTCTGGGGATCAGGAATCCAACCCTGGACACAACAGCCTAGAGGAAAAGCGGCCTCTCTTTAAATAGTTTGGTCAACATTTTTTATTTCCTTTGTGTTGTTTTTTGATTCTCTAGGCCTAGAGATAATGTGGCAGAGTGACCCATTTATCTGTCAATGTCCATCCAGAGCATTTATAGGATATTACATTGAAAGCTTCTTGTGGCTCTCTTTAGTGTTTCCCATAAAACATTTGTTTTTACAGAAACAGATGTCCTTTGCCTATTGTGTCCTTAGCCTAGTGTGTCTGTATGTCTTTGTGCGTGCACGTTTGCCTGTGTGACTGTACGCGTGTGTATATGTGCGTGCACCTCTGTGTATGTGTGTGTTTCTGTGCACATGTGTGAGAGAGAGAGAGAGAGAGAGAGAGAGAGAGAGAGAGAGAGAGAGAGAGAGAGAGAGAGAGAGAGAGAGAGAGAGAGAGAGAGAGAGAGAGAGAGAGAGAGAGAGAGAGAGAGAGAGAGAGAGAGAGAGAGAGAGAGAGAGAGAGAGAGAGCCAGAGAGCCAGAGAGAGAGAGAGAGAGAGAGAGAGAGAGAGAGAGAGAGAGAGAGAGAGCCAGAGAGCCAGAGAGAGAGCCAGAGAGAGAGCCCAAAGCAGAGGTCTGCTGCTGGTTTGGGAGTAGAGGACAGGACACACGCACATTAGCCAGGCTGTCTGGACTCAGTTCCTGTAGAAGACGCAGTAAGACCTAGGGGTTAACACCATTGCCTCTACTCCCATTGCAATGTTTCCCCCCTTTTGAGGTTCCACAAAGGAAAAAGAATACATACAGCGGCCTGTTATACACAACTTCAAGCTCTCCCCCTGTTCCCATCCCATAATTTCACAGCATGCCTCAATCGTTCCCAGCCGGGTTCTAAAGGCTGACGCAGAACCATTTGTTTGCACAAGTGGAGACGTAAACGGCACCCGACACGCAGTGAAGCAGACCTAAATATAGCGCTGGGCGACCAGGTTTGCGGACCGGTGTTTGCTTTCTCTTGCGGTTGTCTCAAGAAAGGTTAGTATTCAATCAGAAAGGCAAACACGTTCGTGGAGATACGGTGCATTTTATGAGGCTCTTTGCTGCTGCGGAAATCCTTTCGGGGGAGGGGAGGGGTTAAGCTACCTAGCCTCACAGAATGGATCATGTTTGGGGAACTTTGGCCGTTAATATCATATTACATTCACTCTAGGATGTGATGATTTCAAGAGTGAATATCACATGTCAATGTAAATACACCAATGATATATATAATATATTGAAGAAACACATGTTGACGGTAACCATGAATAAATGATGTCTTAAGAAGACACTATATATTTCCATTGCAACATTGAAGGGAAGTGTAAATGATTAGACTTCGCAAATGGGTGGTGAAGGATCACGGCGATCTTGTGTGTTGAAAGCCGTGTCATCAACGTCAAATGATCAACCATTCTCTGGGCGGCCTGGGCAGAAACACTGATGTTGATGGAAGCTTCGCAGGCGCATGCAAACAACCCTGCGTCTTTTACAGACCAGGATCACAGGGGAAAACAAGAGGAGATAAACCATTATTCCAAGTCATTGAAGATGTTTCATGCGGTCTGCAGCCTGGGACTGGTTGGCTAAGCTTTGTCTGTCGTAAAACATGGTTGTTGTGCGGCACAGATTAATGTGCAAATGTGTGTGTGTGTGTGTGTGTGTGTGTGTGTGTGTGTGTGTGTGTGTGTGTGTGTGTGTGTGTGTGTGTGTGTGTGTGTGTGTGTGTGTGTGTGTGTGCTTGCATGTGTGGTGGAAGGTCACTATTTACGGAAGGAATCCCTGTATGAAAACATACTAAAAGAGGCCCTCATCTGTTGTGATAGTAATGGTATATATCAAAACACACACACACACACACACACAAATGATAACAAAACTATAGTGTGGTGGGTAAGTCGTATATTGATGTTCAAACCACATAAGCAGTAGATTATCCTTTCCAAGTGCCGCTGCAACATCGTAAATCAACATTTGCTACAGAAGTACAGAACATAGCCACATGCAAACATACATAAGCCACTATACATTTTAAAATGACACAGGTTTATACAGAATACTGTCATTGTAATAAATACAAATTGGTACTAAATACTAAAATCGAATCCAAAATTCCCCACCTCCTCCCCAACTCTTTCAATTTCCTGTAATTACATATTGCATCTAAGCAAACAATAGCACTGTATTTGTTTTTCTTTACACACACCAATGTCATGGCCAAAATGAAAGTAACCAAGGCACATTGATTTTGCCCGTCCAGCACTTATAAATCCACCCTTTGTCCTTTTAGACAGCAAATGGCTTCTAGACAGTGAAAGGCTGGGTTAGGAGCTGACAAAGAGCTCCTTTGTTCTCTTTCAGAGTGAAGAACTACCAAAACATTTGGGACTGTGTGAAAATGGGTTGTATATAAATAGACAAGGTAAAGGAAGATGCTGTTGTGTGTGTACCTGTGCATGCGTGTGGTTTCATCAATGTGTTTATGTATGTATCTGCTATGGGTATGGGTAGTAAATGTAACATTTCAGAGAGAAAATGTATATTATTTCTTATTTAAGATAAAGTAAAGGCCAAGGTGTTAATTTTCAGCAATTGATGCAAAGTATGCTGTCCTGCAATGAGATGTATTATGGAAAGCAACGAGAAGCCACTCGTTTAGTTCAGAAACATTTAATATCCAAGAAGGCATCATTTCATCAAATCAACCATTTATAAATACCACAAATATGTGCATGTAAATAACCCAGCTAGGACATGTGCAGAAGCCATGTCATTAAAACACAGTACATGACTACACACAGCAATGCCAACAAAAATAGTTCTGTAATAGCTCTCAACATATACAAGACAAAGTTGATTATATCCCTTATTATGATTTTGTATTTGCATTATAACTATCTGAGGTCCTTCCATATACTTATGAATGTACTTTTGTGCTGTATCATTTGTATATTTGTAAGCCCATATGGGCCGTGCACCTATCAAGGGACACTTAAGTACAGTAAAATCGTCACTCACCATCTATACATAACTATAACTGTTACCCTTACACCCCTCAACAGCGCTAAACCCAAAACAAGCCATGCTAAACTGCATTGTGCGTTTGATGTTAAGTACTTCACTTAGAACATTCTTTTTAAAGGTGCAGTGGAGTGAGTTTCTGGCAATAGTTTCACTATTGACTTCAGGCTTCACACCTTACCTCTGGTCTACGGGCTGCAGTGTGAACTGCAGTGTGCGTGTGGAATATGATGGGACATGCTCAACTGTTTTAGCAGCCTTCTGCAGTGCAGTGCATCGCCGCAGTTACAAAGAGGTTCTACCTGGCTGCCTTACAAGGATTTATATTGACTACAGGAGCTCTCCTCGTCTGCATACCTTGTACTGTTACCACTAGTAACATTGGGGTCAGGAAAGGTAGTCTAGTGTATAGCAGTATATGTGTGCCTAGTGTGTAGTGTGTGTGTCACTCAAACAATTTGTCGTGTCACTGTAAACGGGACAAATACCACATTCAGGGGAGGAAGGGGTGGGTTTGAGGGGGTAATTTATACCGCCTTTATTGCATTGAACAGAAGGATGACTCAGCGTTTCTCGATGGTGTTGCTGCGTCGTTCCTTCCCTTTTCCTTCAGATTGGATGAGACTTGTGCTGTCACCATTGATCATCGAGCTCGTCCCCAGATTGAATCTGTCTGTGTGTGAACGAGAGACAGAGAGGGAGAGAGAGGGACAATGACTGAATCCCTAAAGAGTCCTCTAAGATCCTCTTCTTAGAGGAAAGTTACAAACCACGCACGCAGTGGGAATTACGCAAACCAGGCATTCATCATCAAAATTCCAAAGGGGCAAAGCAATGGAAAAATGTCAACAACTGCGACCCACACTGATGTCTGCATGGCGCCCTGCAGAGCCAAAGAGTTGAGCAGCGAACATGCACATCCCCTCCCCTCACTGTGGGGTACAGCTCTTATGCCCAGGGTACGGTTCCCCAAAGCCTCAGGACTGGATTAGAGACATTATTGATTTAGTATTGATTATATAGATGCTTCAAATGCCAGCTTTGCATTACAATTTATTTTTTACCGATCCACTATTACCATTTCTGCTTTTATTTCCGTCCATGGCATTTCTTTATCAGGATGTTCACACTAGCTATTTCTGACATAATTATTCTATCACTGTGTTGACAAGTTCGCAAAGATCCTCATTGAATCACATCTCACTCACCCACCCACCTTCCTCTGTGGATGACCGATATCACACATCAGACGGTTTTCTTCCTATCATTTGTTATCGTTTTTCTCCATCGCCAATGCATGCTGTACCCACTGGACACGCCAAAGTAACACACGCTTAACCATTTCCTGCAACGCAGCCACCAGTAACATAAATAGCCCTAATGGGACACACCAGCATTCGTGTTTTTGGTTTTATTTCCAAAGGGCAGTCCCGCCCGCATGATAAATCCTATTATACACTCAATGGTGACACACTGATTGGAGGAATGCTGAAGCAGTGGACACAGCTGCTCGCTGCATGGGAAAGGCCCCTCCCATCAAACACACTCAAGGTGGATTTGCAGTTCTATGTACGGCATGTCTGCGGTCTACGGTCTACAGATCTACGTCCCGATGTCGAGTCCCTACACGGATCTTCACAGAGCTGCCTGCCTTTGAGGCCAGATATAGTATGTATAATGAAGCCGCGATTGGTGTGTTCTGTGGTCGAGTACGGCGGGAGAACTTTGATGATTTCGACTGAGCACCCCGTTGCGATAGAGGCCCGATGCTGCACTTCATTTTGGTCGCAAAACAGCAATTTTGTCTGTGTGAACACCTTCTCCGGGTGCATTCATTCGATTCTCGTGTCTGGCAGTCAAAAACAAAACAAAAACGGTGCGCCCGTTCCCTGCTCGGCCATTCAGCAATCAGTTGACGCGAACCTTCACAGAGACAGGAGGCGCGTTGCTAACCTCTGGGAGAAGGTTAGCGGCCGGCCTCAGGGCCGTGTACACAGGTCTCTGCGTAGCCACGTGGATCTTCGCAGATCTTCGCATACGTGCTGGTAGAAGTGTAATTTTGACTTTAAAATGGAGGCGGGTCACTCTGCATCCACCTACCACGAACCACCTAAAGGCCGTTAGAGGAACTACATGCTAGTCTCTACCATGAACCACCTAAAGGCCGTTAGAGGAACTACATGCTAGACTCTACCGTGAACCACCTATAGGCCGTTAGAGGAACTACATGCTAGTCTCTACCATGAACCACCTAAAGGCCGTTAGAGGAACTACATGCTAGACTCTACCGTGAACCACCTATAGGCCGTTAGAGGAACTACATGCTAGTCTCTACCATGAACCACCTAAAGGCCGTTAGAGGAACTACATGCTAGACTCTACCGTGAACCACCTATAGGCCGTTAGAGGAACTACATGCTAGACTCTACAGTAAACCACCCAAAGGCTGTTAGAGGAACTACATGCTAGACTCTACCGTGAACCACCTATAGGCCGTTAGAGGAACTACATGCTAGACTCTACAGTAAACCACCTAAAGGCTGTTAGAGGAACTACATGCTAGACTCTACCGTGAACCACCTATAGGCCGTTAGACGAACTACATGCTAGACTCTACAGTAAACCACCTAAAGGCTGTTGGAGGAACTACATGCTAGACTCTACAGTAAACCACCTAAAGGCTGTTAGAGGAACTACATGTGAGTCTCTTCATCCACATGAGCTTCTCAGACTGACAGGCCATGGCTGCCCCTTGTGTTAAGGAGAGTCTAGAAGATGATTAAGACATGATTACAATAGCTAATAAGAAGCGTAGGTGCGCCTAAGACACCCCCTGAATACTTAGCCTGTAAACAGTTTATTTTGTTTGAGCCAAACAAAAGAAACTGAAAATAAAATAAAAGAACAGAAGACACCCACTAATAAAAACAGAATAATAGACAGTGTGGTTGTAGCGACAGGCTGTCGAGTATGTAGGTGGACACACACACACAACACACAACACATACACACACACACAGAATGGTGCCCATGTTATCAGTCTCAGTCGTAACACGTGTTCCATGGTGTAATTTGGCTTTAGACAGTTTAAGAGACATTAAATGTTGTAAAAAGACAGGTGGATTAAACTGTCTGTCACTGGTCAATACATTGCTTGTTAATTACTGTTCCAAGCTTTTGTTCAAAGCCAGCGTCTCAAAGTGTATTTACTTTGTGATTAAAGTCAATCCATCATCTATATGTTGTCTTTGAAACACGTTGCTCAAACAGAAAGGCTCTGTTTTTTATTGTTCGTTTCAAACGTCTGTTTACAGCGAGCTTTGTGGAACAAGTGGTCCCAATTCAAGCAGATTGAAAGGGCACTTGGAATTGGAAAAGCTAATCAAAATTGAAATGTGCCAATTTAAAATAAACTCACTATAAATAAAACCTTGAGTGAAGAAGATTCTCGTCTATCGCACAAACAACATATATTACCTGTTAAAAAAATATATATACATTCTTTATACACATAAATTGTGGCTAAAGAATATAAAATGCAATTACTCAAATAGTGCATATCTTAAGTGGCTCATGAATAGTTAACTAATGGTAATTAATACAGTTAATTGTTGAGGGAAATACATCAATGGCAAGCTCAACATTACTGTCAATACCTAAAGCCATAAATACTGTTTAAAAGCCAGCGCCTGAAAATGAATGAGGGATGTGGTCTACTTCCATTTATTGCTCTGATTTCTGTCAAACGAATAGCAACCAGAGGATTCGTTTATTCCATCGTTTAATTGAAGTGATTAAGTTTAGGCAGGTACATGGTGTGCTGCTTTGCATATGTAAACACCTCTCTCTCTCTCTGTAGTTAATCAAGAGCATTGATTTGAACATCTTAGAGTAACAGAGAGAGTGAGTGAGAGGGGCTGGGGGAAATTAAATGATTAAATCATATTCAAGGAGGGAGGTGGGGGAGATGGTACTGCCTATGACTTATTCAGGAACTAACCTGAGTTTCCCTTCTGTGGGAGAAGAGAACTAATATCACAGTTTATTTCTATTTCTATTAAACCTCTAATACTCACTAATCTATTTCTTTTTTCATAATACAAGTCTGAAGCCTCGCGCAGCAAAACCATATTCGCCTCGCTCGGATTTCAGCTGGCTTCGCGATGCTAACATATCTGGTGTTGTATGGCTAAGAAGTTATTGTATGACTCGACCAAAAAGGCCTGACTTGTAGACACATGACTTCTTTGATGATTGGTGGAGCCAGTCTGTGTGTGCACTTAGTTGTTATTGTCCTGGAACTTGCGACATATACCTACATATATAGTGTCAGAGTATAAAAGACAATTTTACAGTGTTCTGTATGTTGTTCTGAACTTCTTTGTCTTTCATTGAAAATCTGAAAAATAAAATCTGAAAACATAATTTATTATATTTATTTATATTCCACACCCCAACTGACTTCCCGTGAAAGCAATTTACACACAATCACAGTCGACCAATCAACAGAGAGATGCTGTTATTGTGCATGATTACCCCCGAATTAGGAAGAATCAGAGACTACAGAGAGAGAAGTCTGGTACACATTGACACACTAGTTGCTGGGAGATGGAAGACACCTGATAGCTCATGTGTTCATGAGATATCAGGTGTCTCATGTGTTCATTTCTTTATTCATCCTAGGCCCCATCTGTGGGGGCCTCCTCTGTACTATTATGTATATCCACCATACCACTGATTCTAGGCCTTTCATGTGCATGTGTTACATACATAAACATATGTGTTTATGTCTGTATATATTTGTGCATATATGTGTATGTGTATATATATATATCTCCTTTAACCTATTCTGTATATAGTCTGTTTTTAAAATGTATGTAAAGTGTCTTTGTCTGTATTGAAAATAGCTTACAATACATTTATTATACTTCATATTATTAGCACAAAAATTATCACTAAATTATTGATTAGATATTTCGACATGTTAAGTATGTCTATGCTTCTGTGGCGGCAGCTAAATGGTAAATTACACAAATCACATTTCCTCTCTGGATCTCCTGATTTCCAGCCGGCAATCATAGTAGACTGATTGGCAGGTCTTGAAACCACAACGATATTAATCCTATCTACTAGACAATCAGCGTCCATCATGACCTTCTGCAAGCTTCACTTAGCTCTCTATCAGTGATAGATGTGACATATTAAGCCTCGCTAATGCATTGTATGGGTGTGTGTGTGTGTAAGTGTGTGCATGTGTTTGTGTGTGTGTTATTTTCTGTGAGTGCACATGCATGGGAGAGTGTGTGTGTTTGTATGTGTATGTACGTGGGCGTGTGTGTGCCTGCTTGTGCCTGTGTGTTTGTGTGTGTGTGTCTGTGTGTGTGCCTGCTCCCATTGGTGTGTGTGTGTGTGTGTGTGTGTGTGTGTGTGTGTGTCGTGTGCGTGTGCGTGTGCGTGTGCGCGTGCGTGTGTGTGTGCGTGTGTGCGTCTCGGAGCACCACCAGCCTGTCCAAACAGCCTGGCTCCTGCAGAGGGCCTGAATGACTCACTGCTTCTTATGCATACGGAGGAGGGGAGTTCCGACACAATGCACCCTGCAATCAGAGCCCTTCAGTAGAGTTCATTACCGCCTCCCCCACACACACAGCTGGGCTGCGCTGTCTCTGTCTGTCCCATGACCTTTCCCTCGCTAAACCGCCATGTGCGCTGTTGAAGGGCACGGTTTAACCTTGCCTTATGCTTAACCTTGTGCTTTATTATGAACTGTAATCAGCCATTTGACTGTGAATCATTAAAGGTGGAACCTAAAGCAAGAGTCAGTAAAGATTACATTTGTGTTCTACATCACCAGATGGGGGGTGAGGTTTGGTTGATCTTTTTTAGGTTTTTCTTGGTGTGTGTGTGTGTGTGTGTGAGTGTGTGTGGGTGCCTGCATGCATCTGTGCATGTGTGTGTGTGATTCAGGACTGTCATCAAAAACAGTTAT